>JAVXUO010001377.1:0-483379 GCA_033065855.1 Escallonia rubra | reverse complement strand
TTTCATGTTCTAAGATATTCCAATTTAGATTTCATAATTTTTAGAGGTGATTCATCCAAAATTTCCAAATGTTACCAAAAAGCCCTAAACCTGTTTACCATCGTATTACAGAATTATTAGCGGGGTATTACACGAAATCAAGTTTATTTTTCAACACTCTGTAGGTAAAACAACTTGGTTGTTCGTACGTGTTTAATACATTTTCACTAGCTAAGATCTCCAAAATGCTCTAACCAACCTCTCTTCTGAGCTCTAACACCAAAGATGTCCATTTCCTCATGGAGCTTATCCAGGTTATTAACTTCTAAGGGCTTCTTCTTCTTGTTCTTATTGCTGTGTTGTTTTTCATTTTGATTTGCAGTGAAAACGCTAGACACGCTTCTATATGGTGGCCGACCCCCCCAAGGTGGCCGACCCCTTTAAGGGGGAAGGCATGCCAAGGTTGTTTCACGAGCAGTTCACGTGACTTGAGCATGCGTCGCTTTGACCGGCTTGTGAGCGTTGAAAAGTTGACCGTTGAATGTGCCGATGTGTCATGAAAATTTGGACCCCCAGCGGGTCTATAGGTGTAGCCAAGATTGGTTGGGAACACTCAGTATCTCTCTTTCTCTCTCAAGGTAGGCCTCCCGAGATTAGAATGAAAGCATATATATATATATATATATAACCCAAACTGGACAAATCACAAAAAACCGCTACACTTTCATTTGTCACTAAATTTTCTTACTCGAAACTTTTATCATTGCAAAATGGTCGAAAATAAATATCTATGATAGTTTAGGTGATAGAAAAATTATTAACGGGTTGTTACGCTAACTCGCTTCATAAATCGTAGCTAATAAATACACTGATACTAAAAGAAAATTTTAATTGTCGCTAAAGGTTGTCGATAAAAATTCGGTCACGCTAATCGTCACTAAACACTTCAATCAATATTACTTATAACTGTTAACATTAAATTATTAACTATTGTTTCTAAAATAAATTTTTCGCTAAGTGTCATAAACTATAATGCTCAACTCCACTAATCTACACAATTTCGTTTTTTAAAAATATGTCGCTAAAGTTGACCAAAAAATATTGCTCACCAAATCGTCGTAAAGGTCAAGTAAATAACTAATTGGATATATATATATATATATATATATATATATATATATATATATATATATATATATATATATATATATATACCGAACAACCAGCATAAGATTTCGGGGTGTTACAATTTTGCTGCGGGCAAAATTTCCCCATAGATTTTCAATGTGGTAATCAGTCATTTGCTTCCCTTAAAGAACCCATTTCAAGTAGTCCCAAGAGTGTGGCCAACAACCTAAACAGCAACAACAATAGAAGAAGTAGGAAACAATTCAGTCAATTAATACTTAAGTATCAACCCCAATTATGGCTTGAAGAAAAAGAAATAACACATTAAAACAAATGGGATGGAAGGAAGCTGTTGCAATTAAGAAAGAGTGTGTAAAATTTAGGCCGAAATGAAGGAAACTATGGGAAAGCCACCAACTGTGCAAAATGGTTAGAACCTGCCAAAAGGAGACCAAGTACTTCTAAACACACAACCTGGGCAGATTGCATGTAAGCACACCTTCTCGGTATATATGGTAAAGCTGGAGAAGGTTGGCATGCTTAAAGGAAGGAAGCAACTTTTTGGAGTAGTGCAAACAAAAATGTAACCTGATTCTATTGTTTATGGTTAGTATTAAACCATTCACAGCTTTAACTGGGTTATGTCTAGATCACTACTTAGGCGATTTAGAACTAACCAATTCAAAGCCTTAATGGGGGTGATGTCTAGATCACTACTGCTCAGGCAATTTAGACGCAAGGCCAAAAGAAAAACTAAATTAGGGATAGGTGAAGGCCAAAACAAAAACTAAATAAACTATGTAATTGAAACTCTTCAAGATAAGGTTAATCGATTCCAACGAAATTCGGACTCAAAATACCCTTACCACAGCAAGAAAGTTAAAATCCCTTATCTTAAACTGGCAATTCGGCGAAAGCTCAATCCACCTAAGCTATGCTACTCAATTTATACCGAAATTCTCCAAAGCAACAAGCAAGTTTAGGGCTTATAGAAGAAGAAGATGGCAGAGGCGGCAATCAGGGAAGAAAAAGGGAGGCTGGAAGAGAAAGGTGCTATTTTTTTGTTATACTGCACAACTTAATCAGAAAAGTCGTTGAGATTGAGCCAGTGTTCAGCACCAAGTTCACTGATTTCGCATCCATCTTTTTGTAACTTACCCATATGAGCTGAGTACCGGGTCATTGATTCTCTAATAGTTGTAAAATATGGGCAATAGATTGAATAGTATTGGCATTAATATTTAGTTGCTCACAAGTTGCTGTTGATTGACAAGGAAAAGGATAGAAATTAATACCAACATTTTGAGTAGGCTGAATAAATAAAGTATTTACCTTGATACTGAAGTCGAATGTAATCAATTGTTGTAAACCATTAAAGTCATTGAATTATGGTGGCTTCTCATTTATTGGCATTCTGGTATATGGGTATAAGATTCTCATGTCTACGGAATGTCTTATTGAGGCTAAGTGTGTTGGAGCTTTTGAGTTGTCAGAATTTGCATGAGAAATGTGTTTGGAGGCTTGTAGCGTCTTTCAAACACTATCATAGCCCATTTCACGTACAGACAACTTGCAAATACGTGTGCATTCACGTACAAGGTACGTAATTTCATATAGTCAAGAGTAAATAACTAAAATGGCTCAAGTAAAATGATGGGGTATTAGATGTATGGTCAGAGTGCCTACTTTTTTTTCTTACCCATGGCTATAGCTGTTACAGCTAAAAACTGGATCGGGAATCACACCAGAAAATAGGCCTTCAAAAGATAACACGGAGTGACCGCCGGGTGGGGTTCCGGCGGGGGAACGCTCCGATACTTAAGTCAGAGATGACTAACAAAGTAGAACTTTGAGAAAGCAGTAATACACAGTGTATATGTGTGTGAACTTGTCCATACCTGAAGGGGCTTGACCCCTTTATATAGTGGTAAAAGGAGGAGTCCTAGTAGGACTGAGTTTTGACCAACTCTAATCAGAATCTAATTAGGATCCTAGAGGATCTCATGTCAATCTTAGCTGATAGAGTTAGAGCCCCTTTAGGATTCTGCCTGCTGATTGATATGGCAAGTGCCAAATCAGTAATCGAATCCGTTGGTTTGACATTTAAAATATTCAAAGTTATCCGTAGATTGGAGGGGTATTTTTAGTTATATCATATGCCTCATGCTTTCACCGGCGTTAATGAAGCGGGTGGAAGCACACTTTTTCCACTGGTGATAGCGAAATATGCCAAAAACAGAATCGAATCCGTTTGTTTGACATTTAAAATATTCAAAGAATGCTCTGCTCGGACAAAGTTCTGTTCGGACATGGTTCTGCTTGGGCAGAATTCTGTTCGGCCACGTCACTCTACTCGGGCAGAGTGTTCGGAGGGGATTCTGCTCGGGCAGAATTCTGTTCGGCCAACGTCACTCTGCTCGGGCAGAGTGTTCGGACGGGATTCTGCTCGGGCAGAATTCTGTTCGGCCAAAGTCACTCTGCTCGGGCAGAGTGTTCGGACGGGATTCTGCTCGGGCGGAATTCTGTTCGGCCAGAGTCACTCTGCTCGGGCAGAGTGTTCGGACGGGATTCTGCTCGGGCAGAATTCTGTTCGGCCAGAGTTACTCTGCTCGGGCAGAGTGTTCGGATGGGATTATGCTCGGGCGGAATTCTGTTCGGCCAGAGTCATTCTGCTCGGGCAGAGTGTTCGGACATAATTCTGTTCGGCCAAAGTCTTGGTTCATTCCACGTGTCTCATTCTCCATTAATGCCTTTGAGCGGGAATTTTTCAAATTTTCAAACTTTTCTTCTCTTGCCTTCTGACACGTAGGGGGAGACGAACCGTTGGCTTCCCCAAGTGACGGTTACTTGGAGTTTCTCTATAATAGGAGTCTTTCACTTCATTTTTTCCTCACTCGAATCATTTGGACGCATACTACTCTTAAAGTAAGTCTATTTTCCTCTCCTCTTTCTGTTCAGCACTTCAAGTTTTTCGTAGTTTCCTAGTTTAATAGAAAACATGTCCGAAACTTCAGCATCTGTTTCTTCTTCCGAAGAGAAAATATATATAAGTAGTAGTTCATCTTCAAGTTCGGAACGAGTTCCAACTTCAGGAAGTGAAGTTAGAACTTTAAATTCACAACTTCCACCACCTTCGATTTCCCAACCATTACCACCTTCATCCTCTCAACCTCCACAACCCTCAACTTCTCAGCCTTCGCATTCTTTGTCTGCCAAAAAATGCCTTAGTAAATGTGAAGGATCAAGCCGAGGATAAGGCTAATACAAAGCCTTGGTATACTGATGATGAGAAGTCAAGTAAGATGTCCACTGAAGATGTGTTGGAGTTGATTCGAGAATATCCTCTTCCCGAAGGTTGGTATGCTCGTCTTTCTGGTTTGCAAGAACCAGCTAATTACGGCACAAAGTTTGAAACTGGGATCTACGAAGAACATGTAAAGTCTGGGTATAGGCTTCCTCTTCACCCTTTTGCTCTTCGTTTCTTCAAGCATTATCGCATGGCTCCCGGGCAACGTGTTCCAAATAGTTGGAGGAAGCTTTCTGGTCTTATATATTTGGTTCAGACTTTAGTCTACAAACCAGATGCAATAGATTTTATTAGAGTGTTCTTCGAAATTTGTTTCGTCAAAGGAGTCGCCAACTGCCCGGGATGATATTACATTCATAGTAGGCAACAACTTCTGAAGGGAGGTCCGAAGTCAAATAAAGGTTGGCATTCTAGATACTTCTTCGTTGGCTGCCTGGACAAGGGGGAGCTTCCGTTTGATAGAAACTGGAATCCTTATTGTAAGGATTTCGAGAACCCTTGAAAGCCCTATCTCACTAAGCACAACACATTAAACTCACTAAGCACATTCTTAGTCACATTAAACTTCGAGGCGGTCTTTTCATTGATGAGCCTCTTTCGGAGGAGCAATTAGAGTGGGTGAATATTATTCCTCAAAAGCCCATTCCAGCTGGTCTTTCGATTCCTCCTCTTCCTCCCGCTATTCCTAGCATGTCATCCGCCAAGACTGTTCCTCTAGGTGTGCTTCATATAAGTCATTGATTTCAATTTGGTTTCAATGTTTATTCTTGTGTTGATTCTTTTCTTCATTGCAGAAATGGCTAGCGGAGGTGGAAAATCACCGCAATGAGGCTTTCTTGGTGTTCCGCAGAAAGCCAAGGGGTAGCAGAAAGAGAAGCAGCCGAGTGTGGAGTTTTCCCCTGTTCCAAAGAAGACAAGAGTCACTCCTCCTGAACGTTCTCCAAAAATCCTTGAACGAGTATCCATCGATGATGATTCCATCTTCTGACCGAGTTGGACATTTAGGCGTGGTGACCTTGGGATGCCAGATAGCCAGATTTCTGAGCAGCATCTTCTTTATGGAATTCTTCCTCGAGACAAGGAGGTTTTCCAGAATCAGACTCATGAGACCTTTGCATGTTCCTTCGCCCATGCCGTGTATACGGTAATATCCTTTCTCCCAACTAGTTTTTTGTTCTTATTTTCAAGCTTCCTTTCGCTGTCTTCTCAATTTTTATTCCAGATGTACGCGAGCGGGTCTGAAATGTTGTCTCGTTTTGAGATGGCGAGGCAGGTGGCAGCCGAGGAGGCTCAGCAAAAGAGGGATGCCATTAAGGAGGCAGAGGAAGCTACCCGTCGTGCTGAAGAGCTGAGCAAGCAAGAAGCAGATTACCTTGTTCAGATTGAGACTCTGGAGAAGAGACTGGAGCGGGCAAAGAGGAAGGTGGCAAAAGAGGTGAAGAAGGCTCGAGACCAAGGCATCCGCAAACAGATGATGGCTTGGAGATCTATGAGATGGGCTTCACGAAGGCCAAGGAGATATTTGCTGAGCGCTTCCCAGACATCCCCTTGGATGACTTTGTTATGCTTGCAGTCGTGTCTCCATCTGGAGAGACAACTATGCCTTCGGAGGCAGGGGACGCTGTTGCTTCTCACCCCCCAGAGGAGGGTCCTTCTGGCCATGCCCCCCTTAGACTTAGTCTTTAGTGTCAAGGCTCTTTTGTTCTTAGACCGAGTTATTTTGATGCCCCTTCGAGGGCATTTGTAAAACTCTATCTTTTTTATTTCATGATACTTTGTTTTACTATATGTTTTTCGTGGTTTATGTTTACCATTCACACAATATTATTTATTTTTACTTTGACTCAAACCCTTTATTCGTCACTTAAAGAGTTGGCAAAGAAGTCGAGCACTCTTGCTTGGCCTAAACTTCGAAGAAGCAAAAGCTTTGGTGGAGTGACGATGTCCCCATTAACTTTTGTTTCTTTACGAATTTAGATCTGCAGCTAATCCGTTTGGCTTATTCTTGTATTTTTATAAAAACCAAGAGTTATACACTCTGCTAGGGCAGAGTGTTCGGCCATCATTCTGTTCGGACAAAATGTTTTGTCTAAGTTTAGCACTCTGTTCGGGCAAAGTGTTCGGCGGATATTCTGCTCAGGCAAAATAATTGGCTGAGTTTACAACAATACTTAGAAAAATAACTTTATTGCTCGAGTAAAGATAAAGTTTACACTGGATTGCTTAACAACCCATTTATTAGAAAAAATCTTCTAAAGACAATTTCTAAGAGATTGGGGTTTTGATAAGGTCTGGGCCCCTTATCCCCTTAAAAAAGAAGTGTCTTGCCTCAGGGCAAGACGCTACTGGTAGTATCTGCGCAAGTTCTCAGCATTCCAAGTACGAGGGATGGATTCTCCAGAGAGTGTTCCCAGTGTGTAGGCACCCGGTTTGAGTACCTTTATAACACGGTAAGGTCCTTCCCAATTTGGAGATAAATTTTCGGTTGCTGCTTTTGAATCGGAGACTTCTAACTTGCGGAGGACCAGATCTCCCTCGTTAAACTGCTTGGAACGAACTCTTTGATTGTAATACCGCGCGACTCGTTGTTTTATAACAACGGATCGTTGATGGGCTTGAGTTCGAGCTTCTTCTACCAAATCAAGATTTGCTCGGAGTCCAACTTCGTTGTTTCCTTCGTTGAAGTGCAAGGTTCGTATCATTGGAACTCCTATCACAACTGGTAGCATTGCTTCCGTTCCATAACAGAGTAAGAAATGTGCTTTCCCTGTGACCGAATGTGGAGTTGTTCGATAGGCCCAAAACACCTTGGGGAGTTCATCCACCCATGCTCCTTTAGCTTCGTCCAGCTTCTTTTTTAAACCTTGAAGGATGCTTCGGTTCATGTTTTCAGTCTGACCATTGGATTTTGGGTGAGCTACAGAAGTGAACCTCAAATCGATCGAAAGATTTGGGCAAAAGGTTCAGAAGTTACTGTTGTCAAACTACTTTCCATTATCAACGACCAGAGCTCTTGGTACTCCAAAACGGCAGACCACATTTTTCCAGAAGAAGTCCTCACATTTGGCTGAAGTAATAGTTGCCAGAGATTCTGCTTCAGTCCATTTGGTGAAGTAGTCTATTGCCACGATCACAAATTATCGTTGTCCAGACGCCATGGGAAAAAGGGCCTAGCAGATCCATTCACCATATAGCAAAGGGAATCGGAGAAACAATGGAAGTTAAAGGAGCGACTGGTGTATGTGAAACTGGAGCAAACTTCTGACACTTATCGCATCTTCGAGTGAATTTGATGGCGTCCTTCTGTATCGTAGGCCAATAATATCCTTGCCTTAAGATTTTCTGAGCCAATGTCCTCCCTCCAACATATCCCTTCATGTACTTCTTGTAATGCGTATAGGAATTTTGATGGGCGTAAGCATCTGAGGTAAGGAAGGCTGAAGGATTTTTTGTATAGAATTCCTTCCACTAATGCATATCGAGCAGCTTTGACACGAATGTTCCTCGCCTCATGTCTTTCACTTGGTAATTCGGCCGTGGACAAATATTTGATGATCATGTCCATCCAACAAGGTTCTTGGTCTATCATTTCAATCTCAGCTTGAGGACTGATACTGCGATCCTTCAAGAATTCAAGGTAAACCGAGCATCGAACATCTGTTGTTTTGGCAGAAGCAAGTCTTGATAATGTGTCTGTCTGAGTATTCTGATCTCGAGGGATTTGTTGAATGTTGAAGTTTTCAAACTTTGCAGTGAATGTTTTTACTAATTGGAGATATTGAGCCATTCTTTTGTCTCTGGTCTTGTAATCTCCTAAGACATGATTTACCACCAGTTGGGAATCACTATGAACTGATAGCGAATCTACCTTTAAAGCATGTGCTAGCCTTATCCCCGCGAGAATAGCCTCATATTCTGCTTCGTTATTTGAGGCTTGAAATCCAAAGCGAAGTGCATACTCAATAGTAAAACCTTCTGGACTTATAAGAATGATTCCGGCTCCACTACCACCAACAGCTGAAGAACCGTCTACATAAAGATTCCAAGGATCTGTAACTTCGGAAATCACCAACTGAGGGGGGTCTTCAGGTAACGTACACTCGACAATAAAATCTGCTAAGGCTTGAGCTTTAATTGCAGTGCGAGGTTTATATTGGATATCGAATTCCCCCAACTCAACGGACCAGTTTACCAATCGCCCTGATGCCTCGGGGCTCAGTAAAACCTTTCTAAGTGGTTGTTCTGTCAGAACGATGATGGTATGAGACTGGAAATACGGTCGAAGACGCCTAGCTGATATGATGAGAGCTAGTGCAATCTTGTCGATCTTCGGATATCTTGTCTCTACATCTTGTAAGACTTTGCTGACGTAATAGATGGGTTCTGGACTCCATCCTCCTCTCTGACTAAAACAACACTTATTGCGACCTCGGTGACTGAGAGATATAGAAAGAAATCTTCTCCAGGAAGTGGGTTCGAAAGTAGGGGTGGAGAACTTAAATATGTTTTGAGTTCTTCGAACGATTTCTGACAATCTTCTGTCCAAACAAAAATTTTCACTTTCCTGATGGCTCTGAAGAATGGCAAGCATCGTTCAGCTGATCGAGCCATGAACCTTCCGAGGACTGCGACCCTTCCTGTTAACTCTTGCACTTGTTTGATGGTTTTCGGGGACGTCATGGTTTGGATGGCTTTGATCTTTTCTGGGTTTGCCTCAATTCCTTGCTGAGAAACCATAAACCCCAAAAATTTCCCTGGTGCAACTCTGAAAGCGCATTTGAGTGGGTTCAACTTCATTTAATACTTTCGAAGGATGTCAAAAGTTTCTTTCAAGTCTTTGACATGGAATTCATATTTTATACTCTTGACAAGCATATCATCAACGTATACTTTCATATTTTTTCCGATCAAGTCTCGAAAGATCATGTTCACGAGGCGTTGATAAGTTGCTCCGGCGTTCTTGAGTCCGAATGGCAATACCTTGTAACAATATAGGCCTCTCTCCGTAATGAACGATGTTTTGGAAACATCGTCCTCGTGCATCATAATCTAGTTGTAACCAGATTATGCGTCCATAAAGCTGAGTAATTCATGGCCTGAAGTGGCATCAATAAGAAGATCAATCCTCGGGAGTGGATAGTTGTCCTTCGGGCATGCTTTGTTGAGATCAGTGTAATCAATACAAATTCGCCATATGCTGCTTGATTTAGGAACCATGACAACATTGGCGATCCAATCAGGGTAGTAGATCTTTTCAATAAAGTTGGCAGCTAAGAGTTTATCTACTTCTTCTTCAATCTTCTCCTGTCTTTCTGGCGCAAAAGTCCTCTTTTTCTGCTTGACAGGTTTTTTGGATGGATCAACATTTAGCATGTGGGTAATGACCTCGGGATCAATTCCAAGCATGTCTGCAGCTGTCCATGCAAAGACATCCGCATAGGTTCTCAATATGTTCACCAGTTTGAGCTTGGTGTCTTCCTTAAGATTCGAACCTATCCAAACTGTCTTGTTTTCTTATCTGGGATATACTTCAATGCTTACAAGATCTTCAACTGGTTCTCCCAGAGGTCTTCGATAATGAGTGCTGCTTTGTTCTTCTACCGGCATGAAGTCACATAACACTGATGAGCTGTACTTTGGTCTCCTTTCACCTCTCCAATACCGTGTTCCGTGGGGAACTTCATCTTGAGGTGGTAAGTCGATACCACAGCCTGTAACTGATTGAGTGCTGGTCGTCCCAATATGGCGTTGTATGTAGATGGGACATTTATCACCACAAAATCGAGCATGAAGTTGGCTTGTGTCGGAGGTGTACCAATCGCTACTGGGAGTGCAATAATACCTTCGACTGCCACCGGATGGTTGGAGAATCCATACAGCGGTGTATCCATCTTTCGAAGACGGTCCGTCGGAATATTCATCTTTTTGAACGCGTTGTAAAATAAAACTTCCGCTGAACTCCTATTATCGACTAAAACACGTTTCACATCGAAATTCCCCGCCTTGATGGCAATGACCAATGGATCATCGTGAGGAGTCTTCACATCTTTTAGGTCATCGTCGGAAAAAGAGATAGTAAGCAAAGGTACATTCTTCTGTTTCTTGTTTGGGGGTTGGCTCGTTACGCACACTTCCCTGGCGTATGCTTTTCGAGCTTGTCCTGATGAACCTCCTGCGACTAATCCCCCAGATATGGTGTTGATCGTTCCTGCATTCTCTTCCCGATCTTCTCTTTCTTCCATGGCCGGAGGTGTCTGTTGTTGTCCTTCTTTGTGAGCTACAAACTTTTTCAACTGACCACGCTTGAGAAGGGCCTCGATTGCTCGCTTAACTGACCCGCAATTGTCAGTCGTATGGCCATGATCGTTGTGAAAGTGACACCATAAATCTTTGTTTCTTTTATTCGGCCAAGATCTCATCTTGTCTGGCCATTGGGGAGTCTTATTGTCTTTGATCTCGTGAAGTATTTGTGATGGTTTGGCATTAAGGGGTGTCAAATTTTGCATGGCAAACGGGTCTTTGCGACATCGTTCGTGACTCTTAGAACGTTTTGCTGACTTTCCCCCCTGGGGAGTTAACTCCCGAGATCGCTTTTTCTGTTCCCCCTTCCCTTCTTCACGTCGTCCTCTGTGTGTCTCCACGTATTCTTCCGTTTGAATATATTTGTTAGCCTTCTCGAGAAGGGCTTTCATATTATCTGGAGGACTTTTGTTAACAGAGAACGCAAACTTGGATGTTGGTCGAAGGCCTTGAAGGAAGGCAGTATACTTCACGGACTCGTCCAAGTTATCGACTTCCAAAGTGGCTGCGTTGAATCGTCCAAGATAGCATGCCAAAGACTCGTTTTTCTCTTGCACAATGTTAAGCAGACTCGCCGAGTTTTTCCGTCGGGAGCGACTACTTATAAAATGCTTTTGAAAGAGATCCGATAACTGGCTGAAGGAGTGGACGTATCTTGGTTGTAGAGATTTAAACTATGCATGTGTAGCCTTCCTTAGAGTGGTAGGAAAGGCTCTGCACATGACAACATCTCAGACCTGGAGGAGTAGCATGTTTGTTTCAAACTGGTAAACATGTTCTCCTGGATCTCCTGTCCCGTCGTAGAGGTCACATTTAGGCATTCGAAAATTGGGAGGTAGCTTTCCCTTGGGTAGATCGTTCTGGAGAATGATATTTAGGGACCATCTTCCAGGAGTCCCGTTCTCGGGAACGGAACTCAGACGTCCCCTTTCTGTGGATAGATCTCCGAGGGGTCTCAGCTCTGGCGACCTGTTCAGGAGAGGAGTTGGTACTGTCTTCGACCGATGGATCATGACGGTAGCATGATCCACTCCTGGTTATGTGCTATCCGCCCTTCTCTTTGGGATCGAAAGTCGGATCGGCCGTTGATCTGTATTTACGGCCGTAGCTTGATCTGAAGGTGAGACGGAGACGAAGGTCGCTGGGGTCAAGATGAGAATGATGAGTGGACGTCGGAGCCACCGCCATGTCGAGCTTTCGTTGAAGAGTGTTCACGACATCATTTAGTTCGTGGATTTCTTTTGTAAGGTCGACATGTGGTGTTTTGAATAGCTGAAGGTTCAGGCCATGACGAAGGTCACCGTTCTTCAGAGTAGATGTTGGAGATCGATTTCTCCGAGGTCTGGTTTCTGATTCGGGAGTAGTAGATGTTACATTAACGTATACATATTCAGAAGAACTGGCACGACGGCGGCGCAAAGGGGTCGAGTGTTGGTCATGAGAACAACCAGGTCGATGAGAGCTGTTAGTCCGTGCGCGATGGTTCTGGGAATGACTGTGTGAAGAGTCATTAGAAGAAGAAGGATTGGCCATGTTCCCTGTCGTGGTCCCACGGATGACGCCAATCAGTTGCAGCTAAAAACTGGATCGGGAGCCACACCAGAAAATAGGCCTACAAAAGAGAACACGGAGTGACCGCCGGGTAGGGTTCCGGTGGGGGAATGCTCTGATGCTTAAGTCAGAGATGGCTAACAAAGTAGAACTCTGAGAAAGCAGTAATACACAGTGTATATGTGTGTGAGCTTGTCCATACCTGAGGGGGCTTGACCCTTTTATATAGTGGTAGAAGGAGGAGTGTAGGACTGGGCTTTGACCAACTCTAATCAGAATCTAATTAGGATCCTAGAGGATCTCATGTCAATCTTAGCTGATAGAGTTAGAGCCCCTTTAGGATTCTGCCTGGTGATTGATATGGCAAGTTCCAAATCAGTAATGAGCCAGCATGGACTACGTGTCATAATTGCCACCTGTTATCCGTAGATTGGAGGGGTATTTTTAGCTATATCAAAGACCATTTTGTATTTAAAGTACTTTACCCAGTTCGTGTTAGCTAAGTGCATAAGTACACTTATTTATATTCCACCATTAGAGTTGATTGATATATTAAAGGTAAACTCGTCTAGCAAAAAATAAAAATGATCATCTTCGATCAAAGTATTCCTTTTTAGACAATGTTTGATTATTCTAGAATCGGGATAAGGTAACCACTAGATAATATATACGATAAGATTAGTTATCATTTGAAATACTATTGTTAGGTTGAGATAGTTGCTATATTTAGATCAGCTATAGGTGTTTGTAACTCAACCATAAATAGCAACGAACACCCAATTTTATGCTTCTCTATGGAATAAAAAACATGATGTTAGCTATTAAAGTTAAAATTCCAGTGTGACTAATAAGACATGGACACATATGCATGGACAGAATCTAAAGATTAAAGTCACAGTTATAAATATTAATAACAGGTGGCTGTTAATGATGAACAATGACAGTTAAAGTTTACAAGACGTGCGGTCTGCTTTAAAGGAACCTTATGGTAGTTTTGTACATCTATCGATAAAGGATGAACAATCGATAGCAGCTGCAAGAATTATGAGTAGACAGGTTTTTAACATCCATGAAGGATTTGAACGAGCCGTTTTTAGTAGCTGCAAAATAGTTGTAATTGAAAAAAAAAAGGGAAAAAATGGAGGAAGCAAGACGAGAAAAATATTACCACAACTCCCAGACAAATTATGACTTGACTTCAAGTCTTTTTCTTTCCTTTATGTTTAAGGGCTTTTAAAGTCTATCAATTAGGATTTTTAGTTTCAAAATGTGGAAGCCTTGTATTTTGTACTACATTCATCATTAAGCAAAAATCTTTCTTTTTATTTTTTGGGCGTCCAGTCTCGCTTAGTTTCTTTATTCATAGAAGTCCTAAGCAAGAGTCACAAAAAACTAAAGCGTTAATTGAGAGTTTGATATGAGTGCAAAAATTGGCACGCCAGGTGGGACCCTCTAGGAATGGTAAACTGCAAGTATAAAAAGTCATGTAAGAACTGGTAAAGCAAATAATGGCACCCAGAACAAAGCTACCAGCAATGGTGGCAATGTTGTAGTAGGGGAAACTAGAAATGTTAAGGTTGATAGTGGCATGAATAGATTAGAAAGTAACACCAATTCTCAAAACACAGGAAGCGCCTGTTGTTGGAGTACTATAAATGGTGTTAACGCAAGTACAATAGTGAAGAAATGATAGTCAGAGATATTGAGGTGAATGGCAGGAACAATCCAACATTGAGCCGATTGATGAATGATGTTAGTTCATCAACTTAGGCTCTAAATGTAAAGCTTTCTCAATTGATGACCATTTTGCATGGGCAAACTATGCCTTTCAATAAGGTACTTAATAATCAAGATGAGTCAAATTCCAAAGTAATGGAGGTGATAAGAAAAGTGGCGAAAGATAAGAATGCCTCACGTAGCGAAATCATATACCGTTTGTCTGGAGAAATTCAGAAACAATTAAACTTCATCCATTGCAATGTTAATGGGTGAAAATCTACAAAAGGGGGAGGCACCTCTAGATTACATGATGATATGGTACATGCAGAAATCTCTCCTATCAGGATTGAGACTACAGTAAAAAAGTCGAATGATTTGAGTTCAAACCAATCGAATGAGTAAGGATGGTACATTCAAATCCTACTGATGGTGGGAATCTATGGACTAATAGAAAGAATGCGGTGAAACTAACCAGTTCGACGTTGCCTAATCGCATTCGATTACCAAAAAATGGTAATGTGCAGATTTAGAATGGCCAAGGGCATTAGAGTGCTTACTTGGATTTATATCACCACACTGGCAGACCTATTAACCAGTTAGAGTATTCTAAAGTCATAGGTTGTCTTATGTATGCTATGACTCCCACCAGACCCAATAGTATTGGAAGGATACACAGCTGCCAGCTGGATCACCAATGAGGATTATTCATCTTCAAGTGGGTGGATATATACTCTTGGAGGAGGGGCTGTTTCATGGGGTTCGAAGAAGCAAGCATGTATTGTAGATTCCACTAAGGCATAAGAATTCATAGCTTTAGCTACTCGAAGCAAGGACGGAGAATGGCTCAGGAAACTATTGTTACAGGTTCTAGTCTGGCATAAGCCAATGCCACCAACATCTTTACTTTATGATAGCGTGTCAACTTTATCGCATGCCTATAGCCATGTTATTGGATTTAGACATAGCTATATGATGCAATTGATATCTGAAAGGGTTCTATGCATAAATGTCTTGCAAGATGGTTGAAGTTCAAAATATGAAGGGGGATAGAGATAAATACCACTGCATTTAGTCAACAATGATGGAACCTCAACTCAAAGGTCTTGAATTCAGTGAGTCAAAGTACATCATATGGATGACTGTAAGCACTAGATTGTGAAATTGAAACTAGAATGCTACTGCCCTCTTTAACTAACCATCCCAAATGATATAGTGCTTGGCAGTTGTACGTGTTTGTTGAGAAATTATTTAAAGCTCTTAATAGGCTTCTAGCTTTGAGAGTTTGGAGTGTTTAAGTTGCAGGGGCACTTCTAATAAGCCTACATATGTGAGTGACGGAAGTGGTGTTGCTTTCTATGAGGTCTCAGGCTAGATTCCACAATATTCATAAAGCAGGATACAAACACAAGGCATATCCACATGTGGGGTTTATAGAAATCTGAGGTACATATGCCTTATGCATAGGTTCAATCGAACCGCCACCTTCGTTTATGTTATCCTGATTGGTCTGATGATTTTCGCTAAGTGAAGGTTCAATGCTAATCGCCCCCTTCATGTATGCATATGATTTCCAGGTCACATGCCAAGATGTGTTAAGAAGGGTTTTTGGGAGGTTTAAAAAATGCACGAGTCTTGGGTTTCCTCTTTAAAGTGTATGGGAAGAAGGGGAGAAATGTTGTGGCCACATAGAAGAGAGAAAGAAAAAGGGCTAATTACACATATGTCCCTGAGGTTAGGGTATAATTACAGGTAAGGAAAATAGTTTGGATTAATTACACTTATGTCCGTTGACCAAACGGAATTTTAAAAACCCTAACGGTTTTAATGAAAAGACTTTATTGCCCATAAGTTGGAACCTTATTTATTTCCAATGCCATTACTTCATTTAAAATCAAACTTTGAGTGTGTGTGGGGGGGGGGGGGGACCAGCTTCTGTTCCTGTTTAGGAATGCCGAATTGTCTGGATTTTCATTGTTCTTTCTTTTCGCGAGCTCATTCAATCGTTCGTCTCCGAGGTGATCGGCGAGTGTGGGTAGTGATTGGTTATGCGAGGGTTTTGGAGAGGAAGCCGACCAGAGCCGTCGGATGAAGCCAGAATCGTTCTGGCTCCAGTGGGGCCGGGAGTCAGTCGACTTACGGGGCTTTTGGCGGTGCGAAGACAGAGTGTGGGCCGGAGAAGGTGGAACGCTAGAAGGGGTGGATGCCAGTGAGAGGAAGCGATAGCTGACTTCTCGGGATTTTAGCCGGCGGTGCTTGTCGGGAACCGTCGTATCGCCGCTCTTTGTTTTCATTGTAGACATAGAGGAAAAAATAGAGATTCGTGAGACAGAAATGGGGATCTGGTTGTTAATGGAAAGGGATGAGGGGGAAAAACAAACAAGGTGACGAAAAGTGGCGGCAAAGTAGATTCTTTGCCGGCGGGTTTGGAAGGATTGAGATTAGTGTTGACTGTGAAAGTAGTTATTGGAGCTGAGTGAGAGAGAGAAAGAGAGAGACGGATTGCCATTTTACTGTGGCGGCAAAGTAGATTAAAATGGATCATGTGTACTGTACAAGGGCAGTATTTCCATTTTTAAAATACGTAATGATGAAAATTACACTTTTTGGACGGAACCCTGACAGATGGATACAAATGTTAATTTTTAACGTTTTTTATCTTGGTATGTTACATTTTGAAATTTAGTGTCATTGACTGTAATTATACCCTAACCTCAAGGATATAGGTGTAATTAGCCCAAGAAAGAAAAAAGGGGTATATAAGTGATTCTTCCACTTGTAAGTTTACTTTATGTGATATGCTACGGTGTGGGGTGCATGTGCATCGTCGAGTATGATGGGGAACACCATAAAGGTCATAATCTCACGCATTACGTAAGCGCACACGAGAGTGGCAATGGGCTGTGAGGTGATTTGATGGTGAACTTTGCATTTTGCACTTTGTAGGTAGGCAAATCATTTCGATTCAATCTGGTGCATTGATCACAAATTGGAGTGGTCGAATAGGCGCGTCTGATAAAAAATGATCTAATCGTTGATCCTATCAAACGTTCAACAAAATGTTGGCAATGAATTTAGGGCATATATGGGGACCATCGGATTAAGTGATCTATTGGTCTAATGTCCATAAATGGATTAGTGCAATTGAAGGGGTGACTCCTAAAACAGGCACCCGTGAGTCTATGAATTGACTGACTCTGCAGCCATTTTAGACAGACCAATAATTAAAAATTATCTCTATCTCACTTTGCATTTTTGCTTTTCATACATACTAATTTTGAACCCGTGCGTTGCACATGGGAACAACTATCAAAATATTTTTTGAGGGATCTCGTATTTATATGCCTAATAACAATTACAAAATTGGTAGTGACTATAAAATAATCAAAAAAATATTTTTTTACCTTTTTAAAGGAGTTCTCTTACCAAATTTTATCGTTAAAAATGAACTTGAGCAATAATTTTTAATTTTTAGTGACAAATGAAGATGAAAAATAGTGTATGAAATAATAAAAATAGTCTCTTCTGACTAATAGCAATTGCAGTGATAATAGTAACAAAAATAACCCGTGTATTAAGGTTGTGTTACTCAAGATCACCAAGAAAAAAGTAACAGTGTATAACAATGATTGTAAAAAAAAAAGGGAGCATAAACTATATATAAAACTTGTAATGAAATAAAAGGAAGGAAATTATGGTAGTTTAATAAAAAAAACTGATGGAAAATACTGTATTTTCCTAAACAATAAAAAAGATTAAGATTAAAAAAGAATATATAGAGAATTGCTTTTGTCAAAATTTAGGAATTAGTATATAAATAAAATTTTTGAGTGAGACATGTTGACATAGAAGAGAAAAAAATGTAAAATCTATATAATTGGTTGAATTTCAAATAGAAAGAAAAAATTCAAATCAATTTGTGTGTGTGTGTGTGTGTGTGTGTGTGTGTGTGAGCGAGCGAGCGAGAGAGAGAGAGAGAGAGAGAGAGAGAGAGAGAGAGAGAGAGAGAGAGAGATTCCAAATCATTATTACAAAAGTAAATAAATTTAAAATATTTTAAAATAGGAAAGTCCACATGGCGAATTAAGAGAGTGTCCAAGTAAGCAATGACTGGACAACATTCTCTCAACTTCGGCTTTCATATATATATATATATATATATATATATATATATATATATATATATATATAAAATTAGATTTGTTACAAATAAATTCTGGTCACTCTTTGTGTACTATAACGGTGTTCATACATCTTCGCAGACTTGAAACTATGTTAAAGTTTTGGCTTCAGTCCTCACCAGTTCATCTTGCAGTCAGACATACAACTTTAGATTAGGTTTCATTATATGTCGAGAAATTCGTCAGCAACCCAAGTGCATACCAGAAGCAGTTGGGGCACAAATTGCCTTAAGGAAAGCATCTAAAAAGGACGTGCCTTGAAGCCTTCTGCAGCAGCGTTTTGTGATCATTTCATCAGCTATAGATTTCTCCACCAACCTCACGAATGCTGCTACATTTAAGGATTGATCCAAGCACCAACACCAAACAAATGAAAGAAATGGGGAATCCTGCCGGATCTG
The DNA here is from genome assembly GCA_033065855.1 of Escallonia rubra. NCBI lineage: Eukaryota > Viridiplantae > Streptophyta > Magnoliopsida > Escalloniales > Escalloniaceae > Escallonia > Escallonia rubra. The sequence continues at coordinate 464,816 of JAVXUO010001377.1, read as the reverse complement.
CCATTAATGGTGACGAGGAGCTTCTACAGCAATGGAAGGTTAGTTTTGTGGCGCGGCAACAATTGGTCTGATTAGTGGTGTGGGGTGACGACAGTGACTAGAGAGATTTTTGGTTCTCGGAGTTGTGAAGACGATTAGTAGTGACGATTGGTAGCGACAATCGGTGGCGGGGTAGTCCATTTGTTGATCAAAAGACGACAGAAGGAGATGTGGACGAGAAACCAACCAGTCATTTTATCCTCACCGTAAGTAACCAACCAACTTATTATGAGGGGCCTTATTGTAAGCTGAGTTCTTTGGTGTGTAATTTATTGCATAAAGATTTTCATTTGACCTATTTGATAATTATCCATTTATCCACCTTGAGTTACGAGTACAAGTGACTTCACTTTTCCATTTCACAAATTGCCTCATTTTGAAATTCATCGTTTACAAATTCCATCATTACAAAATATTCTGCTTGAGAATCTTTTACGGAGTATTATATATTCTGTGAATTGTTACCGGCTATTTGTAAATTCTTTATTTGGATGAGTATTAATACATTCAAGACTTTCCTTAAAAAAAAAAAAAGCTGTTAAAAGGGTGGAGAACAGATATCCTAGAAAAGTAGGCATAAGTTATGTAGTGATTTTACACATTACTTTTTTGAAGGGATTTGGCAAATAACTAGACTAATTTGAACTATGCATTTGGAGGCTCCAAATTTCCAGTTCAAATCCCTTCGAGAATTTTGCAAATTCTCTTTCGTACAATCCAAACAAGAGATTCTATTTAAAGGAATTTCTAAATACCTCTTCAAAGTGAAATTCTCAGTTCAAATTCTCTATTCAAGCACACTCTGAATTCTAAACATAGGGGTTTCAAGAGTTATTGTCCATGATTCATTTGTTGTGGAAAAAAGTACTAACAGTATCCAGTGCCAGTCAAGGTCCCTCCAGCTGCACTTTGCACTTGAGTAGGGAGGCATGTCAATTTGATGGTTGACTAGCAGAGGAATCTGGATAGAAGCTCGACAAGTCTTCGACGTCCAAGCTCCAGTTTAAAGCTTGTAGAATGATCATCTATGCTTCGTAAAAAACAGCAATCCGCTCCTCCTTCTAGCAACTTGGAAACTTTTGCAAAAGCATATGTGTGCCGCTAAACTGCTAGATTTTGTTTGATGTCCAACACATTTTGCCGCAGGGGTGTGTGCCCATTCGAGCTGTTAGTTTTGCCTATATGTTCGGCTATTGAGCTTGACTTTGATTGGTTTCCTATATAATTATCGTACATTATGCATGATATACACAACTTATTTAATGGACGCTTCACAGTTGTATGTGATATCAATGAAGTAATTTGCTGTTCCCACCCTATCTTGGCTGCACCTCTAAGCCCACTGGGGGTCCCAATTCTCGTGGCACGTCGGCATATTCAACGGTCAACTTTTCAACGCTCACAAGCCGGTCAAAGTGGTCACGCTCAAGTCACGTGAATTGCTCGAGAAATAGCTTCGGCGTGCGTTCCCCCCTTAAGGGGGTCGGCCACTTAAGCGGGTCGGCCACCCTAGGTGGTCGGCCACCTAAGGGGGTCTACCTTGACGATCGTTTACCGTCGCGGGCAACTCTCGTCGCCCACGTCCGCGTGTCAGCTTGGCGACTCTCGTCACCCGCGTGCCATCTCCGCAATCTTTGTCGCCCGCGTTCGCGCGCCATCTCTGCGACCTTCGTCACCCGCGTTCGCGCGCCAGCTCCGCGACTCTCGTCGCCCGCGTGCCATCTCCGCGACCTTCGTCTCCCGCGTCCGCGCTCCAGCTTCGCGACTCTCGTCGCCCACGAGCCATCTCCGTGACCTTCGTCGCCAGCACACCATCTCCGAGACCTTCGTCGCCCGCGTCCGCGTGCCAGCTCCGCGACTCTCGTCTCTGCGACCTTCGTCGCCACGCCCACGCACCATCTCCACGACCTTCGTCGCCCGCGTCCGCATGACACCTCCACAACTCTCGTCGCCCGCGCACCATCTCCGCGACCTTCGTCGCCCACATCTACATGACACCTCCGCGACTCTCGTCGCCCGCGTACCATCTCCGCGACCTTCGTCGCCCGCGTCCACATGACACCTCCGCGACTCTCGTCGCCCTTGCGCCATCTCTGCGACCTTTGTCGCCGGCGCCCGCGCACCGCACTCTCACACACCGTCGTGCCCATGCGCCACGCCACTGATACATCCATCCCCTTCGCTCTCTGTCGCACTACGTGCCCCCGGCACCAAGTATCGTCGCGCGACACTCGTCGCCGCTCTCATGGACCATTCTCATGCTACGTGCCCCCGGCACCAAGTATCGTCCCGTGACATTCGTCGCCGCTCTCATGCACCATTCTCATGCTACGTGCCCCCGTCACCAAATATCGTCCCGCGACACTTGTCGCCGCTCTCATGCACCATTCTCATGATACGTGCCCCCGGCACCAAGTATCGTCCCCTGACACTCGTCGCCGCTCTCATGCACCATTCTCATGATACGTGCCCCCAACACCAAGTATCGTCCCGCGACACTTGTCACCGCTCTCACGCACTGTTCTCGTGATATGTGCCCCAGCACTAGGTATTATCTCGCGACGGTAGTCACAGCACCCATGCGCCACAATCATGTTACATGCCCCTCGGGCACCACACTCATTCACCACATCATGCGCACCTTGCCTTGGTCGTGGAACATGCTTCGACCCACTCTCTGGAGTGTGCAACATCCTGTGGGGATAACGACTCCTCCGGGACACTTACTCCGCTTCCGCCAGGTAGACGGCTCCTCCGGGATGCTACCTCGGCCAGTTGGGTAGACGGCTCCTCCGGGATGCTAACTTGACGCGCTCCGAGTGCTCCGGCACAAGGACTCACCCGCGGGGATATGCGACTCCTCCGGGACACTATCTCTGCCAGGGAGCTTTTCAACTCCCCTCCCGCCAGGTAGACGGCTCCTTCGGGATGCTACCTCGGCCAGTCGGGTAGACGGCTCCTCCGGGATGCTACCTTGACGTGCTCCGAGTGCTCCGGCACAAGGACTCCTCGCAGCGGGATGGGCTCACAACCTTAAAGCCATCGCCGGCACAATCAGCGGGGGGCTACGACCCTCGCAACGAGATGGGCTCACAAGCTTAAAGCCATCGCCGGCACAATCAACGGGGGGCTCCGATCCTCGCAGCGGGATGGGCTCACAACCCTATAGCCATCCTCGGCACAATCAACGGGGGGCTCCGGCCCTCACAGCGAGATATGCTCACAACCTTAAAACCATCACCGGCACAATCACCGGGGGGCTCTTGTAATATCCCACATCGGTTGTGGGAGAGTTTGCGATTGGCCTTATAAGACCCTGCCTAGGAACTCATAAGTACCTACTTGGCTAGCCCTTTTGAGGGAGGCAATGCCCTGTGGTGGGGCCGTGGACCGGGTCGTTACAGATGGTATCAGAGCCGACTCTTCAAGGCTCGGGCTGGGCTATCCAGTCGGGTTGCCAATGGTTGGGGGAAACGAAGGCAAGCTCCGGTATATCCCACATCAAGAGGATGGTTGGGGCAACGAAGGGTGAGCCGGGTATATCCCACATTGGCTAGAGAGGAAGATTCTGGGCTATGTGTTATCGAGCCTTAGCGAGGACGCTAAGGAATAAGGTGGGGAGATTGTAATATCCCACATCGGTTGTGGGAGAGTTTGCGATTGGCCTTATAAGACCCTGCCTATGAACTCATAAGTACCTACTTGGCTAGCCCTTTTGAGGGAGGCAATGCCCTGTGGTGGGGCCGTGGACCGGGTCGTTACAGCTCCGACCCGCGCAGCGGACTCTAAGCACTAAGCGGCGACCATGCCCACTCATGTTACTGTTGATCGTCGACACCACCAGGGCAATGACCCCCGGGTCACTCCGGGAAGGGAGCAGCATCGCGCCTAGTCCGCCTGGTAGTTGGCTACAGGGGCAACCCTCACTGCTGTTAGGTTCTCTACGCGTTTCTTGAGGCATCTTGTGGGATTCAGTAAGGACTTGGACTGGTGGCTGGGGCAACGGGCTACTCTGATCATGCTACTGCGGCGTGGTCAGTCTCCTCAGACAGGCAGAGAGATGCTGCAAAGGCAGGGAAACACGAACTCGGGGACTGGCAGTCCAACGGAAAATCTGTACTTTGGATCCCCTGATGACGTGTCGCTCCCAGGGGACGACACGTGTCAGCTGATGACATGCATATTTTCCCTATAAATAGTGGACTTTGGAGCTCATTCGAGGGACTTCTCTCTCATTTGACATTTTCACTTTGTCTCTCTAAAACTCATTCTCTCTGGATTTCTAGTGAGAGAAAGACATTTGGACTCCTGTCATCGGACCTTTGACGCTGCACCCTTGACTCGGACTGTTGACCGACGGCCCTGTTCGTCGTCACCCTGCCTGCGCGGCGCTGTCAGCCCTCGCGACCTGTCTGGGGAGCCTTGCTCTTAGCCCTTACTCCATCCTTTTTGTTTCCCACATTGCCTATTTGGAAGCTGACTCAGACTGCATCCTTTGTGGCACCTCTACGTGGCAAGGAACCCTCCTTCCTTGGCAACACTTGCAAAAGTAAAATACATTGACAAACTGAGACATGTTTCTCCGGTGACTGTCTGTTGTCGCAGACCTCACACATTCGCGTTTTATAAACATGCACATATGCGAGGGTGGGGCACAAAAATAGCCGAGCCACCCTTCTTCTAGCATAACTGTCAATCTCTATTGAAGAAGCCAGGATAGCTTAAATGCATGTCAGAAAACTAAAAAATAGTTCAAAAGCGTGAAAAGGTGGTTGCTAAAACACACACGTATGAAGTTACAACAAAGACTAAATCACTTTGCTGCATCAGTTTTCTATGCCAACTTGACTTTTGGACAAAACTGTTATTTCTAACCTAATATTTACTTACTTATTATATCTTGAACAAAGCCGTACCCCAAGTGTTAATCACCACTGAAAGAAACATCTCGTACTCCCACTAAAAGCTAACATTTGTAGATTAAGAAAACTAGAAGCAGCAGTCAGAATCTGGCAGATTCTCTGACGAAATGTCTTGCAAGAGACTTGGTGTTTAAAACATCAAGGGGGATGGGTTGAGGCCCGTTGCACTTAGTCAACAACGACGGAACCTCGACTCAAAAATCTTGAGTTCAATGAGTCTCAGTACGTCATATGGATGACTGCAAGCAATAAATTGTGAAAAAAGGAAGTAGAATGCTAGTGTTCATTTTAACCATCGCAAACATTACAGTGCTTGATAGATGTATGTGTTTGTGGAGCTTGAGCAATTACTTTAAAGCTCTTACTAGGTTTCAAACTTTGAGAGTTTGGAGTGTTGCAGGGGCACTTTTAATAAGCCTACATATGTAAGTGACAGAAGTGGTGCTGCTTTCTATGAGATCTTTGGCTACACTCTAGGAGCATACATGAAACAGGATATAGACATAATGCCTATCCACATGTCGACTTTTTAGAAATCTGAGGTACAGACACCTTATGTAGGTTCAATGTGAACCGGCACCTTCACTAATGTTATCCTGATTGGTCTATTGATTTTTCAGTAAGTGAAGGCTCAATTGAAATCGCCACCATGTTCAGTGCAAATCGCCACCTTCATTTTTCACCAAGATGTGTTTTTTTTAATTTAACAAGAAATGGTTGGGGATTGTTGGAGGCTTTCAAATTAAATGCATGATTCTTTTTGGTTTCCTCTTTAAAGTTCATGGAAAGAAGATGAGAAATGTCGTGGGAACTTGAATCCCGCAAAGGAGAGAGAAAGAAAAAATATGGGAATATAAGTGGTTCTTTCGTTTTTAAGTTTATTTTATGTGATATACTTGGTGTGGTGCCTGTGCATTGAGTATGGTATAGAACACCATACAAGCCTTGATCTTACGAGTTACCCACGAGCAGACGAGCTTGGTAGTGGGATGTGAGGCGTTTTGATTGTGAATTTTGCAGTTTGAACGTAGGTATTGTCACAAGTCGCGTATTGGGCGCGTTAAATTTTTCTGATTTAATCTGGTGTGTTGATCACAAATTGATGTGATCAAATAGGCACGTCCGATCAGAAATGATTTGACCGCTGGTCCTGTCAAACGCTCTACAGAATCTAACAATGAACAGTTGCCATGACTGAACCATCGGATTAAGTGATCCATCTAAATGTCCAGAAATGGATGGGTGCAATTGAAAGGGTGTGACTCTTAGAACAGACACCAGTGAGTCTATGAAATGGCCGATTTGTAGTCATGGCCGATTCTGCAGACAAACCAAAAAAATTTAAAACTCTATCTATCTCTCTCTGCTTTCTGATTGGTTGCAAACAATTTTTGGTCACTGTTTTGTTTGCTATAATAGTGTTCAAACATCTTGGCAGACTTGACAAAATGTCAGGTTCTTGTATCATGTCAAGAAATTAGCCACTAACCCGAATGCATACTAGAAGTGGTGACGGCGAATGTTGTCTTAAGGAAAGCGTCTAAAAGACGTGCCTGGAAGCTTTTTGCACCACCAATTTGTAATCATGTTAGCTTTAACAGATTTCTCCACCAACATCACCACTACTGCTGCAATTTAGGATTGATCCAAGCACCCTGATCTCCTTAGTATGTAATTTTACCTACTCTATGTCAATCCATTTCATAAATCCCGGGATTCTAAATGAAGGGATTTCAAAAAAAATTATTGCCATGATTCATTTATTTTGGAACAATTAAAAAAACAGTAGTACAGTAACCAGTATGCCAGTCAAGGTTTTCTTTCTTTCACTTTGTACTTGAGTAAGGGAGGCGTGTCATTTTGATGGTTGACTAGCAGAGGAATCTGGAGAGAAGCTCGACAAGTCTTAGATGTCCAAGCTCCAGTTTGAAGCTTGTAGAATGATCATCTATGCTTCGTTAAAATGCAGCATTTCTGCTCCTCTCTCTAGCAGCTTGGCGACTGCTGCAAAAGCGTGTGTATGCGGCTAAACTGCTAGATTTTGTTTGACTTCACACACATTTTGTTGCAGGAGTGTGTGCCCATTCAAGCCGTTAGTTTTGCCTATATATGCGCAACAGAGCTATAATTTGATCGGTTCCCAATATAATTATCCTACATTATACAACGAAGTAACTTGCAAAAGTTATATACACTGACAAAGTGCAACATGTAACTGTGAAAGCTTCACAGTTATATGAGAGATTAACGAAGTAACTTGCAAAAGTAAAATACACTGACAAAGTGCAACATGTAACTTCTCCGTGATTATCATAGACCTCACATTCGCTTTTTATATGCTTGCACATCTGCGAGCGTGGGGCACAAAAATAACCGAGCCACCCTTCTCCTAGTGTAACTCTCGAGTCAATCTCTAATCAGAAGGCCAGGATAGACTAGATGCGTATGTCACAAAACCGAAAAAATAGTTCAAAAGCGTTAGAAGCTGCTTGCTAAGGCATACACGTGAACTTATAACAAAGACTAAATCACTTTGCTGCATCAGTTTTCTAAGCCAGCTTGGCTTTTGGACAACTTCTAACTTCAACTGTTATTTCTTACCTAATATTTCTGTTAGCAGTATACTAAGTTATATCTTGAACAAAGCCGTACCCTAGTGTTAATCAGCACTGAAAGAAACATCCCATACTCCCACTAGAAGCTAACATCAGCAGATCAAGAAAACTAGAAGCAGCAGTCTGAAATAGCAATGACTTAAGGTGGTACATTTCTTGTACAACTTTGATCTTTGGTGACTTGCAACAACTATTTTGAATATTTGTAGCACATGTCCGAAATACAAATAAGCAGGGAACTCAGTATTTTTTTCATGCATTCTTCCTCCAACCACTGTATTTGCTTAATCATTGCACCATATTGTAGCAAAGCGCCCATAATTATGTAATGGAGGTGATTAAACCGTTATATAATTTACTACTATGAAGTGCTTCACAAGTAGCCTGACAATCATGAATCCATCTGTAAAATTTGTCTAGGGTTTTCGTCAATACTTCTAGAGAGCAGTCTTGACAAAACCATTACAACTACTTCCACCATGATTTGCCGTGTGCGTCGACCAAGTTGTCGTCAACATTAATCTATGACAGCGGTCTCAGTAACAGAGGCTACATAGGGCGTGCCACCTACAATTGTGTTTGTGAAGCTATTGAATAATTGCAAATTTACATACACGCACCAGATGAACACGCAAACGTTCTTTGTTATTCACCAGATAACTGGACGAATCAACGTGGCTGGGGAAGATTTCTTCTATGACTGAACATACGTAACAACATTAACAATATGAGGTTGTTTAGATATAATAAATATAGTTCTCATGACTATGAAGTTTCCTAGCTTAAAGCATATTAAACATTAGAAATCTTTAGCTGTATTCTTATAACTTTACAGATATTGTATCACACAGGTCTAAGCTTTCAGCTAAGAAGTACAATTTGAGGAGACTGGAACTCTACACTTCATCAAACTTTAGAAATGCTTTACAGTTTATTGTGTACGAAAAACTTCTCCAAACTAATCTGGTCTTTATCGGATATAGCTAGTCATCCTGTGAACATTCCTGCAGAAATATATATAAAAAATGAAACATTGGGGAAAGAAAATTTGACAAGGTTTGCGTTAGTACAGGAGAGGAGTATCAGAAAAGTAGAAACAAAAGCAAAATAAATGAAGAAGTTAAGATTAATTTTAGCTAACTATCGTGCAACTTTAACACCATTCATTGTACAGATTTTGTACTCAAAGTTGTACAGGATTATCCTAGCAGTAGCAAAAATAATGATGGTGTGATAATCAGCATAATTACATGTAGGAGAACCTCAATTTTTCATACTACAGTTGGATAATTACCCCTACTTGAAGCTGTTAAACCTTTGTTTTTGGCTAGGACTTCCAAATTTTGTAAAAGAGCATGCCTCTGTATTTGACCTCCAAATGTATCCATCCAGTATCATAGACTTTTGTTGCTGCACCGGGTTAAACATGAATTACAAACTAAGAACATGCACATCTCTGTGTGTGCACTTTCGTGCCAGTGCACCATTGTGTCTGTTGGTTTTTACATGTCAGAGCCTTCTGATACATGATTCGTTTGTGTCTATCGCTGTTCTTCTTTTACTTATTCATTACACCTTCAAATTTCAATATAAGTTGCGGGGCAGGTGAGCGTGATCAAGACCGCTAGGGATTTGATACATCGAAGTGTTGAACAAGTAAATCTATGACAGTGATAGATGATTGATCAGGTTTTCATATATAAGCCCAATGGCTTAATAATACAATGTAAGCCACAAATCTTTCCATAATCATAACGAACCCATTTTTGAAAGTGATTATAAAGCAAAAATAGCATGAGAGATATAAACTTGTCGGACAGTAAGATAATCACGCAAAGTGATAAAAGCACACAGATGAAGATGTAGTTATATAACGTTCCAAAAAATACTATAAGAAAATATTGGATTGTTGCGTCTTGCTCTCGAATTGGTAAAGCTTCTAATTTAAGATTCAGTAGAAGTATACTGTCTGCAACATATTGTAACAAGAACATCAAAGCAGAATCTTGACAAAAGAATGCATTAGTTTGTTAACCAGAAGAAAGAAGCTGCTTTACATGTGTACCTTAGACTTTCAGTATGTAATCCATCTGCAACTTGATCTCCAAATTGGAATATGTGCCATGTTAGAAAGCCATATACAAGAAGTTTTAAGAGAGCTACTAATTTTCTCTAACAGCTTCCTTTGCTTTGTACAACTTTGAAGTTACTGTTTAGCACGGTTCTGTTGCTTTATTTATCATTATGATGACCTCCAATACCATTTTGTACTATATCCCCCATTGTGTTGAATTTGGTAGTAGAAATCCTCCCTTAAAAGCTTTGATGTCTTTCAGTGCGCAGAAATTTCATCGTTCGAGCAACAATTTTCAATGTGGGATGACCATATATATGTCAGCAAAAGAAAATATGCTTGTTGAGAAGTTAAGAAACGGAATAGCTTGCAGTATACCGAGCTCCAGTAGACTATCATTCAATGTATAACGTGTCACACTTCTTTTATAATATACACAGGTTTAGAAGCTTTTTTTCTCTTCTGAAGTTTCAGATGTATCAGGTTTTCCTGTTATTAGTCATATTGAAATGCGCGATCATGTGAAATACATGACTTGCAGCCAATTTTCCACCTAACATGCGTATTGTATGTGAACGCAAGTAATGAAAATAAACTCCACAATTGAACACTAGAATCTTATTGGACAAGGCTTCGTTCACTATGCTTCTCAGAAGCTTGGATGATGTTTTAGAATTGGTTGGTCAACCAATTTTCAGTATTATTGCAAGGCAATGTTATCTTTCTAAAGCCAACTTCATGGGTTTCTTTCTGGCCATAGTATGAAGTGAATAGAAATGCTCCAAAGCTACTGGCTACTGCTATATACAAAAATAGTGCTCTACCTGAGCTGTCTCATCTTGTAGCTTAAGTTGACTGCCTTGTACTGGGAGAGCCCTCTTGGGTGAAGAACACGTACTTCCATTGGAAAACTCATAGGCGAAAGGACTTACTATATATCTATATACTCCGTAATATTTAATAAGTAAAGCGAAACAGACACTGATAGCATCTTTGCCCGACACATCATCGCTTCTTTATATGACACGTCATCATATTCTTATTTTAAGATCAATTAACTTCTATATAAGTAAATCGTTTTTAATTTAAAAGTAATTTTAATCATTCTAAAACTCAACCGAGCTAATCAACATATTAATCTATTAAAACTTCTTTTTGATAATTACGTCCTTAAAATTCAAAGAATAATTTTAATCATTCTGAAACTATATCTTATCATTATACTAACTTATTAGGAGTTAATATTGACTATTATATCTTTAAATCTACTATCTAATATGAATTTAATAACTCATATATATAAAAAAACGAAAATAATAATTTCGATTTAGAAGAAAAAATTAATTTAAAAACTAATTCTAATCATTCTAAAACTCTACCTAATCAATATACTAATCTATTACGACTTAATTTTGACAATTATGCCCTTAAAAGTGTTTTCTAATATGAAAATTAAAATTCATAGACCCAAAAAATAACTCATGAGATTTAGAATAAAAAACATGATCAATCATTCCAAAATTCTACCTAATCAATATACTAATCTATTAAGGCTTATTTCTAACAACTATGTCCTTAAAATTCAAAACTAATTCTAATCATTCTAAAACTTAACCTTATCATTATATTAACTTATTAGGACTTAACATTGACTATTGTATTTTTTAAACTACTAACATGAATATAAAAACTCATATATATAAAAATCGAAAATTATACTTTTGATTTAGAAAAATAATAATTAATGTTACAATTAAGATTAAACAACTTACGAGACTTAGGAAAAAATTGATCTAAACGTAATTTTGATAGGTGCCTTTCAATTTAAATTTGACTAATTTTGCAAGAATGATAAGGGTTGTACAATTTAAAATTTAATTCTAAATATTTTAGAACTCAACCTAATTCATACACTAACTTATTATGACTTAATTTTAACTATTGTATTTTCAAAATTACTGATAAGTGCCTTTCAATTTAAATTTGATTAATTTTGCAAGAATAATAAGGGTTGTATAATTTAAAATTTAATTCAAAATATTTTAGAACTCAACCTAATCCATACACTAACTTATTATGACTTAATTTTAACTATTGTATTTTTAAAATTACTCTTTAATGTGAATATAAAAATTCATATATCGAAAAAAGATGAAAATAACATATTAGATCTAGAAGGGGGAAAAATAACGTTCTAATTAAGTCAAATGTTCTGTATATATATATAACACATGTAACATACATAAGATAGTCATCTTTAATAATGTGATATATAGATTTAATAAACGAATTATAAGTCAGCATTTTTAAATAAGACCTCACGACCACCAAACTGGTTATATCCCATATATAAGAATTTAGAAAACAAATCAAACTCTTTACTACGATTTATTGTTGAAACATTCATGGTATAATTGTCGCGATATTTGTAAACCTTATAAATATCAATTGTAAAACATTTAAACTCTATGCTACAGACATATTTACGTATTAGGCTCTGATTTTGACTATTAAAACCTTGATTAGATTGTTATGCAATTCTTGCGTAATATTTGCATACGCATATATGTTTACTTTGGTTCATTTGAACTGTAAGTTGAAAAAAGAATGAGTAAATTGTGTTACAAAACCGCCTGATGGTGTAAAAGAAAAAAAAAGCTTAAAGAACGTAAAAATCTAGCCACGACACTGTAACACAATCTACTCATTATTCTTTAAACTTACAGTTCAGAGGAACTAAAGCAAACAGATATACCTAACAAATATTCTGCAACAATTGCATTAATTAATCAAGCCTGTAATTTTAGAAGTGTACGAGAGGAAAAAATATTCTACTGGATATCATGTTTGTATCTTAATAAATTGATGATTTCTTAAAGCAATGATTCATGAAAAAGATAAGAACGGACTTTGACATTTACGATTCCAAATATTAAGAACTCTTAACCTAACTTTTGAAGCTAAGAGACTTGATTTTGAGATGTTACATGTTGAACCACTAAAAGAGCTTAATAATATTATAGTCTTGACAAATTACTTGAAACTTTTACAAATAAAGTATTAAAAGTTTCTTACTAACAATTATAGTTTTAACAAAAGTATAAGATAATCTCTTTTTGTTTCTTGAATGTGGTATGCATTGATACACTTTTTGTAACTTTTTAAAATATTTTATTAATTTACTCAAGCTAGATTAAGGATCCCAAATTATAATATCTAATAACTGAGGAGAGAAATGCAACTATAGCTCATGACACGTCTTTGCATTGTATTTCTAATATAATAAGAGTTATAAAAACTAAGCTTAAACATATTAATGTTGCTAAAGATCTCCAAACATTATTTTGAACTGGATTCTTAATTTTGCAATTAATTAAATCGGCAAATATAGTAAACATTTAAATAATAAGCCATATGCAATTCGAAAAAACAATTCGAAACATTCAAAATATTCTAACCAATATAGTAAACTATTATGACTTTATTTAAATATTATATATCGAAAGCTCTCTAGCATAAAATATTAACCTGTAAAACAAAAATTACTTAAAATATTTAATAAGAAAAAATATGTACTATTTCAAATTCTTATCTAAGTTTCCTGTAAATTCAAATATGAATATAACTAAATATGTTGGTTAAAAGTTTTGGTTAATAATTTCCTTACTCTAAGGTTTTGCGCTATCCTATTTAGTCGTAATGGTTAAATGCATATTTACCATAATATGCAGATTCTATATGAGATAAATTAAATAAATAGTGTAAATTTAAAACATTAATTATGTGAGCATTTCTTAAATTCAACTAATTTTATGTTGGAAAAGTTTTGAACCAATTTTTCTCTATGGTACTTTTATTGTGAGTAATTCTCTTAAACATTCTAAATTCTATATTAGCATTATACCATTTATGATTTTATGTTAACTTTTATACTTGCATATAAAATCTAAAAAGATATTAGTTATGTAGTGATGAATGTAAATTAAAACTTAGATTAAAAACCTTATTATCTCTTAAGATAAGTAAGCATGCTTATTGTATGCTTTGTGAAATTTTGATTAAATTTTATTCAACAATTTCCTTACTACGAGGTTTTTAAACTATCATATGTAGTCATGTTAGTTAAACTTTATATAATTACACCATGCAATGATTACTATATTCTTTGCATACTTTGTTGGTGGATTACATTTGCTTTTGAAAGTGGCACATCATCCTTACTTAATTAGTCTATGCTATAAACAAATATATTGACCGAAATTTTCTCTATCAAAATTAAACTAATATGTAATTAACGTTATGGGTAACGCATTCAAGGTACAAATTATATTTAAAAAGTTCTTAGAAAATAATAAAAATGTCTTGAGCAATAGGAAATTGATCTCAACATGTTCTCCGCATATTTTTATAAGTAGAGAATTTACTTTTTTTCTTTTTTGCTTACTAAATGAACTTAAAGATTAATTTATTTTATTACAAGCGAGTTGAAGATAAAAATTAAAATAGCTATCTTTGATGAAATAATCATAATAAAATAATAAAATTGTGCATTTCAAAACTACTAAAATAAATTAATGTTAATAAACAGTCACGGGATTCTGAGCTAGTTAATTAAAACATAAAACGGGTCGCTTGCAACAAAGTAGAAAAATGAAGTTTCAATTTTAGAACTGTATTCTCCTTAACAATGAACATCTTGGTTCTACGTTTGAATGTTAAAGAAGCTGTTGCTGACATCATAGCTGAGAACTTGAAGAAGTACTATACTCCGTACGTAGATACGAATCAGTTTGTTTAAGAGGGGCAGGGCGACCTCCTCTTCTTTTGGGATCCTCCTCTTCCTTTGGGATCCTGGTTTAAAGTGTAGTAGATATGATAGATAGCCTTATAACAAACGCATTCAATCGTAGTTCATCTCAAAGCAGTTTCTAATGGTACTAAGGTTGGCTTACGAGAAAAGGGCCTCTTATGTAAGATCGAAAGCATGACAAAGTTTTACATTGCAGCCGAATATCACAATAAAGCCACGCTGAAGAAATAAAACTTGAATGAAATGATTGAACTAACTCATGAAATGATCAGATAATATTGTCTAAAAATTCCTCCATCCGGTAGATTCCACCGGTCCGTTACACCACGTCATCTCCATCTGTTAGATTTTCCCGTCCGTTACACCACGTCATCTCAATCTATTACCGTCACACTGAACCTTTTTGTGTGCTTTACATTAGCATTAGTCTGTGCGAGGATGTCATATCCAGGGTTCCGTAACTAATTATGAACAATACAAAATTTTATTTTTTGAATGTAAAACATCAAATTTATGTCCAATTAGCAGGAACACATTTAAAGTGGAAAGAATATCTTTAAGACTGCTTTGGTTTTTTAAGACACAAGCGTTTTGTTTTTGTCGCCAAAAATATTGACAAAAGTTCAAAAATAATGCTTCCATTATTTTATATGGGTAATGCCATCTTTTGGCATATATGGGTAACGTGGTCTTTTGGCATTTGAATTCACCCGCTACACATTTATTTTATAGTTAGTTTGAAGAATCTAATGGTTGAAGACCTGTTCGTGCACTTCCCAAAGAAATTTCTTCTAGTATATCACCCTACAATAGAAATCGTATTATTGATACCTTAATACCATGTACTAGGAGGAGGTTAGTATTGTGAAAGCATCCAACTTAAAATCAAAATAAAGCTTATATATTCCTCAACACCAAGGGGTGGATAATTTTGAATCATCTGCTGAGCGTGAATCGGCCTGTTCTGATATCATGTGAAAGTATCTACATCAGAACCAATTGGTGATGAGGAAAGAGACCCCCAAGACTTATATTCGATTATTGATTGGTATTTTCCTGTTGTGTAATTTACTTTTCAACAAGAGTCGTTTATCACCCTCTTTTTGTTTGAATTGCAAATAACAAAATAGTAGTTTGGTTTGACTCGAAAAATGTATTATGAAAAAAGTTTTTACCGGTACGTGTACCTACTTAATTGGCAAAGCTAAAATGTTGCGTCTGATCTAACATGTGATACCACCCGACAACGTGCTTATAATCAAAATGCAAGAAGAAGAAGATTTTAAATTAGAAAAGCATGTCATGTACACATACAGGTGATAACTTTCATTATCCTTCGTGCGTGTGCGTGTGCGTGTGCATGTGCGTTGCATTGAGCCCTTTCTAAGACACTGGCTTCGCCTTATTTGCTTGTCCAGTCTACCCTACCCAAAGGAGTTCTCGTGGTTAAAGGTGTTGCTAACATTGATGCTCAAAGGGTCTCTAAAAAAGCCTTTAATAGCATTTACAAGTGTCATTTGTTCCTTAATGCATATTTTTAGCTTCTTGCTACAACCGATGTTGTAGCAAAAAATTCTTCCCAAAGATATGTGGCCTTCGAATAGATATTCCAAATTTGATCAAACAAATAAAGTCCTGTACACATTCCTACTCCATTTTGCTCATGATATAATTTTAATTATCAAAACAGTATAGCTGTATTTATAAGTACCGAACATCATGCAGTACTCTTCGCTTTCTTCGTTCTTTTGACGTGAGTTCCATTCGGTTTTGGGCTGCATATGTAAGATGCTTTTTTTTTTTCGTTCTTTCTAACTCCCTACTTCGGTCTGCTGTCCGAGCTAGGTTTTGTATAATGAAGGGCTTGTTTTGACAACTTTTGGACAATGTTATGTGTATTGTTCGTTAGAATTTCAATAAAAATGTATAAATCTTATATAATTCTCTTTGTTTTCCTTGAAAAGCATGAATACTCTTAACGAAGAAAACAAACTTTGATCATCCTCCATGATCGAGGTAGGTTCAAGTAATAAGGGAAAGATGCGAATCGTTGGTTAATGCTCGAGAAATAGCCCTAATGTACACTAAGAAGCACCAAATTAATAAATTTTTCACCATATATTAATTGGTTTTTTCATCTATATTAAGGCTTCGTAAGATGGTGCACACGGACAAATAGTCAATTGCCGTGTACCGTAAGACCCATAGTAGGTAAGAGCTTCGCAGACACATGCTCTCCCTCTCTCTCTGACTCTCCCTCAGTTAAGACTTTTAAATATCAAACTTGTTGCTCATATCAAGCAAGAAAGACTTCACAGTTCTTAGATCCTCACGCTTCATCATCTCCATGATACACCAATTTATCGTTTTCTTGTCACGAAATCCTGACTGGAATTTCTGAAATTCCACCTTCCTCATTCAAGTTAGCTGCATAGTTTCCAATCTCATCTATATTGTTATTTAACAGCTAATTTAAGCGGTCAAGAAAGTACAGAACGTTTCTTGTCATGTCTACAGAGATTTCAGGCTTTTGAGTTAATTTGTTTCTCAGGATCAAATCAACATCTTGAAGTATACGAATATCCAAGCGCATCAGTGACGGAGATGGAAGGAGAGCTGAAGGAGGACACACTTCCACCAGGGTTCCGCTTTCATCCTACGGATGAAGAACTCATAACGTGTTATCTCATAAATAAGATATCAGATTCTAGTTTTACAGGAAGGGCCATAACAGATGTCGATCTCAACAAATCCGAGCCCTGGGATCTTCCAGGTACTTGTGATCCCTCAGATTTATCTCTGCTTATCATTATTGCACTTATACTAGGGCTCATATGACTAATACGAAGATTACGCTTTCAAGTTCACAAGCTTTATAGCGAGCTCATGAACTTTAATTCCGACAGACAGATCTGGTAACTTCATAAGCTCTCTTTTCAACTCCATAATGTTTACTTCAAAAGTATACATGAAGGCGGACAAAATTGCACCGACCCAGACGTTATGACTCACAAGAAAGGCGAAAAAAAGTTTCCATCGAACGTTGGACATGCACTTCCGACACCCTCCTTCCCCACCCTGAAATGAATTGTGTCTTCCACTAGGTTGCTAGTACATGTGATAGAAAATAGAGTTTGTTGACGATATAAGAGACTAGATTTTGGCGGAAAACGAGAGAAGAAAAGAAAAATGAAACTATGCCAATGGTTTTTTTCTTACATCTTAAATGGCAGTATAGCCCTAAATTCACTTTCACAGAGTTTAGATTGGTGAAGAGTGCAGTGATTTCTTTTGGTAGTCTTTCTCAAAATGTTAGCAAAGTTGACCTTGTTTTTGGAAATTCTAGTTTCTCTAGTAACATTTCTGATTCTCAATCAGGGAAGGCAAAGATGGGAGAAAAAGAATGGTATTTCTTCAGCCTTCGAGATCGGAAGTACCCAACTGGAGTTCGAACAAACCGCGCCACAAACACCGGATACTGGAAGACTACTGGAAAAGACAAGGAGATCTTCAATAGCGTTTCTTTGGAATTAGTTGGGATGAAGAAGACGCTTGTATTTTACCGAGGGAGAGCGCCCAGAGGAGAGAAAACCAACTGGGTTATGCATGAATATCGTCTCCATGCTAAATCCTCCTACCGAACAGCCAAGGTATGTACTAAGCCGCACTCCATGACGAAAGCTTTTAATATAGAGGTGGCATGGGAAAGATTGAAAATTGATGAAAAACACTGCCAAGTTCATGGAGATCCAGCAAAAGCAATATCATATGTCCTGAGTTTGAATGTTGCCCAGGATTTCATTTCTTGAGGGAAAAGTTAAACCTGTTGATTCTTTAAAAACGAGCTTGTTAATTAAGCCTTTCAGATGTTGCGTCTCTCTGGTCATTACTTCCTATTTTCGGTCACCGAGAAGTTTGTCCATTCCGTACGAACTAGGGATCCACACAGTGGCGGATCTACAGTAGGCCGGAGAGACCTAGGACACCCTCCATATTTGTCACTAAAAGTTTCTTGTGTTATTAATATTATATTGGGCTAAAGCTTTAAAGTTCAAAAGTTGGAAATTCCAAATATATATTCTGGTACTTGAACTCTTCCACTTCACTTTTGTTTTTAAAGATTAAAATGTGTTATTAACGAGTGCCACTAAATCCATTTGGAGTCTGGGAGAGTTTAAGTTTGGAGTGAATTTCTCAATTTTATACGTTTTATATAGATTTAGTTCCAATTCACATGAAAATTCTAATTACTCTTCTTTGTCTTGTAAAGACAAATTCAAAGTTTGACAAGTTCTTTTTCTCCCTACTGATATACATTAGGAATGCTATATGTGAGAGTAGCATTTAATCAAATTATTTCTAAATTTTTGTGCACGTTTATAAATAAAAAGTCAATAAGTCTAGAATGTAAAGTTATATGCAAATTATATAACGTTAATATAGATGTAATAACAACGCACGTATAATTCTTTTTGCACATCCCATAAAATTGAGCCCAACCACGTGCATTGTGCACAAAATGCAATCTCTTTTAAATTACAAGTTGCTTTGAGCCTGAACAGGTGCATCGAGTAGATTAATCAGCTCAACAATGTGAACGTTTAATTTTACATTAGCTATAATCTGATATCATTTGTCTTGAGCAGGATGAATGGGTGGTATGCCGAGTCTTTCAGAAGAGTGCCGGAGGGAAAAAATATCCCTCTAACCACACCAGAGCAGTCAATCCTTACAACCTCGACATAGGTCAAAGTGCCATTCCCCCGCAGATGATGCAAGCCGAAAACTTTCAGTTTCCAGTGGGAAGAACATACGTGAGTAATGCAGAGCTAGCAGAGCTTACTAGGGTTTTTAGAGGTGGCTCAACAAGCATGAACATGCCTATCCAAACCCAACTAAACTTCCCCGCAGCCGGAGGAGGAGGAGTAGGAGGAGGGGGATGCTTTACCATATCCGGATTGAATTTAAACCTCGGAGGCTCAACCTCAGTACAACCATACTTGCGGCCAACCCCAACGCCAATGAATCAACCTCAAGATATGACTTCCTCCATGCTCACTAACTGTACCATCGGAAATGATGGGGCGGGTTATGGTCCGGATCATATGCACAATGCAAACGGCCTCAACAACAGATTCATGAACATGGACCAATGTGCTGATCTAGATAACTACTGGCCTTCCTATTAAGCGAGAGGCAATCGACTGAGAACAAATGAGTGATCAGGTCAACGTCGTATTGTAGGTGAGCTGGTGAACACGTAGAATTGTTTCTGTGCATCTTTCAAGTTTTAGCAGACAAAGTATGTCTAAGGGTTTTGATCTTCACTAGGTAAATGAACTTCGTGGTGTAGTCAGAAAGGCTCCATCTTCTTATTCTTCTTTTTTCCATCAATTCTCTCCTACATATGAACAACTTAAGACTACGTATTTAATGATTGAGTGCAAGTTGATGTGACGAAGTCAGTTTTTGTAATAACAGCAAACACAGAGGACTGATGTAAAATATGTAGCACCAAAGGGTGCAAGACATTGTTTGCATGAAAATAAAATTTTTAAGAGTAAGCTTGAGATCCTTATAAATTCTCATATTTCTGTTCGTTTTCTGTCATTACTTTGTTCACATGTTCCTTGATTTGATAAAAACTTGAATTATCAAAAAGTTATCCCACAACAAGACTAGGTCAGACTTGAGCTTCAGATTGATCATAATCTCTTGTAATAAGTGTACTGCTCTTTATATTACAGATGCATAACCCTCTAAAGATTGCCATAGAAAATGGCATATTCTTCTTCCTCTGCTGGGAAGATCACAAACCCTAATCTTTTTGCTCCAAGGAAATTGTATCAAACACTACAGAAGAAAGAAAAAAAAAAGGGCTATAACGAGCGAATGGTTTGTCATGAAAAATACATAGTCGGTTGCTAAAACCATTTGTCACGGAAAAAAATTTCGCTGAGTTTCACCGTATCTTGTCTTGTCGCTAGAACTAGCAACAAATTTGGCCGATTTCATTGAGGAAAGGGCGACGGAATGCTTCGAAATTTCGACAGAAAATTCCTTCGCTTGATCGTTTATGCGTGTTTTAAAGAAATATGAAACGTTTATGTAGGTACACTCTTCCCGTCAAAATCTTTTCGACGAATATTTCTATCGCTGAAGGTAAACAATTTTCGTAACAAATGATACTATCATGACTTTATGTATCATACATAGTGACACTTCATTACCGTCATTAAAACAAATTACTAAAAAACAATCCTAGTAATTTAATTTATCAAATACCAGAAATTTTCACACCACAAATTTCAAGTCAAGCACATCCGATTTTACACTTCCATAAACTTAAACATCATCTATCAACATAGAAATTTGTTATGTTTGGAAATATTAGAAACATCAAAGTCAACAAGGGAGAGGGGAGTAGTGACTGAGTTCTCATCCACTTCAAGAGCATATATACTCTTGATGTATATCCAAGACATCAGTCTCAACGTACGCAACATTTTTGGAAGCTGCACGATAACATGAAAGATCAATCTACCTAAACCCTTGTAAATGGTTGATGCCAAGGAAAGTGGGTTCGTAGTTACGTGGAGGTGCCACAAAGGCTGCAATCCGAGTCAGCTTCCAAGTATGCAAAGTGAGAGACAATGAGGGCGGAGTAAGGGCAGAGAGCAAGGCTTCCCAGACAGGCCGTGAGGAGTGGCAATGCTGCGAAGGCAAGGCTGAGACGAACAGGGCAAGCAGTCGACAGTCCAAGTCAGGGTCCGAGTCGGGGTCCAATGTTACGGTCCAAAGTTACGGTCCAAAGTTATGTCCAATTTGTCTTTCTCTCACTAGAATCCAAGAGCTCCCAAATTCTAAAGTGAGAAAGTGATTTTGTGAGAATGAAGAAGAAGTGTTTTTTTGAGTTGTAAAGTTCACTATTTATAGGAAACGGTATGCTTATGTCATAAAGTCCCACATGTCGGCCCCTGGGAGTGACATGACCAGGGGGTCCCAAAATACCGGTTCTCCGTTAGACTGTCAGTTCCCAAATTCGCGTTGCCTGCCTCGCACAGCGTCGCTCTACCTGTCTGAGAAGACTGACCACACCATGACAGCATGATCAGAGTAAGCCCGTTGCTCTAGCCACTGGTCCAAGCCCTTACTGAATCCCACGAGGTACGTCAAGAGACGCGCAGAGAACCTGACAGCGATGAGGGTTGCCTTTGTAGCCAACTGCCAAGCGGACTGGGCGCAATGCCCTCCGAGGACATACTCTCGTCCCGGAGTGACCTGTGGGTCATTGTCCTGGTGGTGTCGACGATTGACAGTAACATGAGTGGACATAGTCGCAGCTCAGTGCTCGTACTCCGCTGCGAGGGGTCCTCGTGCCGGAGCCCCCAGTGATTGTGACGGCGATGGCTTTAAGGATGTGAGCCCATCCCGGTACAAGGGTTAAAGCCCCCTATGATTGAAACGGCGATGGCCATAAGGTTGTGAGCCCATCCCGGTACGAGGGCCGAAGCCCCCCTGTGATTGAGACGACGATGGCTATAAGGTTCTGAGCCCATCCCGGTACGAGGGGCGAAGCCCTCATGTGATTGAGACGGCGATGCCCATAAGGTTGTAAGCCCATCCCGGTACGAGGGGCGAAGCCCCCTGTGATTGAGACGGCGATGGCTATAAGGTTGTGAGCCCATCCCGGTACGAGGGCCGAAGCCCCCCTGTGATTGAGACGGCGGTGGCTATAAGGTTGTGAGCCCATCCCGGTACGAGGGGCGAAGCCCTCCTGTGATTGAGACGGCGATGCCCATAAGGTTGTAAGCCCATCCCGGTACGAGGGGCGAAGCCCCCCTGCGATTGAGACGGTGATGGCTATAAGATTGTGAGCCCATCCCGGTACGAGGGGCGAAGCCCCCCTGTGATTGAGATGGTGATGGCTATAAGGTTGTGAGCCCATCCCGGTATGAGGGCCGAAGCCCCCCTGTGATTGAGACGGTGATGGCTATAAGGTTGTCAGCCCATCCCGGTACGAGGGGCGAAGCCCTCCTGTGATTGAGACGGTGATGGCTATAAGTTTGTGACCCCATCCCGGAAGCATGTAATATGATTGTGGCGCATGGGCACGGTGCCTACAACACGAGACAATACCTGGTGTCGGGGCACATGTTATGAAAGTGGAGCATGGGCGCGGTGACGAACGTCGCAGAGAAAATACCTGGTGCCGTGGGCACATATCATGGAAGTGGCGCACGAGTGCGGGGACGAGCGTCGTGGAGACACCACTTGGTGCCAGAGCACGTGTTATGAAAGTGGTGCGACGACGAACATCGCGGAGCAATACTTGGTGCCAGGGGCACGTATCATGGAAATGGCGCACGAGCGCGGTGACGAACGTCGCAGAGACAATACTTGGTGCCAGTGCACGTGTTATGAAAGTGACGCGCAGGCGCGACGATGAACGTCGCGAAGCAATACTTGGCACCGAGGCACGTATCATGAGGATGGCGCGCAGGCGCGAGGACGAACGTCGTGGAGCAATACTTGGTACCGAGGCAGGTATCATGAGGATGGCGCGCAGGCGCGGCGACGAACGTCGCGAAGCAATACTTGGTGTCGGGGCACGTATCATGAGGATGGCGCCCGGGCGCGGCGACGAACGTCGCAGAGACAATACTTGGTGTCGTGGGCATATATCATGGAAGTGGCGCACAAGCGCGGCGACGAGCGTCGTAGAGACAATACCTAGTGCCATGGGCACATATCATGAAAGTGGCGCACGGGTGCGCGTCGGGTGTCCCAAAGACGGGATGTGAGCTGAGTGTACCTGTCATAACAAGATAATGAATGCAATATATAGTAATGAAAAAGTTGGGAGTGGTGGTATGCGGTCGTCGGCGACAGGTCATTCGCGGTAGCACGCGACTTTGGGCGATGGGAATCGCGGGAGCGGTGTGCGGTCACGGACGACGAACGTCACGAGGTTGATGCACGACGGACGTCGTGAGGTTGTTGGACGATGGACGTCGTGAGGTTGATGTACGAACGGACGTCACGAGGTTAATGTACGAACAGACGTCACGAGGGTGTTGCACGACGGACGTCGTGAGGTTGATGCACAACGGACGTCGCGATCGTGAGGTTGATGCACGACGGACGTCGAGAGGTTGATCTACGAACAGACGTCGTGAGGTTGATGCACGACGGACGTCGCGAGGTTGATGTACGAACGGACGTCGCGAGGTTGATGCACGACGGACGTCGCGAGGTTGATGCACGACGGACGTCGCGAGGTTGATGCACGATGGACGTCGCGAGGTTGATGTAAGAATGGACGTCGCGAGGTTGTTGCATGACGGACGTCGTGAGGTTTATGCACAACGCACGTCGCGAGGTTGATGCACGAGGGACGTCGCGAGGTTTATGCACGACGGACGTCGCGAGGTTGATGCACGACGGACGTCGCGAGGTTGATGTACGAATGGACGGTGGCAGGTTGATGCACGACGGATGTTGCGAGGTTGATGCACGATGGACGTCGCGAGGTTGATGTACGAACGTCCGTAAACATCGCGGAGGTGCAAAGACTCGAGAAAACAAGTGCGCGCGGGAGGAGAGGCCATAGTCCAAACATTGGGGCGAAGGCGAAGGTCACCACCCCCAGGGAGGCCGAGGCCGACCCTAGGGGGTGGCCAAGGCCAATGGCCAACTCCCATGAAGGGAGGCCAAGGCCACTCCCCCCTTCGATGAACTTCGGCCGTGCCGACGGTAGGTGTTTCGATGAGCAATGGCAAATCCAGAAGTTGTATCATAACGAGCGTGTCGACTTGAATCATACCTACATGACGAACAAGGTGTCAAAGTCACGTGCAAAGCGTACGAAGCGAAAAAAGTGCGAAAAGGGGTTTGCGCGAGGGGTGAACCACCGGGGGAAAATGGCCGAGGCCAACCCCTTCTGGATGCTGAGGCTGACCCCCTAGGCATGGGGAAGGCCGAGGCCGACCCCTTGGGGTTGGCCAAGGCCAAATGGCCAACTTCCATTTTCTGAGCGCAAGGCTACTTCTCATTTTGTGAACTTTGGGCACACCGTCGATAGGTGTCATGATGAGCAATGGCAAATCCAAAAGTTGCGTTACGACAACCGTGTCGACGTGAATCGTACCCATGTGATGAATAAGGTGCCAAGGTTACGTACGAAGCATACGAAACAAAAAAAGTGCGAAAAGGACTTTGCGCGAAAAGTGAAGAACCGGAGGGGGAAGGCCAAGGCCGACCCCATGGCCTTGGAGGAGGCCGAGGCCGACCCCATGGGGTTGGCCAAGGCCTTTGCCCCTTGACCCCGTTGCTTGGGTTGCGCCGTCGGTCGACATTTATGGTGAAAATGTGTTCGGGTGGTCTCGGCGTGACGATCGCGCTAGCGTGAGTGACGTCAACATGAAATTAATCGTGCCTAAGTCACGCACAAGGCGTGCGGAGAAAAAAATGCACGTGACTTGAGCGTGCGCGCCCTGACCGGTTCGATGCGTTGGAAAAATGCACGTTGTATCTTTCGACGTGTTTGCGTGAAGCGGGACCCCTAGTGGGCCCTTGGGTACGACCAGAATAGGTTGGGAACATAAGCCCCCTGCGTGTGGTGTGCGCAGAGGGGCAACCCGAGTGGACGCCGCAAGCATAAACACTTGGAAGATTTTTTTATGTTCTTTGGCCGGAGAGTAATTGACGTCGTCTCTGAATGACGAAGGTGAAGAGTAGGTGGCTCGAGTCACCTCGTGCACCATCTATTGAGACCTTGGAATGCTTGGGCGTTGACATAAGGGCACGGCGATAGGACGGAGGAGCGCGGTCATGGAGTTAGCGCACGGGCGACGTTGGTTGCGGAGATGATGTCCGGGCGACGGGGGTCGCGGAGATGATGTCCGGAGGACGTGCGGCGGGGGTCCCAGAGATGGCGTCCGGACGACGGGCAACGGGGGTCGCAGGCAATGGAAGGCGGTCAATGTTGCAAAAAAAATTCTAAGTATGGAAAAGAGTAACGAAATGGGTAAGGGGGTCTAGAAGTGCTACCTCAAAGCATATGAAGTTTTAGTTGTAGTGAAATTGGTATGTTGGTTTTTTTTGGTTTGGTTAGATAGAAAAAATTGTTAAGTGGCATGTAGCGTGAGTATAATGGAATATGAGAAATAAAAGATGTTGAGTATGATGGGTGTTGTATTTATGAAGTAGTGTAAATAAAGTATGTGGTGATGTGTGTGAGAGAGAGAGAGAGAGATAGAAGATAAATGGAACTAAGTATGAAATTGAGGTAGTAGTGAAGGGAATTAATGGGGGGTGAGGTAGAAGAAGAGAAAGAAAGAGGGGGGGTCGGCCTAGGGGAATGTGTAGGGGAGGCCGAAGCCGAGAGGGGTGGGAAAAAGGGTGGGGAGGTGATTGGAAACGATGGGGGGAGAGAAATGCGAAGAGAGAGTGATGTGATTAATGGGAGGGGTGAGAGGGAGTGTGAGAGGAAAGTGAATGAAGAGAGGGGAGGGGGGGTCGGCCTAGAGAAAAGGGGTGGGGAGGCCGAGGCTGAGGGGTGTGGGAAGGGGGGTGATTAATGTGAAGAGAAAGAGAGGTGAAATGTAAGAATAAAATATGGGAAGGGGGGTGGGGAGGCCGAGGCCGAGGGGTGTGGGAAGGGGGGTGATTAATGTGAAGAGAAAGAGAGGTGAAATGTAAGAATAAAATATGAGAGAGAAAAAGATTGTGTAAGAGGGTGTAAGAGAGAATGATGAATGATTCATGGGAGTGTGGTATGATGTCTTCTCGGGTGAACAAAAAAAAGTGAGAAAGGTTGAATGATTCATTGGAGAGAGAGGACAAGGAGAGACTTTTTTTATTGGGCATTTAATGCCTTCGCCATTAAAGAAGAGGGACATTAAAGAAGAGGGAGAGTAGAGTAGGGGAGACCTGCGTGGGAAAAAAAAGAGTAAGGAGTGGGCTGCCCGAGTTTGGGGGCTGCCCAGGTCGCTTGGGTGGGGTTTGGGGGGGTGGGTAGGGTAGGTGGAAGGGGGGGTACCCAAAAAAAAAAATTTGGCATTTCAAGGAAGAGTGGGAAAGATGAAAATTTTTGTCTGAAATTTTTTTCAAAGTAGTTGAAAGAGAATGCATGGGGTGGCGAGGGGATGGAAAAATTTCGCAAAATTCTTTTTAAGTGTTGGAGAGAGGATTGGAGGTTGAAAAATTCTGTGAGAATTTTTCTAAGTTTAGAATGAGGATGAGAGGGTGGTGACCCGACCACGAGCGGGCAAGGTGAAAATATTCTAAGTGTTGGGAAATTATCCTAAGTGTTGGAAGAGCAAATGATGGAGGGGTTGAAAATTTTTCTAAGTGTTGGAGAGAGAAGATGAGAGGTTGTATGGGGGATGAAAAATTTTGTTGAATTTTTTTTTCTAAGTGTTGAAAAAAAATTTGAGCTCGGGCAAGGGTGGTGAGGGAGGCCGCTGAGGGTGGTGATCGATGACCGGCTGCGAAAAAATGAATTTTTTTTCTAAGGGTCAAGAAAAGTGAATGAAGGATGATGATGCGACCGTAGTAGCGCGGCTCGAGCCACCCCGCGCACCACGTACCAAGTCGTTGTAATGTGAGGCCGAAGGGGTTTGGAAGGGGTGAAGACCCCAAGGGAGTGGGTGATGGCATCAAGGGTGGTGTCAGTAGACTTGTGCAAGAGTAATGTAGCTTGAAAAATTTTCTAAGTCTAGAAAAGAATGCAACTCCATTGAACCCATGGGAGGCAACATGTCGTGGTGACATACGAAGCAGGCAAAGGTTTGTGTGCCCGGTCGGAATAATCCTGGCACCTAAGCCCCCGGACGGGATAACCCGAGGCATTATGGGGATGACAATAGTACAAATGGGTAGGTGGTGGGGATCAACTTTTTAGGGTGTGGTTTGCACATAGGTAATGCCAGGGGCAAGAGGCCGGGAGTTGGGAAGAGACGACTGGAGCAAGTCAGGAGCATGGTGTCAGTTGGTCATGTTGGGGTTGATCTTGGAGTCGGACGGCACAAGTCTCTTCTTGGTCACCAACGTGGGCTTCTTCTTGCATAATCGAGATGAGGCCTTAGCTGGTAGTCCTCGTAGCTCTCAGTTGTACATGCATGATGATCGAGGATGCAAGACAGCCAGACTGCAGTACGATGCTCACCTCCCCAGCAGAGTCACCAAAATGATGCCAAGGAAAGTGGGTTCATAATTACGTGGAGGTGCCACAAAGGCTGCAGTCCGAGTCAGCTTCCAAGTATGAAAAGTGAGAGACAGTGAGGGCGGAGTAAAGGCAGAGAGCAAGGCTTCCCAGACAAACTGTGAGGAGTGGCAGTGCTGCGAAGGTAAGGCTGAGACGAACATGGCCAGCAGTCGACAGTCCAAGTCGGGGTCCGAGTCGGGGTCCAATGTTACGGTCCAAAGTTATGTCCAATTTGTCTTTCTCTCACTAGAATCCAAGAGCTCCCAAATTCTAGAGTGAGAAAGTGATTTTGTGAGAATGAAGAAGAAGTGTTTTTTTTAGTAGTAAAGTTCACTATTTATAGGAAACGGTATGTTATGTCATAAAGTGCCACATGTCGTCCCCTGGGAGTGACATCACCAGGGGGTCCAAAAATACCAGTTCTCCGTTAGACTGTCGGTTCCCAAATTTGCGTTGCCTGCCTCGCACAGCGTCGCTCTACCTGTCTAAGAAGACTGACCACACCATGACAACATGATCAGAGTAAGCCCGTTGCTCCAGCCACCGGTGCCCTTACTGAATCCCACGAGGTGCGTCAAAAGACACGCAGAGAACCTGACAGCGGTGAGGGTTACCCCTGTAGCCAACTGCCAGGTGGACTAGGCGCGATGCCCTCCGAGGACCTGCTCTCTTCCCGGAGTGACCCGTGGGTCATTGTCCTGGTGATGTCGACGATTGACAGTAACATGAGTGGACATAGTCGCAGCTCAGTGCTGGTAGTCCGCTGTGAGGGGTCCTCATACCGGAGCCCCCCGTGATTGTGACGATGATGGCTTAAAGGTTGTGAGCCCATCCCTGTACGAGGGCCGAAGCCCCCCTGTGATTGAGACGGCGACGACTATAAGGTTGTGAGCCCGTCCCGGTACGAGGGCCGAAGCCCCCCCTGTGATTGAGACGGCGACGGCTATAAGGTTATGAGCCCATCCCGGTATGAGGGGCGAAGCCCTCCAGTGATTGAGACGGTGATGGCCATAAGGTTGTGAGCCCATCCCGGTACGAGGGGCGAAGCCCTCCTGTGATTGAGACGGCGATGGCTATAAGGTTGTGAGCCCATCCCGGTACAAGGGGCGAAGCCCCCCTGTGATTGAGACGGCGATGGCTATAAGGTTGTGAGCCCATCCCGGTACGAGGGCCGAAGCCCCTCATGTGATTGAGACGGCGATGGCTATAAGGTTGTGATGCCAAGGAAAGTGGATTCGTACCTACGTGGAGGTGCCACAAAGGCTGCAGTCCGAGTCAGCTTCCAAGTATGTTGATGTGAGACACATCAAGGGTGGAACAAGGGCATAGACCAAGGGCTTCCCATACAGAGCTTGAGGGTGGCAGTGCTGCGAGGGCGATAACACAGGATGAATATACGACGACAGTCATAGTCCGATGCTTAGGTCCAAAGTCAGGGTCCTGTATGTTTCTCTCTCTAGGATTCTAGAGTGAGAAAGTGAAAATTTGAGAGAGTGAAGAAGAAGTCCTGAAAATTTCCAACCGTCTAAATGAATTCTCAAGACCTCTATTTATAGAGATTGAGATGATGATGTCATAAACCGACACGTGGCGCTCCCCGAGAGTGACACGTCACCGGGGGGTCCACGGGTGCCGGTGCTCCATGGACTGTCGGATCGCATATTCAACTGACTTGCCCCGCACAGCGTCGCTCTGTCTGTCTGGAAAGACTGGCTCCCACAACGTCGGTGTGGCCAGAGAACCCCCTTGATCTAGCCTCCAATCCAAGCCCTTGCGGAGTCCCACAAGCCTGGCAGCGGTGGGGAAGACCCGACGCCCAACTGCGAGGTGAACTAGGCGCGATGCCCTCCGAAGACCTGATCCCGTCTCGGAGTGACCCGAGGGTCATAGTCCCTAAGGGTGCCGACGCAAGCCCCCAGTGCCAGAGCACGTAGGCCAGTCACGCAGGCACCCTGACGGAGATAGTGTCCCGGAGGAGTCGCCTATTCCGCAGGCCGAGGTTGCATCCCGGAGGAGCCGTCTACCTGACCGGCCAAGGTAGCATCCCGGAGGAGCCGTTTACCTGGCAGAATGAGAGTCTTCATGCCGGAGCACTTAGAGCTCCCTGGCAAAGATAGTGTCCCGGAGGAGTCGCCTATCCCCGCGGGTGAGTCCTTGTGCCGGAGCACTTGGAGCGAGTCAAGGTAGCATCCCGGAGGATCCGTCCACCCAACTGGTCGAGGTAGAATCCCGGAGGAGCCGTCTACCTGGCGGAAGGGGAGTTGAAGAGCTCCCTGGCAGAGATAGTGTCCCGGAGGAGTCGCCTATCCCCGCGGGATGATGTACACTCCAGAGAGTGGGTTGAAGCATGTTCCATGACCAAGGCAAGGTGCGCATGGTGTGATGAATGAGTGTGGTGCCCGGGGGCATGATGATATGATTGTGGCGCATGGGCGCGATGAAGTGAGTAAGGTGTCAGGGGCACGTCTGTATTAGTGGCGTGGCGCATGGGCGCGACGGAGTGCGTAAGGTGTCGGGGGCACGTTTGTGTCAATGATGGCGCATGGGCGCGACAAAGTGCTTATGGTGCCGGGGGCACGGTAGTGTGACAGAGAGCCTGGAGGCACGACTGTATCAGCGGCGCGGCGGAGTGTTGAAGTGCGACGCCCGGACACCGGCGACAGGGTCGCCGAGTTGTGTCCGAGCGACAGGGGTCGCAGAGTTGTGTTGGGACGACGGGGTCGCAGAGTTGTGTCTGGACGACGGGTTCGCGGAGTTGTGTCCGGGCGACGGGGGTCGCGGAGTTATGTATGGTCCCTTGAAGAGAAGTGAATGTGCTAAGGATGGAGGCCGGAGGCCAACCCTTCGGGGAAGGCCAAGGCCAACCTCATGGGGAAGCCGAGGCCGACCCCAATGGCGAGGCAGAGGCCGACCCCAAGGGGAAGGCCAAGGCTGAGGCCGACCCTCCTTGGGCAAGGCCCACCTCCTTGGGCAAGTGCCATGGCGCATCGACAGGCGACGGGCAAAGTGCGACGGTCGAAGCGTGATAAGGCTTCGTGCGAAAATGAGCTTCTTAGTGACGAAGTAACGTGACGAAAGTGAGAAGTGGACGTGACTTGAGCGTGCATGCTTTGACCGGTTGTGAGCGTTGACAATGATTGTTGCTTGTGCAGATGTGTCATGTAAAATGGGACCACAGTGGGCCTTTGGGTACGACCAGAATAGGTTGGGAACAGGTTGTGAGCCCATCCCTGAAGCATGTAATATGATTGTGGCGCATGGGCGCGGTGCCTACAGCACGAGACAATACCTAGTGCCGGGGCACATGTTATGAAAGTGGGGCATGGGCGCGGTGACGAACGTCGCAGAGACAATACCTGGTGTCGTGGGCACATATCATGGAAGTGGCGCACGACCGCGGCGACGAGCGTCGTGGAGACACCACTTGGTGCCAGAGCACGTGTTATGAAAGTGACGCGCAGGCGAGACGACGAACGTCGCGAAGCAATACTTGCTGCCGGGGCACGTATCATGAGGATGGCGCGCAGGCGCGACGACGAACATCGCGGAGCAATACTTGCTGCCGGGGCACGTATCATGAGGACGACACGAAGGCGCGGTGACGGACGTCGCGGAGCAATACTTGGTGCCGGGGCACGTATCATGAGGATGGCACCCGGGCGTGGCGACGAACGTCGCAGAGACAATACTTGGTGTCGTGGGCATATATCATGGAAGTGGCGCACGAGCACGGCGACGAGCATCGCGGAGACAATACCTGGTGTCGTGGGCACATATCATTAAAGTGGCGCACGGGTGCGCGTCGGGTGTCCCAAAGACGGGATGTGAGCTGAGTGTACCTGTCATAACAAGATAATGAATGCAACATGTAGTAATGAAAAATTTGGGAGTGGTGGTATGCGGTCGCCAGCGACGGGTCATTCGGCGGTAGCGCGCGACTTTGGGCGATGGGAATCGCGGGAGTGGTGTGCGGTCATGGACGATGGACGTCACGAGGTTGATGCACGATGGACGTCGCGAGGTTGATGCACGACGGACGTCATGAGATTGATGGACGACAGACGTCGCGAAGTTGATGTACAGACGAACGTCGGGAGGTTGATGGACGAACGGACGTCACGAGGTTGTTGCACGACGAACGTCGTGAGGTTGATGCACCACGGACGTCGCGAGGTTGATGGACGAACGAACATCGGGAGGTTAATGTACGAACGGACGTCGCGAGGTTGATGCCCGAACGGACGTCGCGAGGTTGATGCACGACAGACGTCGCGAGGTTGATGTGCGAACGTCCGTAAACATCGCGGAGGTGCAAAGACTCGAGAAAACAAGTGCGCGCGGGAGGGGAGTCCATAGGCCAAACATTGGGGAGAAGGCCAAGGTCACCACCCCTGGGGAGGCCGAGGCCGACCCTAGGGGGTGGCCAAGGCCAATGGCCAACTCCCATGAAGGGAGGCCAAGGCCACTTACCCCTTCGATAAACTTCGGTCACGTCGACGGTAGGTGTTTCGATGAGCAATGGCAAATCCGGAAGTTGTATCATGACGAGCGTGTCGACGTGAATCATACCTATATGACGAACAAGGTGTCAAAGTCACGTGCAAAGCGTACGAAGTGAAAAAAGTAAGAAAAGGGGTTTGCGCGGAGGGGTGAACCACCGGGGGAAAATGGTCGAGGCCAACCCCTCCTGCAGGCCGAGGCCGACCCCTTGGGGTTGGCCAAGGCCAAATGGCCAACTTCCATTTTCGGAGCCCAAGGCCACTTCTCCTTTTGTGAACTTTGGGCACGCCGTCGGTAGGTGTCTTGATGAGCAATGGTGAATCTGAATGTTGCGTTACGACAAGCGTGTCGACGTGAATCATACCCATGTGACGAATAAGGATCCAAGGTTACGTACGAAGCATACGAAGCGAAAAAAGTACGGAAAGGACTTTGCGTGAAAAGTGAAGAACCGGGGGGAAGGCCAAGGCCAACCCCCCATGGGAGGCCGAGGCTGACCCCATGGTCTTGGGGGAGGCCAAGGCGGACCCCATGGCCTTGGGGGAGGCCGAGGCCGACCCCATGGGGTTGGCCAAGGCCTTTGCCCCTTGACTCCGTTGCTTGGGTTGCGCCGCCAGTCGACATTTTTGGTGAAAATGTGTTTGGATGGTCTCGGCGTGACGATCGCGCTAGAGTGAGTGACTTGAACATGAAATAAATCGTGCCTAAGTCGCGCACAAGACGCGCGGAGCGAAAAACGCACGTGACTTGAGCGTGCGCGCGCTGACCGGTTCGATGCGTTGGAAAAATGCACGTTGTATCTGTCGACGTGTTTGCGTGAAGTGGGACCCCTAGTGGGCCCTTGGGTACGACCAGAATAGGTTGGGAACAATGGTAAACATCGAGTAGCAAACAATAACTCAAATTTTAAGTCATGGCCCATATAAAGTTAAGAATCATAAGGCGGAAGAATAAGGTTGTGAACACAAAGAAATAAAGAACTTAAACTACATCTAGTTCATTCTTTAATATAGGTGAGCTAAATGTTTTCAACGATTACCATGATTCAACCCTCGAATCCCCTTCCACAATCCTAATTACTGAGATTATAAGACTACTACACAGCTAAGAAGACTACTTGTAGATGAAAACGTATAGGTATGAGAATAAGCCGTGCGCGCAAACACATAGTCCTTTGTCTATTGCCCCTATATTTGGCGTGCCTCTGCCTCCTTAAGTTGCGGGTACGACGAGAGGAGCTACACTACTAGAGACGTGTATTATGATGTAAATGTTTATGATGTTTAAGGAGTTGAAAGTATTCTGCTGCAGTATGATGTTTGTTTGTGAGAAATTTTTTGTAAGGACGCATTTTTGGAGCGTCTATTAATGATTAAGGTATTGTTGCTCTGTATTCTACACAGGGTTACTATGCGATTATGATAGATAACTCAACGCGAGTGGTGTCACCAGGGTTGAGGGTGTCGCAGGCTACTTGGCTTTGAGTTGTCCTACAAAAAATGGCGGTTCCATCTTCTTGGGTACTGTGATGAACTGCCACGAAAAAATCCCCTAAAAGAATTTATGGAGTCGCCATTTTATTTAATTAATAAAATAGGGAAAACCCTAACAAATGACTTTAAAGTGCCCAAAAGAACACTAGTCTATTGAAACAGGGAGATGGGTTCATGGACTAAGTTACCCATCGGGAAGGTGTTAGGCAGCCTTTTTGTTCTCTACTTCATTTCTAATGATTAGTGGCCTCAAGAACACATAGCATGCAAGATATGACAAAACCACCTTAAGTTTATTTTTTATGTTTTTGGCTTGAACTTGACATCGGGGGTCGAATTGTCTACGTATCCGATCGGACTAATCGGTCCTATGGAAAGTAATATACATTTTGGGCCGAGACATAGGCAAAGAAATGTAAAAGAATCTTTTTTTGTGTTTTTTGAACAGAAATGTGATCATGGGATTGGGAGACAATCTATATAATTTCCTAAGCTAAAAAGCTATCAAATGTTACCTCTTGAAGTAGCTTGCCTTGAAGACTCGAGGATACTCTCCGAAGGATCCATAATGCAATGATTAAATGGACTTTATAAGAGTGAGTTTGGATGACTAGAACTCTCAAGAGAGCAATAATATCACTTCAACAAGAAATGGTACACAAGCTCTAAAGAGAAAAGCTCTCTCTCCTTGAAAATGAATGCCAAGGCTTCTTTTTATTGTGCTCAGGGTCGCAAAATTTGATTATGTCAATCTTCAAGGCTGGAGATAAGTTAGAATACATGATACAATTACAGATTGACAAAAGTCAATAAACTGGGTGGTCAATCGAAAACTGGCCGGTTTATCCCATAAATTAAAAATTATTTTTTCAAATTTTGATGCATTATTTGACTCTATTTTTGGTAATTATCTCTGATTTTACTGATGAGATGTACCGAATTTGGGATCATTCATTTCCTAACCATAAAATAGATTGATTTAATATTTGCATCAGAGATAGTTCACAGATCATTTCCCAAAATCATCAAAAGAAACTAAATCAATTAAATTACAAAATCTAGACATTGGACTGGACTAGACTTGACTCGACACAATAGGACTGGACTGATGCAATTGGACTATACTGATTAAGCTGAATTAAAAGGCCTATTATCAAGTTTACACCCAACTTTAAGTAAAACTTTATCTATTAATAAGGCCCAACATAAAGTAATAAAAAGATGAAATAAAGCTACAAACAATGGGGTCTCTATAGACTCCCTCGGTGAGGGAGCTTGTGTGCGAGCTAACATCGCCATAAAAGGATGACACTTTTTTGTAGTATAAACAAAAAGACCAAAGACCTAAGGCAGACTCAAGAACTCACACAGGCATGAGGTCGGACCTTTGCAAGATTTCCTACGTATCTCTAGAGAAGAATCCGACCAAAGCAGTAAAAAAAAGAGGTGTTGTTCAAAGTCAGAGCTAACAATGCGTAAAAATGGATGGTCGTTTAGACACATGAAAAGAACTTAAGTGTTAAAATCGGAGCCACCAACGCTTGCTAGTGATTGGATGCTTCATATGTAGAAGTCCGAGCCAACAACACGTAGAAGCGGATGGACGTTTAGGCACACACAGAAAAGACTAATCTCCGAAATTAAAGCCAACAACGTTTGGAAGAGGTTTGTCACTTTAACACCAAGGGAATGGTATTTGTAGAGAGGGCACACAAGAATTTCTATGGATACACCAACTGAACTCGAACTGGATTGAGAATAAAGAAGCGGTTTGTCGCTTTAACACCAAGGGAATGGTATTTGTAGAGAGGGCACACAAGAATTTCTATGGATACACCAACTGAACTCGAACTGGATTGAGAATAAAACTGGATAAAAAGGTATACGATCCGCATATTGACCTACACTAAGGGTTTAATACTCTCGGACTAAGAAAATGGGGAATGTACGTGACCTACACGTGGTAACGCCCCCGACTTTGGGAGCTGTTACCAAAAAATTTCAAGTCCTAATATAATATGTATTCTAATAAATACTCAACTACACCAAGGTATAAACAGAACATCTAATCCAGTAGCGACAAAATATCTCCAAAAGATAGAGGCTTAACTAAAACCCAGCCTCTTATAATCAATCTTATCACAAAAGAATACTCCATCCAAATTCTATTACAAAAGTCTAATGCCAAATCAAATTACCCACATCCGGGTAAAGTTCACAAAAAGGAATACGTTGTTTTGACATGCTAACAAAATAGAAGCTATGATTCCCTGTGCGTGCCATGCTTCTAATCAAGTCTACCACATGTGGAAATCAAACGGAAAACAATTACATTAATTCGTATCCCGAAACAAAGTCAAAATTTTGACAAACAAGCGATAGCCATTGACAGTAATGCAAATGGGGCTAAACAATTATACGAAATGATCATTAGTGGCCATAGGCCCAAATCGAACACAAAACCCGAAGGTACGAAACGCATACGGGTAGCGTAATAGCCCCACTGTGAGGACTATCCGAAAGTCACGTAAAGTGACTACAAAAGCCACTAAGGGGGCTACAAAAGTCACTATGTGACTACAAAAGTCTTAAAGACTCCCTTTTAAACAAAAGGTTGTTCAATCTAATGATCATGTGCAATATACGTGCAATATACGAATTTCGAACTCAAATAGTGACAAAAGTAGTTACGAAGCAATTTGAACAAAACTTCAAAGTCATACAACAACTAGCAAAATGATACTACGTATCGATTCCTTACCACAGTAAGAAGTACGAAATCCCTTGCCTTAAGCAAGCCTTTGGTACAAAATCTTAAAAGCGCCGCCTTTGAATCTAAAGAGCCTCCCAAGCCTTATCCCTCTCTCTCTCTCAACCTTTAAGAAGAGAAGCAAGAGAGCCTAAAGAAAAGGGCTTGAAAGAAAAATGAAGCTATTTAAAGGAAAGTCTTAAGTTGGCAACTTACCCTGACACTGCCCAAACTTTAGCTACTTATTCAAAATGTACCCAAGACTTTCCAATCTTTACGAAAAGGGAACCTAACACTTTCATTCGAAGGAAAACTATTCGTTCGACCGAATCCTTCAGTCACAAAATAGCCTCTTTCGCACTCATTCTTTTTCATTCGACTAAAAAGGGTTTCATTTGTCTTCCTAAAACTTGATTTTCATTCGAATGAAAACATTTCCATTCCACCGAAAAGGTCCTCCATTCGACCGAAAACTTTCCATTCGACTGAATCCATCAGTCGCTTCTTTTCTCAATTTAAAACACTTTTCATTCGACTGAAAACACTATTCATTCGAATCAAAACACTATTCATCGACTGAAAGTACTATTCATTCGAATAAAAAACACTATTCATCGACTGAAAGTACTATTGATCAACTGAATCCATCAGAGATGGTTTAACGACCTATTTTGTCTAATGGTTTATCCCTTAATTTATTTTCCAACAAATATGATCTTCATTAGCATAAAAATGGGCTCTTACATTCTCTCCACCTTAAAAGAATTCCGTCCCCAGAATTAAACGTACCTTAATCATCGAAAAGTTGAGCATCTTTCTTGCACATATCATATTCGAATTCCCAAGTAGCTTCCCTCTCAGAGTGGTTACGCCATAATACCTTCACAAAAGCTATCATCTTAGAGCACATGACACGTTCATCGCATTCCAGAATGCCATTCGGTTGCTCCTCATAAGATAGATCTTCACTAACTTGAATAGGGTCAAACTCAATAACATGTGAAGGGTCAAAAACATACTTCCTCAAGGTTGAAATATGGAAAACATTATGTATCTTTGACAAATTAGGAGGCAAAGTTAAACGATAAGCAAGTGTACCAACTCGCTCCAAGATTTCAAGCGGTCCAATGTACCTTTTCATATAGCTTTCCCTTCTTCCCAAACATCAAAACTCCTTTCCACGGGGATACTCGCAAAAACACATGATCACCAACGTCAAATTTGAGCTCACGACGCCTCATATCTGCGTAACTCTTCTATCGGCTCTAGGCAGTCATAAGTTTGTCCCTAATCACTTGGATCTCTTCTGCAGTGATTTGTACAAGTTTTGAACCTATCAGTTTCCTTTCTCCAATCTCATTCTAACAAATTGGTGATCGACACCTTCTTCCATAAAGAGCCTCAAATGGTGCCATATGAATGATAACATGATAACTGTTATTGTAAGAAAATTC
The DNA here is from genome assembly GCA_033065855.1 of Escallonia rubra. Lineage (NCBI taxonomy): Eukaryota > Viridiplantae > Streptophyta > Magnoliopsida > Escalloniales > Escalloniaceae > Escallonia > Escallonia rubra. The sequence continues at coordinate 426,950 of JAVXUO010001377.1, read as the reverse complement.
TATCAATGGTAAGTGATCATCCCAATTTCCTAAAAAATCCATAACACAAGCTCGTAGCATGTCCTCTAATGTCTGGATAGTTCACTCAGATTGCCCATCTGTCTATGGATGGAAAGTTGTGCTAAAATTAAGTCGTGTACCCATAGCCTTTTGCAAACCACCCCAAAAACGTGAGGTAAATCTTGGGTCTCTATTTGACATAATAGATAAAGGCACTCCGTGTAACCTAAGTATTTCCCGAATATACAAACTAGCAAGTACCTCGATCGAATTCTTGTTCCTTATGGCTAAAAAGTGCACTGCTTTGGTCAACCGGTCAACTATCACCCATATTGCATCGTGTCGCCTAACAGTTGGCGGTAGTCCAACCACAAAATTCATTGTTATATGCTCCCACTTCCACTCAGGAATAGCAAACGGTTGCAACTTCCCAATGGGTCTCTGGTTTTTTGATTTAATCCGCTGACACACGAAACATCTAACCACAAAGTCTGCTACCTTTTTCTTCATATTATTCCACTAATAAACATCCCGTAAGTTCTGGTACATCTTGGTACTACCCGAGTGAACTGCAAAAGGTGAGTTGTGAGCTTCTGAGAGAATATCCTTCTTCAATTCCGGATTCAAAGGAACGCACAGTCTAGAACCCATACGAAGAATACCCTTGTTATCCAATCTAAAATATGTGCAACCACCTTCTTTCACTCTGTCACTAATCTTGGCCAATTCAGGGTCTAACGCTTGAGCCACCTTAATTTTCTCTATCAATGATGTTGAACTTCCAAATGTGCCAATTACCCACCATAATTAGGAAACCTTAATTCGATTTCTAACTTTTTCAATTCTTCCAACAAATGAGGTTGTGTAGTAAGCATAGCGGAAAGTCTTCCCATATTATTCCTACTTTGTGCATCCACCACAACATTAACCTTCCATGGATGGCACAAAATGGTGCAATCATAGTCCTTCAACAATTCCAACCACCGTCTATGTCTCATGGTCAGCTTCTTTTATGTAAAGATGTATTTCAAACTCTTATGATCCGTATAGATCTCACACGGTTCACCGTACAAATAATGACGTCAAATTCTTAGTGCAAAAATCACAGCTGCTAGGTCTAAGTCATGGGTAGGATAATTTAGCTCGTGCTCCTTAAGTTGTCTGGAGGCATAAGCAATTACCTTACCCCGTTGCATAAGCACACAACCGAGTCCTTGTCGTGATGCATCACTACAGATGACGAACCCTCAAGATTCAGATGGTAGTGTAAAGACTGGTGCCGAAATCAAACGCTTCTTCAATTCTTGAAAACTCTTTTCACATTCTTCTGTCCACAAAAAATTGGCATACTTCCTCGTCAACTGGGCCAAAGGAATAAAAATGCGAGAAAAACCTTCGACAAATCTCCTATAATAACATGCCAATCCCAAGAAGCTTTTAATCTCAGTCACAGAGGTCGGTCTCTCCCAATTCACAATTGCTTCAATCTTAGTAGGATCCACGGATATCCCATCCTTAGTCACTACATGACCCAAGAAGGAAACTTGTTCTAACCAAAACTCACACTTATTGAACTTGGCATAGAGTTTATGCTCCCTCAAAATCTGCAAAACTATAGTCAAATGTTTTTCATGCTCATCCTCACTCTTGGAATAAACTAAGATATCGTATATAAAGACAATTACAAATTGATCCAAGTACTTTTTAAACACCTTGTTTCATAAGGTCCATAAATGCGGCCGGAGCATTCATCAAACCAAAATGCATTATTAAAAATTCGTAATGGCCATACCACGTCCTAAAAGCAGTCTTTGATATACCCTCATTCTTCACCTTAAGTTGATGGTACCCCGATCGAAAGTCTATTTTTGAGAAGTACCTTGCACCCTGCAGTTGATCAAATAGGTCATCGATTCTAGGCAAAGGATATTTATTTCGGACTGTCAGGCGATTAAGCTCCCTATAGTCGATACATAAATGCATGTTCCCATCCTTCTTCTTAACAAATAGTACCGGCGCACCCCATGGAGACACGCTAGGATGAATCATGCCCTTGTCTAAGAGTTCTTATAATTGCTCATTTAATTCCTTAAGTTTAGTAGAAGCCAACCTGTAGGGTGCTTTGGAGATAGATGCTGCACCAGGAATCAAATCAATAGTAAACTCGATCTCCCTATTTGGCGGAAGACCCGACAAGTCTTCTGAAAACACTTTCGAAAAATCATGAACAACAGGCGTCTTCAAGCCTGACTCCGGTTACGCGAGTGTCATGGATGTGAGCCAAATAACCTCTACAACCCTTTCTAAGAAGACTTTTGACGCGCAAAGACGAAATCAAATTAGGTAAGATACTGACTCTTGCCGTTTGAATCTTAAATTCGGGCTGATTCGGAATCGAAAATAGAACTTCTTTACGGAAGCAGTCTATCCTGGCATGATTGTAAGACAACCAATCAATACCCAAAATCACATCGAAGTCCTTCATATCTAGCGGAATTAAGTCCACCGTCAACACCCTATCATCGACAATGATGGAGCAAGAATTATAACATCATTTGACGTTCCTGCCTCGTGAGTCATCATGGCAAAGACTCTGGCATGTCTCTTCTGTGCCCTTGGCTTATCATCTGCTTTCTTATTCTAATTCTGATCACGAGGAGGCTTTGTGCAGTTTCTGGCTATGTGCCCCACTGCTCGGCAATTATAACACGCCCCCGTCTCCTTATAGCAGGGCAATTCCCATGATACTTTCCACATGTAGTGCAATTTCTAGTACTGCTTCGAGTCTGCTACCTTTGCCCCGATCCACCTACCGACCTTCTCTTGGCATCTAATGCTGGTTTCCTTCCATTTCTAAAGTTCTCTTCATTACCGTTCCTGTTAGCCCTATGGTTGGATAACTTATTGGTTTCAGTTCCTTTTCTTCCTCCTGTGTTCCCAGATGCGCAGTTGTTCATCATGAATGTATTCCATACATTACGCCATATCCACCACTTGTGCATAGGTAGGGTTGTCCAGAATAGACATATGTCGCCTTATCTCAAAGTGCAATCTCAAAACTTGCATGCCCGATGACTCTCATCTTGAACAACATGCGAGGCAAATCTTGAAAGTCGTGCAAATCACTCCTCATACTTCATGATCGTCTCATTTGGATGCTGAGCGATCCTCATGAAATCACTTTCCATAGCCTTCTTCACATTTGGAGGAAAGAACTTCGTGAAGAAGCGGTCTTGAAATGCTTGCCATGTGAGATCTCATTTCTCTTCCACCGTCATCATCCTTGAGGTCATCTGCCACCATTGGTCTGCCTCACCTGTCAACTGAAAGATCACTAACTTTACCTTTTGTTTATCTGAGCACCATATCACCTCAAATACCTTGTCCAACTCATTAACCCAAGTCTCTGTAGCCACAGGATCCGTAGCCTTATTAAACTTATTTGGTCGTAAACTCGTGAACAAACTCAAGATCGCAGCGTTAGTCGCAACCTGTGTAGCGTTAGGTTCTTCATCTCATCTTCCACCTCGGCCTCCCTGACCTTCTCTGCCACCACGAATTCCTCCTCAGTTACTCATCATGGTTACACCGTAAACATAAATAAGTCTAATGCTTACACACTAATCAAGTATTAATCCTAACAAGCGCGGAAGCTTTAAACTAACATGTCTTAAACTGGTTCTAAGAGTCTACAATCTTCAGCCTAAACTCTGATACCAAACTGTAATGCCCCCGACTTTGGGAGTCGTCACCAAAAAATTTCAAGTCCTAATATAATATGCATTCTAATAAATACTCAACTACACCAAGGTATAAACAAAGCATCTAATCCAGTAGCGACAAAATATCTCTAAAAGATAGAGGCTTAACTAAAACCCAGCCTTTTACAATCCATCTTATGACAAAAGAATAATCCCTCCAAATTCTATTACAAAAGTCTAATGCCAAATCAAATTACCCACATTTGGGTAAAGTTCTCAAAAAGGAATACATTGTTTTGACATGCTAACAAAATAGAAGCTATGATTCTCCATGCGTGCCATGGTTCTAATCAAGTCTACCACCTGTGGTAAGGGACAAAGCGAACAAATAGGGGATGAGCTAAAATAGCCCAATAAGGGGAAATCAAATGGAAAACAATTACATTAATCCGTATTCCGAAACGAAGTCAAAACAAGCGATAGTCATTGACAATAATGCAAATGGAGCTAAATAATTATACGAAATGATCATTTGTGACCATAGGCCCAAATCGAACACAAAAGCCGAAGGTGCGAAACGCATAATGGTAGCGTAATAGCCGTCATTGTGAGGACTATCCGAAAGTCACGTAAAGTGACTACAAAAGCTATTAAGGTGGCTACAAAAGTCACTATATGACTAAAAAAGTTTTAAAAATTCCCTTTTAAACAAAAGGTTATTCAATCTAATGATCATGTGCAATATATGTGCAATATACGAATTACGAACTCAAATAGTGACAAAGGTAGTTACGAAGCAATTTGAACAAAACTCCAAAGTCATACAACAACTAGCAAAACAATACTACGTATCGATTCCTTACCACAATAAGAAGTACGAAATCCCTTACCTTAAGCAAACCTTTGGTACCAAATACTTAAAGCACCGCCTTAGAATCTAAAGAGCCTCCCAAGCCTTCTCCCTATCTCTCTCTCTCTCTCAACCTTTAAGAAGAGAAGCAAGAGAGCCTAAAGAAAATGGCTTGAAAGAAAAAGGAAGCTATTTAAAGGAACGTCTTAAGTTGGCAAATTACACCAACACTCCCCAAACTTTAGATACTTATTCAAAATGTACCTAAGACTTTCCAATATTTACGAAAAAGGAACCTAACACTTTCATTCGGAGGAAAACTATTCGTTCGACCGACTCCTTCAGTCACGAAATAGCTTCTTTCGCACTCATTCTTTTTCATTCGACTAAAAAGGGTTCCATTCGACTGAATCCTTCAGTCATGAAATTGTCTTCCTCAAACTTGATTTTCATTCGACTGAAAACGTTTCCATTCGACCGAAAAGGTCCTCCATTCGACCGAAAACTTTCCATTCGACTGAATCCATCAGTCGCTTCTTTTCTCGATTTAAAACACTTTTCATTCGACTGAAAATATTATTCATTCGAATCAAAGTACTATTCATTCAAATCAAAACACTAATTTTCGACTGAAAGTACTATTCATCTGAATCAAAACACTATTCATTGACTGAAAGTACTATTCATCATCTGAATCCATCAAAGACGGTTTAACGACCAATTTTCTCTAATAATTGATCCCTTAATTTATTTTTCGACAAATATGATCTTCGTTAGCATAAAAAGGGCTCTTACACACGTACTGACCTGAATTGAGGGTTACATATCCTCAAACATAGGCTTGGACTTGCTGCACCCTATGGAGGTTGCCTACATACCCTCATCCAGAAGGGATCAAGCCAAATGTAGTTCGAAATCGGATTCAAAAAAAAGACTATACATGACTCTTAAGTACTGACCTGAAGACAGGGTCAAATAGAATTCTATAGTTTAGACTTAGACGAGACAAAGACACTGACCCTGAATGTCATGATAAGGGAATCACATGGAGCCCCTAGAAAAAAATGCATACAGATGAATTCCGACTATGCAATGAACTGGAGAATGACAAAACTACCCCGACTGTCGTGTAAGGGGAGTCATAGGGAGCCCCTAGATGAAATGCATGCAGACTATACTGGTTATGTAATAAACTGGAAAATGATAGACTTCATCACGACTATCACGAAAGGGGTATCACAGAGAGTCCCTAGACAAAATGCATGCAAAGGACACTGACTATACAATGAACTGGAAAATGACAGACTCTGTCATGACTATCATGAAAGGGATATCACAGGGAGCTCCTAGACAACATGCATATAGACAAGACTGGCCATGAAATTGACTGGAGACAGATAAACACTATCATGACTGTTGTGAAGAAGGAATCACAAGGAGCCCTTAGACCAATATGTAAGCAGGGTTGACCCTACATAACTCTACTGAAAGGGGATCAGAGACACCTATTATAACTGTCAGGAGGAGGGACTCACATAGATCCCCTCGACCAAAATGCAAGTAGGGTTGACTCTAGCATAGCCCTAGTGGAAAGGGATCAGAGAGGAGACCCCTATTAGGACTGTTAGGTGGAAGGACTTATAGGGAGCCCCTAGACAAAATGCAAGTAGGGTTAACTCTAGCTTAACCTTACTGGAGAGCGGATCACAATGCAAACCCCTGAGGACATGCTGAAGACAATATCCTTTCACAGTTCGAGAGCATATTTTGAATTGGAAATCACTTTTATTTCCCAATATGATGAATCGACCATTCACTTCGAGATCTATTATCTTTTTCATACATTATTTTATCATTTAGAATTTAAGGCAATGGTGCCCACTACGTTGGTACGTCTATCTCTACCCAAAGAGAGGAAGATCACTGAGTTTTTTTTTTATCAAAAAGCATTTCAGTTCCTTATCATTAGATGCCATTTAACTTCACAGAAAAATTTAATTCTTAACTTAAACACTTAGGTTTGAATCTTCCAGACTACTATGAAAAGGTTGGGCCCAAAAGGTGGATAGTGAGGATGTATGGAAATGTCAGTGTATGAACTGATGTGTATGCTGTGGAACTGTATAATCTGTGAGGCTGATGGAGTCTGGGCCTAGGATTAGCTATACGACTAGGCTAAGCAAAAGTACATGCCTCTCAAGTGGTTATTTAAAGGCACAAAGTAATGTCGTAAGGCTTCCCATATAATCATTGAAGTGGTAGCAAATATATCAAACTGTTGTGTAGAGCATGGTTGTCGTAAAGGGTAGGGTAGGCTACATAGGTTATGAAGATTAATGGGTCCTCATTAGGCCACAAGGATGAGAACACATCATGTTCGGGAGATCAGGGACTGAAGGGTCAGCAAACAAGCAAATATGAAGGTGAACATATAATGTCATAATATAGGAAGCTCAAAAGGTGGATGGACCATTATCTTCTTATATATATATATATATATATATATATATATATATTCATTTCATTTCATTTTTCTTCAACCTCATCAAATTGTAAAAGAATGTTGTCTCTCTTGAACAAACATAACCTCAGGGAGGACTTTATACATGAGAGACAATGTAGGCAAGGGTATGGGCTAAGAAACGAATGGTAATAAGGCTCAAAAACTTAAGTATGAAACCAAAGCCTCTAGTGTGTGCCCATGGAGACAGACCCTAAAAAGTGGCTCTATGCCTACGTATCCCTATTGGGGAATCAGGTTAGACATAGTTCAAACCGGATATGCTGAATATCAGTTCTTCGAACTAATGGGATTTAATGCGCTACACTTCGACAATGATTCTTCAATCCTCCTTTTTCTTTTTCTTTTTTCCATTTCTTCTCCCTTTTTTCTCTTCAAGAGTTATTCTTTCTTTTGAGATTGAATAAATGAAACTAATGATTTCACTCATCATCTACCTTCAAGGCTTTGGTTCTTATATAGGGGAACCCTTTCCATGCTAAGTTGAGTTTGCAGCAATACTAGGCACACATAATGAGACTACCCACCCCAAGGTTAGAAATATAGCCTTCCAAAAAGAAAGAGTAAATTGTTTAGGCACAGAGGGCTAGCAAATGGGGAAGATCTAGTACATGGTAATTAAGATGATATATCATGGCCAAACGATAACTCCAAACATCGGGAATGCTTATTTTGAGCAAGACTCATGCAAGCCTTCATTTTGCAGAGGTCTTGTTTTGTTTTGTTTTGTTTTTTCTCTCAAGATAAATAGCTTATACTAGGAAAAAGCAAGTGAGCTTTTCATAGGAGAAAGTCTGACATCCATATGGCACCTCATTGTGTTTGAGGATTGGGCTTGCATTTGGTCAATGAGGGCTGTGGGAGGTTGGCCAAGAAAGAAAATCATGGTCTTTTCTTGATAGTCTCCTAAATTGTCACTCGAATGTCTAAATTTCAACCCAACTTCTCCCATTAGGTTTTTTGACATTAAATTTCGAAGGAGATGAATTTCTGATTTTTACGCTTGAAAAGACGGTGAATCACCACCCCCAATTGCAAAGAGGAAGTGTCAATGAAATAGACTACTAGGCTTAAATAATCTTTCATATAACTCTTCGAAGTGATTGGTCAATTATGAATTTCAACCAGTATGAAATCGGGTGATCTTCTCTTGCTCATGAAAGTTTTTTACATGCTCGCGACTTGTTAAGGTTAGACACCTAGACTTGCACAAACTTTATTTGACTTAGACCCTATAAGAGAACTCTAAGTATGGAAGAAACTACTTTTGTTTTTTGCAAAATTTTGTGTTGCCTTTTTTTTTTTTTTACGCTTTTTACCCTAAGGATTCAAAAAGACTTAATTTAGGAAACTATAGCCTAGATAGGATCACACAATCATATAGCAGACCACAGTATAAAACAATAAACTGGCCTCTTTATACCCCTACATTAATTGGACACTGGTAAACCGGCCGGTCGACCTTGTGGGTTAACCGTTGGGTTGTTCAGTGAGTAATTCTGGATTTTGGGATTATTCGGTAAGGCCTATTGGTTAACCGTCCGGTTGGTCAGTGGGGCTATTTTCGATGTTGAAAAATTATAGGGATGTGAAGGTTATGACTAATTGTTTGGTAACCTGGTGGGTTAACCGTCTGGTAAGTCAGTAGGTTGTTTTGGCGTTGAAAAATCTTGGGAAGGTCAAGATTTTGACAAACTGTTTGATAACCTTGTCGTTTAACCGGGCGGTTAGTCAGAGTCTGCTCTTCTTGACAAAATTACCCAGTTTAGCTTATAAAGTGTTGGTTGGTTTTCCTGCCGACACCATAGGCCAATACAGGTATGATCTCAAGAAAGGGCAGAACACTTAATGGTCAGGGTGTGTGGTTTCCCTCTCAACACCGGTGTAAAGGTCACCACATAGGGTTGACTGCACCATATACCTCTCACCCGTAACTATGACGTTAATAATGCACGATCACCAATACGTCTACATGTCGTTTGAAGTACCAAGAAGACCGGGAGGTCCTTTTAGTATAATGCCGTGGAGTTGAGAGCACAATCAAAAGATCGCCTTGTACCCAGGAGGACCAAGGGCTTCAACTGTTGCTCTCGAATGGGCGGGTTGGGGTAAAACATGCGCGTGTGTGAGGTGTGGAAATAAAAGCGCAAGTATCACAATTATATCACACTATACCACATAGAGAAAGTATAACAAGGCCAACAAATCAATTTAAACTTTTCAAGCTAGTCCTCTCAGTTTTAGTCCCTACCAGAGTCACCCCTATAGTAAACTGCCTCGAAAAAGTCCTCAAAATGATTTTGTGGAGTCGTTATCTTATCTAATAAGGAAAATAAGGAAAACCCTATGAAATGACTCTAGAGTGGCCGAAAGAACAACTATTCTATCAAAACTGGGGAATGAGTTTGGTGACTAAGTTACGCAAGGGTAAAGAGTTAGGCACCCACCACGCTCTTTCAGTCTTTACTTCATTTCTAATTATTATTGGGCTCAAGAACACATAGCATGAAAGATATGACAAAAGGAACCCTAAGTTTATTTTTTATGTTTTTGGCTTGAACTCGAAACCGGGGGTCGAACTGCGTACATATCCGATCGGACTAATCAGAATCAAAACCGCTGTAGTTTGACTCTGGTCCTACGGGAAGTAATTTAAATTTCAAGCTTAGACATAGACAAAAAAAATGTAAAAGAATCTTTTTTTTTATGATTACAGAATTGAGAGACAATTTATATGATTTCCTAAGCTAAAAAGCTATCAAATATTACCTCTTAAAGTAGCTTGCCTGGAAGACTCGGGGATGCTCTCTGAAGGATCCACGACGCAAAGATTAAAATGACTTTATAAGAGTGAATTTGGATGGCTAAATTCTCAAGAGAGCAACAATATCACTTCACCAAGGAATGGTACACAAGTTGTAAAGAGAATAAGCTCTCTCCCCTTGAAGATGAAGGCCAAGGCCTCTTCTTATAGTGCTTAGGATCGCAGATAGAAATAAGATTCGCTGTGCCAATCTGTAAGGCTGGATATAAGTTAGAATATGTGATAAAATCATAGATTAGCAAATTTCAATTAGCTGGCCGGTTACTAAAAAACCGGCTGGTTCGTCCCATAAATTTAAAAATGATTTTTCTAAATTTCGATGCATTATATGACTCTATTTCGGTAATTATCTATGATTTCACAGTTAGAATGTAACAAATTTGGAATAAATCATTTCCTAACCATAAAATAGATTGATTTAATTTTTGCATCAGAGATAATTCACACATCATTTCCCAAAATCATCTAAACAAACTAAATCAATTAAATAACAAAATCTAGACATTGGCCTGGAATGGACACAATCGGATTGGACTGGTGCAATTGGACTAGACTGACTAAGCTGAATTAGGTAAATAAGGCCTATCACATATTATTAGGTTTACACCCAACATTAAATAATAAAGTTTATTTATTAATAAATTCTAACATAAATTAATAAAAAGATAAAATAAAATTACAAAAATAAGGTGTTTATAGGTACCCTTGGTACACACTACGACGGTATGGATTTGGAGGGGGTCGATGGTCCGATGATTGATCAGTACATCCGGGGGTTTCTGCTCTATGCCTTAAGGGAGACCCTGTTTAGCAACGGAGATGACTCCGTGCAGCTAAGCCTTCAGGCCCAAGAGGAGGTGCGAGAGATTGGGGAGTACGAGTGGGTACTCCCACTTTGGCTTATCAATATGATTCCATCGGCCCGACGTCTTGGGGGCAGTCTTTGAGCTTTGTGGGATATTGCAACATCTGGGAGGTATGTCTGTGCTCTTTTGATTCTTGTCTAATTATTCTCATCTCATGTACCCTGTTAGACCTCTTGGTTCACTTGTTATTTCAATTTACAGGTTTAGGCCTTCGAGGTCCTGGGATCGCGGGTTCCTTGATTGGGTGAAGGACACACCGGATAGACTGAGCTGGCTATGTACCGGTGGAATTTTCGGGACGAGAGGGTAGGGGCCACTGTGGGGGCGTGTAGAGGGACAGTTTCCACGGGCTGACAGCGGCCTGTAAGTAATACATTCGATTTTGAACTTTATTTAATGCACATTTCTGAATACTCATTATTTGTCTATTTCTTTCAAGCGTTTTTGTCCAAGTAGGAGACGACCAAGGCTTATCCCGAGGAGTCCGCCCTCACCGATATCGGGTGTTGTTGGTGAGGCCCTCACAGGTGGAGTTCTATTTAGGAGAGCGGGTGTTGTTCCAGCATCACATGAGATTAAGGTTCGTATCCCGGCTGCCCTTCTTCTAGAGATGTACCAGACGGGCACCTTGACTAGGGACTGAGGCAGAGTTTTTTCAGGAGGATTGATGTATCCTCCTTGAGGTGGCCGAACGATCCTTCTACCTATGAGGCGTTTGTGAGAGAGCACTTGGCTCTGCCACTAAGCATAGAGTAGCTCATCCAAGTCTAGACGGTAAAATTAAACCCTAACCGAGCTTAGATTGTCAATTTTCCTTTTTATTTTAATTATATGTATGTTTTATTGTAGGTCCTGTGTTCAGTGCTAAAGGATATCAATCGGATGATCCACAGTCTTAAAGACATGGTATCCACTTACCAGGAGTTGTTAGAGGTGTATTGGCCATCTGTCGAGATGACTGAGGCACCTAACTCCAATACTTCAATGCCACCTTTGGGAGGTAGGTCGAGTCGGAGACAAAGTTTTGTGGAGCTCCTGAGCCCCTTTGCTGCCACTCAGACTCCTATAGGATGGCTCCTAGACCTTGGAAGGGAAGTGGGGTGAAGACCAGGGAGACGAGTCGGACTTTCTTGAAGAAGGATAGCCAACCGGAGTCGGCATTTTCTAAAGGCATGGAAGTTGCATGTGCAAGCAAAGGAAAAGCCCCAGCCCCTCCACCAAAGCTGAGATGCAAATCCTCTCAGATTGTTAGGGTCTTTCGCAAGACCTACATGAAGCCTCAATTGGACGAGACCATGGTAGTGGAGTCGTCCCTCGATCGCGACGGCAAAGTGGAATACGAGGAGGATGAGGAATCCTCGGGGACCGGCAACCTGGAGGAGGCCAGCCCAAAGAAGACCCACAGGGATTGATGCTCGGACATTAGCTTTGCTAGTGTAGGAGCTAGAGTCCTTTAGGGGCTATTTGAAACTTGAATGTCACGTGCAATTGATTTTTTGTATTGAGTTAAGATTTTATTTAGTAATTTCTATGTTAATAATGCGCAAAAAGAAAGGAGGTTGGGCTGAAATTTGGATTAAAAATTGATGTTGGATTGAGGTGACTTGAACAAGTACAGGGTTTGGCCTAAAAATAGGCAAACCCTGTCAAATCAAGCATTGACTAACCGGCTAGTTAGTCAGTAGCAAAATCCAATTTTAAGTAAAACCTTTCGGCTAATCAGAAACATGATTTAATTTCGTGGTAAAATCGGAAGAGACAAAATCCAATTTAATGGTAAAACTGGGCGGTTGATCAGAAGAAAAATCAATATTTCTGGTAAACCACACGGTTGATCAGAAGAGAATCCAAATAGTTGATTAGATAGATTGATTGGCTAAATATTCAAATCAAAAAAGAAAACCGGTCGATTTGTTGACAACCGTCCGGTTTGTCCGATGAAATTTTTTAATCCTATCTCTATACAACTTAGGGCTCTCTTATTATAAATTCGGGACTTATCCATTTTAAGGGACATTCAACTTTCATTCTCTTAAAAGAACTCCCAATGGCTTCTGAAGATAATCTTACGATCTTCGAGCTCCAATTCTGAGCTTTTTGCCGATTCATTCAACAAGTTTGAACTCATTCATCTTGATGGGCGATTCAATATGAGGTCTGTCATGAGTCTGCAGAATGTGGTTGTTCATGAAGACTTTCTTTGGCCAGCATGCAAATTTTGGGATACCGATTATCATGTCTTTCGTTTTGTTCTTCCTTCTTTCCCCAGTTTTCAGTTACTTTCTTTCTTTCTAATTTTTTATTTTTCCTTTTGTTCCACTGTTCCTTCCTCCTCGAATTTTTTTTCTTTTTTTTTTCTTTAGACTTATTCTTCCATTTGTTTACAATATACTTTCATTAGTCATCCAAAAAAAGAAAGAGGTGGCATCTCCTTACACCAAATTTTTTGAAAAATTGACAAATAAGGCATAATTTTCAAAAATTGCAAAATAGCCCCTCAAGTTTTCACAATTTACAAAAATGCCCCCCCCCCCCCCCCCCCCGAATTTCAAAAAATTTATTTTTGTCCCAAAATTCTTTTAAGCTTCGATAATCTACTAATACTCGAGCACTGTCCAAAATTATCGCCCGTTTATTTTTTGGAGCTTCGATGGTTATTTTATCCCGCTTCCAAAGTTCAAGATATTACATTCTCCCTACCTTATAAAATTTCGTCCTCAAAATTTGATCTTGGATTTCCTATCACTTATGGCATCTAAGCACTACATTCCGCTGCGCCACTCTGATAACTGTCACACTGTAGCTAAGCTACGCATAATCTTCATGCCCATATTCATTTCCACGAATACCTGAGCGCAACAGTTATATTCTAGTCATAATGTTAAACTCAATCCAATCAGGTTACGACTCGTTCTCTAACCGTTCCAGTATTTCACGAACGATGACTTAGTTAATGCAAAGATCACTGAACTGAACCTACACTGCTCTGAATTCAACGCATATACAATGGATTAACCCAACTTTAATCCAACAGGCTTGAACTGTGCTATACTGATATTATATCAGACTATACCATTTGCACAATTTACTTTAACAATGGTATGCTTAAATTCGAGCTGAAGGTGTACTGAATACCAAACGATGATCATACATAACTTACACTCTACTAGTTATAACATGGATAGGATAACCAATTCCTATAAGCAATTACACCTCACAACAGATAGCAAAACTATAGCCACTAGGCTTCCACTGTGCACTCTAACATCTCAAAACAACAAGTCCAAATTGTTGCCGAATTTGTCACCGAGGGACGTGCTATCTTAACAAAGTTATGTATTGCATACCTATGATTTTGCATACACTTCAAAGAACGAAGGAGAGCTGTAATCACTATGGTTTCACTGCACACACTAGTGTCTTATCTCAATGAATCTAAGCTATTACTGAATTCGTCACCTAGAGGTATGTTCACCTAACATAGCGCAACATATGATTTTGGATACATATGTATTCATTTTCACTATAGTGTAAGGCTCTATGTTATTACATCACATCTTATTTACAATCACATTATTTACAAAAGTCTCATAGCATTATCCTTCAATCATCTATTCCAGTTAAACGTTTAGAATTCTTCAGTTCTACAAGCAAGTAACATATGGTCTATCATGTGTGTTCTGCCAAGATCACAATCTTACACCGAATCGTTGAATAGCTTATCCAAACCTAATCCATTTTCCCAGAGTCCATTCGCGGTCAAAGATTACCTGAGAATTAGGAATCTTCCTAATCTCATATCCAAGTAGGTGAAACTATGCAAATAATGATAACAATAACCGTAATCCGGCAATCAAAACACAAAAATATTTTTAAAAATCATGCATATTGGCTCTCGGGGTTCACAACAAAATTATGTGACATTCCAGAAAAAACGACAGACACAGAAACGATGATAAAGGTCTGGCGAAGCAAAGTCAACCCAACGACCCGGAACAATCAAAATCGGAAGGAGTTATTGGTCCTTAATAAGAATCATAGCTTTCCCATGGCCAGTGGGTCAGAAACTACCCCATCAAATCCAAATAGATTCGAAAGGATAAATAAATATCCTGAAAAAGAATAAGCCGACTCGGTATGAATGACATCTTCTCTGACGTCTCAGCGTAAGCTGACATTTAATTAAGTTGTCCACTTGTCCTTGAATTTAAAAGACAAAAGAACGAACAACCGACAAGATGGAATGCCCAATTTCCTATCGTATTCCCAAACCAATTCTCAGTCATAACAACAATCACTTCCCGAGAACTTCATTCTCACACATTATCCAAATCACTAACTTAACCATTATTCATACCTTACGAACTTCCAAACACTACTAGGTTTTCCCCTAAGAACTTACAGATACGTGATTATAGTGTAATCAATTCATGCCTCACATGATATGAAACCTCGAACAACAAATAAGAGGAGATCCACAGGAAGATCTCTACCCGCAACATAGACAATATAACCACCGAAAACCATAGAAATAGTCAAAGATTATCCCAACAGGATGCCTATCCCAAGATCAATTCTTAAGGAAAAACCTCCACCCTCAATCACTGTGCCAAAGTAACAGATGCAAAAAGTATGACACTCAAGAATTAAGCAATATATGAACATCTAATGGGTTAACCTGTGGTGTACCTAGTACCACGTCATCGGATGTGACAACATCCTAAGCAGACATTAAACAAACTCAATCTGATATTTTGGGCCTCAACCCCTACTGACCTTGTCATCTTCCAGCCAAGGAACACTGCTCGTTGTTACACTAGCTATAGGTACATGACGAATTATTTCTTACCAGCAAACAGTTTCGAACTTAATGCTCCACACTTCCATGCCTAACACATCATCCAGTCACTTTATTGCATAACTCATCACTCTGACTTCTATCGTACTTACCATATGGGGTGGCCAAAAAACTGACCCGCCACCATGACCAGTACTCTAGGTAGGTTAAACTTCAGAGCTCTGCGATGGTTCAACTCTAGTACTCTGAGCCAGTTGAGCACCTTCACCCTGCGCTCCCTTAAATCCCATATCATGCCTCGATCAAATTTCGGAACTCTATCCAGATCTCAATACCACCAAACCGAAGTGGTCATGAATCCATGATTCTGCCCCAACCTTTAACCTTGGGCACCGTACTGTGCCGACTGTAAAAACTTTTTGCTGACGACTGTCAGCTCCTAAAAATCCGTTCGGGGAAAATTCTCACTTATCTCACTTATGTTCACCCTTTGTTTACTCCTGCCTTCTTCCATTGAAACTTAAAATGTTCCAAAACACATACCAAATAAAGACATTCCATATAGCTCATCAATCGAGCTGGGATCACTCTATCTCTTAGTTCAAACCTAAGCCCCCACTCAGACTTCTGGCATCTATTTGCCTTCGTCGGTAACATCCTTACTGCAAATCTAGCGAGACAACAAAATCCTCATTTTGAATTCTTCTACTGATTCTTGATCTGCTTGCATCACACTGAAAAAAAAAAGATTTCCTTAGCATTTGTTCATAAAATCTCGTAAAAATACATGTCGAGAAATAACTCCCTACACTGTTCCCCAATGACGACAATTAATTGCTGATGAGTCTGACCCGTTACTACCATTCTCCACCACTAATCGTCCTCATCCCTCAGCTTATATACAGCAAATTCCTTTCGTCGTTTCACTTAGTTGCTCAAATTTTCTGTCTTGCTAATCCAGTTTGCTGCCTCCGTATGGTCTAATGATCCCCTAAAGTTTGGCGCATCTTGTTTGAAAAATTCACCTAAGGTACTCTCATCTTGAGGTTATGGTTGTGGTTTGGCTGGATTCGGTACTCCTAGCTAGTAGTTAGCCAGATTCTGCGACCCCAAGTCAGAGTCGGGTTCCTAATGTTTAAAACCACATCCCTCAGTTCTGAGTTCTATTATTCCCCCCTATTAGGTAAAGTTGCCCCTCTACAATCATAAAACCTCCATACAGTACATTGCCCAATCTAAAGATTGTCTGGTCAAGTCTTTCCTGGCCCTCCGTACCATCTTCATTGCTAGTGCTCCGGGTGCGGACCATACCGATACAATTAACAGTTGTCAGTGTCACACTACACGTGTCTAAAGAACAGTACAATTATAAGTTAAGGCAGACTACTTAACTTTAACGTTAGACTTCTTAACGCTACCATCATCCTACCCCACTCTCATTAACCAGGATACGATTCTACAGAATCATGTTACCTAGACTCTATTGTTCTATGCCTACGAACTCATATACCTACACTCGGTTCTGTGCCTACAAAATCATATACTTATACTTAATACCACCAGATTGAACTGCTCTGATACCATCCGTAATATCTCCAAAAATTCAAAACTCTGCCGCCCCGAACTCCCGGAACGTTAACCTACCGGATCATATCAAACCTGTCAATTCCTGTACACTAACACATAGTTCCAAAACATTTAATCCGATATCAACTCAAATTATTCATATACAATATTACAAAATTGCTTAAACTTGAACTATTAAGACCTACATTCTTTACAAATTCGAGTCCTTATAGAACCAGTTGACAATACCGACCCACGCAGAGGTCTCACTACACAGTAGTGGTGGGCTCACCGAAATCTCACAAAGACTCTAACCCATTCCCGAACATGCTACAGTTGATCATCACCTGTGGAAGAGAGTCAAACGAAGGGTGAGCTTTTAAGAGCTCAGTAAGGTCATACAAATATTACAACACGATTCCAAAGAATCTAGCCGACGATGATTTCCAGAACATTTCAAACGATCAAAAACTTGATGATTCTAAAATGATCAAAATTCATCATAAATAAATACCAAAATAGATAATAACAATCACAACGAGTACCAAAACGATCAATAAAATATCAGAGTCATCATTTCTATAATAGAACAAAGATTTCTCGAAGGGTTACAAACCATTTGAGAAAGTCCTTAGTTAGTCATTTCCATAATAATCACAATAAGGTACGGTACAGATAAAACCAAAAATCAATGTTGATCATGAGCAGTTACGATGCCATTCAGGCAAAGTTGGTAGGGTACACATGCATGATGTACCATAATAATTACTAGTCCCATTGGGTACTAGCCCACGTTTCATGCAGGATTCAAATCAGCCTTATACGGCCTCCCCACGGAATGGATACCCAGGTCAACCCAGAAAAATCAACAATATCAATGAGCATTAAGATAAGCTCAAATCACCGAAACTAATTCGGGTCCCAATAACCATAACATACTAATATAAGTCATCATTCAGAATTCTAGAAGAAAATCACAAATACACAGCAAAAACGATTACGAATAGGTATCGCGTTTAGGCACAACAATTCGGAAGAACGGATCCAAACAATTACCAAATTTTCTCCGCATCCAATAACAGGCGAGCATCACAAGATTTTCAAATAATCGATTCATGTTCAATATTGGGGTTTTCTGGGCAATAACATGTTGATATCAATACATAATTCAGAATTCAACATTAGTCATAAGTAAATCAAAGGAGTACTTACGAGTACGAGTTATCAAAATAACGGTTCTGACGAAAGTCTTTACCCTGAGTTCAGATAGAATCCCTTACCTGGATCCGAAGCTAAATTATCCTGACCGGAAGTCTTTAGCTTTAACCTAAACGGAACAATCAACTAATTAGAATACAGTCTATATTACAATATTGTAACTTAATACGGACTCATGCATACTTCCAAAATGAACCTCCTCACCGGGTATGTAAAAATTACCAAAATGCCTTTAGGTGTAAAATTACCAAAATGTCCCTCTCGGACTTAAATCACCAAACAGCCTTCCTGTAAGTAGAATCACTACAATAAACCTATCGTATGCAAATTTATCCAAACATACCTTTCTTAAGTCAAATTACTAAAATACCACCTCGGGCCGACAAATTACCAAAATACCCCCCGTTATACTTAAATCATTAAAATGACATTTCCATTAGTAAAATCACTAAAATATCCTTACCATATATGAATTTACTCAAAAATACCATTTATGGGTAAAATTACCAAAATACCCCCTTGGATTGGCAAAATACCCCTAGGGGTTTCCGGCACCGAAAAAATTCCAAAATATCATAAAATATTATTTTAAGTATCCTGAAATCATTTTTGGGTTAAAAGGTAATTTAGAAAATTTTTACCCGAAATTTCCGAACCGATGTCTGGCCGAGCGCTCAGAGGCCAGTTTCGCAAGAAATATCTATCAACCTCATAATGGCCCAAAATTTTAGAATATTCAACATATCAGTAAAATACGATTTTCATAGGTCTCGTAAAAATATTGGAGATTACAGTTTTTCACTTTGTCCAATTTTGAACCTAGCTATTTATAAAAATTCTTAAAACACTTGCTAAATTAATTTCCTAGCTTTAGCGACAATTACGCTTACTATTCACGATCACACACCTACCATTTCACCTAAACACACACACACCCCTCCTTCCACCTTCAACTGCTGCACACAACCATTGCACAGTTCACACCTTCACTGCAACACTCAAACGCACACACTAAACACCCACATACTTAAAACACACCTTACCACACACTTTAACACTTTTAAAACACACCCTAACACACACTTTAACACATATATTTACACACAACCCACACAACCGAAGAACACACACACACATTCGACACACTGAAAGCACCCTCAATCCCCACCTAATTCTCTCCTACATACCCATTACACCATAACACTCACATAATTACACATATGCATTAATCCCCCAATAATCCACTCTCCTGAAGCTCATAAGCACTGAAACACACACACTACACTCACTGTTTACACATGCACACACCACTAAAACACATACTGATAAACAAATCAAAAAGAAGATATTACCCATGGAAGTTTTTTTTTTCCTAATCCTTTCTCCCCTTGCCCGAATTCCCTCTCTTATCTTCCTTCTCTGTTTCCATTTCTTCTCTCTGTTTTGTTCTTCTTTCTTTCCCCAGTTTTCTGTTTCTTTCTATTTTTTTTTTTTTGTTCCTTTTGTTCCATTGTTCCTTCCTCCCCGAATTTCTTTTCTTTTTTTTTTCTTTAGACTTATCCTTCCATTTGTTTACAATATACTTTCATTAGTCATCCATAAAAAGCAAGATGTGGCATCTTCTTACACCAATTTTTCTGAAAATTTGACACATAAGGCATAATTTTCCAAAATTGCAAAATAGCCCTCAAGTTTTCAAAATTTACAAATATGCCCCCCAAAATTTCAAAAATTAATTTTTTGTCCCAAAATTCATTTAAGCTTCGATAATCTACTAATACTGCACCGATGGTTATTTTAACTCGCTCTCAAAGTTTGAGATATTACACTTTTGCCTAGGCTGTGCTTTGTAGGGTTTTCATCCTAGTCAGCAATTTTGTTAATTTTTTCTAGCATTTTGAATTTCAATTTTTTTTTTGCCCTAACTTTTACCTAGGCCGCCCTCCACAGGGTTTTTGTCCTAGTGGGAATTTTTATTTTTCTAGAGAACGTAGTCAATATCTTAGCTAGTGAAATAAAAGACTTAAATTAGTATTTGACCGCACCCGAGATAACCTTACAGGCTGCTTACATACCTCCATCTATGTGTTACATTCATATGTGTGTGATGGACAATGTTCTTAAGGAGGATCAGGTCCTTCGTAGTTCAATTACAAATTTCACTCAAGAATAATATATATTTCTTTAATCGGTCTAGATTGACTAATTGTGACAATTCAATCCTATCTAAATCAATTAATAATGCGGCACCTCCTATCATGATTTGCTGGATCATATAAAGACCTGACCAGTTTGGTTCAAATTTTTCTTGTCGCTTTTAGATTTGTCCGATATTTTCTTTCAGCCTCAAATCTCCTTCCTTCAAACTGTATCCCTTCACCCTAAATTTGTTAAATGCTTTCGCGACTCGCTTATGGTGATCCTTAATGTGATATAGGGCTTTCATCCTCTTTTCATCGGCTAGCGCTAGCTCTTCAATTTGGTGTCTCACCCAATTTTCTTCAGTTATTTGGTTTACCTATAATACCCGCAGAGAATCAACTTCTAATTCCACCTAGAGTACAGCTTCAATGCCATAGACTAGCGAATATGGGGTAGCTCCGGTCAATGTTCTCACTGATGTCCTATCATTCCAGAAGGCATAGGGAAGCTTATCCGGCCAACTCCTAGAGGAATCCGTCATCTTTCTCAAAATGTTCTTGATATTCTTCTCGGCGGCTCCTACAGCTCCATTGGTCTGTAGGCGGTATGTCGATGAGCGATGTCGAATGATAACATACTCCTCAGCTAAATCTGTGACTTCTCTTCCGGAATACAACCCATTGTCTGAAATCAACTCCTAAGGCACTCCGTACCGAAAAGTGATGTTTGTATGAATGAGCTGGGCCACCTTCTTGGCGTTGAGTATGGCATATAAAGCGGTTTTCACCCACTTCCTGAAATAGTCTATGGCTACCAGAATAAACTTATGTCCATTAACATCTTTGGGACTGATCTTTCCTATTACATCTATTCCTCAAACTGAAAATGGCTAGGTAGATGTCATGTCGTATAACTCTCAAAGAGGGAGATGATGTTGGTTGGCATACACTTGACATTTATGACACCTCCTTACATACTCGATGCAATCCTGCTCCATCATAATCCAATAACATCCCTGTCGAAGAATCTTCTTGGCTAGCATTCGACCATTCAGGTGCGGTCCACACTCTCATGCATATATATCATTCATGATCTGATTGCTTTGTCTCTCGGTCACACACAATAGGTGTTTTCCATGATAATGTCTCTTGTATAAATGTTGATCGCACATGCTGAGCTGTGTGCCCACCTTCTTAAAGATACACGATCCTTTACGGAAGCTCCGTCAGGGTATTTACCATCATAGATAAGATTTTGGACGTCGGTGTACCATGGTTTTGCTACTCCGTCTTTCTCTACGGGTGCTATCATGAAACAATAAGTCGGTCGATCTCTATTCTGTATCATAAATGGATTGACCTCCTATTCTTTGGGTATATCCACCATTGACGTGAGTGTGGCCAAAGCATTGGTAAAAAATTTCTTAAATCGAGCTAGGTAATGAAATTCCACATCTTCAAACTGATCTACAATCTTCTCAAAATGGGCATGGTATGCCTATAAGCGTTCATCTCTAATTCTGCACATCCCCTAAATCTGGTATATAATCAGTGTTGAATCACCATATATTGTAATCTCTCGAACTCCTAGGCCAAGAGCCATCTCTAAACCAATGATATAAGCTTCGTATTCAGCAGTATTGTTGGTACCGTCGAATTAACTTGATTGCTATAGGTGAATAGGCTCCGTCTAGTGAGATTAACAGTATTCCTACTCCAAATCCCTTACTATTTATTGCTCCATCTAAATACAATTGTCACCTCATCTTGGATTCAACGACACAAACCCCTTCATCTAGGAATTAAGCCTCACATATGCTGGTATCCTTTGTTGGAAAGTCGGCTAACAAGTCAGACATGGTTCTCTTTGAATGACTTTTGGGTGACATAGGTTATATCAAATTCAGAAAGTAAAAAAACCACTTGTTGTGCGGTTAGATAAGACTGGTTTCTCAGACAGGTATTTCATAAGATCCATCATGGCCAACAATCTGATAGGATAAACCAAAACATAATACATTAATCTCTGTGTTACCCAAACCAGAGATACCCATGTCTTCTCTTAGGCTGAATAGTTCACCTTTCCATGGGTCAATTTATTGTTGACATAGTAAATGGCTCTTTCAACCAAAGAATTCTCTAAATTTTGGGCTAACATGGCTTCGGCTGCGATATCAATTACAATTAGGTATAATAACAAAGGACTACCGGGTATCGGAAGGCTCAGGACTAGGGGGTTCCTGAGGTACTTTATGAATTTGTCAAAGGCATCTTGGCATAAGAGGTTCCACTCTTTGTTTGAGTCTTTTTCCAACAACTTGAACACGGGCTCACAAATCATGGCCAGTTGGCATATGAACCGGCTAATGTAATGGATTCTACCCAAAAAAATTCTCGGATTTCTTTTTTGCTCTTGGGTGGGGATATATCAACTATGCCTTTGATTTTAGCCGGATCAACTTCTATTCCCATTTACTCACCATAAATCCTAATAGCTTTCCCATTCTAACCCCGAACACTCACTTCTGGGAGTTGAGTCTCACATTGTATTGCCTTAACCTCTACAAATACTTCCTCAAGAATGTGCAATGATCTTCACGCTTTCTAGACTTCATGATCATATCATCTACGTACACTTCTACCTCCTTATGAATCATATCATGGAAAAGTGGTAGTGGCTTGCTATTCTTCAAACCAAAAGGCATTACTATGTAACAAAAGATGCCCCAAGGGGCAGTGGAAGTTGTTTTCTCCTGATCCTCATGAGCCATCTTTATCTAGTTATACCCCACAAAGTAATCTACGAAAGACACCAACTCATGCTCTGTGGTGTTGTCTATGATCATATCTATGATGGGGTAAGGAAAAGTCATCCTAAGGGGAAGCTCAGTTAAGGCATCGATAGTCAACACACATCATGACTTGGCCGGTTGGTTATGGACGGGTACGATATCCAATGTGGAGCAACTTCATAACCACCTTCTCAACCTTAACAGACCACCTCGGTCTTAACTTACAGAGCTTCTGCATGACAGGTTTGGCTTCAGACAGGGTAGGTAGGTTGTTTTCCACAATTGACGAATCGATACCGGGCATGTCACTATATGACCAAGCCAATACATTTATAAATTCCCTCAACAGTGTAGTGATTTCCTCTCTTTCCCTCTCATCTTGGCTAGCCCCTATTTTTATTTCTTTTACATTTTTGGGCCTATGTACGTTGACTTTGAGTGTTTCTATAGCCACCGGCTTAACTCGACTAGATTCACGGTTTTTTATTTCTTTCATCATTTCTTTGAAATATTTTTCTCTTCTAGGTCCATTAGTTGTGACTCATTATTAACAGTGTTGATTAATTCATCATAACCTATATGAGCAACCAAGGAGTAATCGAAATCAATCATCACATGTCAAAAAGTCTGGGAAAACATAATAGGCGAGAAGTTTAAATTATCAAGAGTGACATGAACATCCAAGTCTTCCTATTTAGGAGCAGCTTCAGTAGTAGGGTTCCTTTGGTAATCTTTCCCAGAGTCAGTAGTCTGTACACAATCATCCAATTGTGTTTGCGTGCATCGCCTTGTGCTGAAGTGATGAGGCTAGCTGGGTTCACAATCTGGTCATCCTTGTCACAAATAAGCATCAGGATATGCATATCATTGAAGCGTGTTGTCATTACCTCAGGCTCCGTGAAGTCCATCCAATTAGAAACATCTTTGGTACTCGGCTCATTCAGGATCACCACTTCATCTTCTTAAACCAATTCACAGTCATAGAATATTCCCATCCTTTGATCAAATTCCCTGTTCCAACATTGTAGACTGGCTCCAAAAATCCGTAAAAAGGTCTATTATCTCCCTCCTTATCAAAGCATCCGTTTATGGTAAGGACCTTGATTATACCTCTGAAGTTCATGTGTTGTCTGTTCTCTTTGTCTTTCTTAGCCTGAATCATTATTTTGATGGCTTCCTTTCTCTCCTTCTTGGTTGGCTTGTATTGTAACACCCCAAAATCTTCCGGAGCGTTAACCGATCAATCGATCAAATCCTCAAATATCTAATCAATTTAATACCGCCAAAGAAACTCAATAACATCCAGGTCAGAGCTCTACAAATAACTCAATTGTCTCAACAAACTGTTCTCGTCATAAAACAAATGTAAAGTACTTAATTTATTAAATTACACGTTGGTCTGACGATTATTTCCTGCAGAAGGGAACACAAAAGAGAGTGAGCTTCCGAGAGCTCAGTAAGGTTGCTCAGAATTTGATAAGGAATACAAACGATTTGAATTTTTTTATATAAATGACAATATGGAAAATTTATCTCAATTTCTCAAATCAGAAATCAATAGATACACTTTCGATTATACGGAAACAATGCAGATGATATTGATGAGAACAGTTTGCTGAGACAGTTGAGTTATTTGTAGAGCTCTAACCTGGATGTTATTGGGTTTCTTTGGTGGTATTAAATTGATTAGATATTTGAGGATTTGATCGATTGATCGGTTAACGCTCTGAAAGATTTTGGGGTGTTACATGTATCCCAACCCAAACTGGTCTTTTTTATTTTTGAGAGCTGGAAAACAAGTCCTTAGCAGTTCTGGCCTAAAACCTTTTCGAGTAAGTGGTGAAGCTTTCTCAACATTAAGAGCACTATTGTATTACTATAGGGTGCAAAGTGAGGAAGTTTTCAACGAGACAAACATCCACATACTTCAGAGACTAAACCAGACTACCAATCTTGAATCCATTGAGCAAAACATCCAACAAGTCGTGTGGAATCTCAATAATATATTTGTCCTTCTCTACCTGCCCGAACTAAGGTAGTTGTGAATCAACCATGATTGTGAATACGGCCTTATCCAAAACAAACTTAACGTTCTGGTGCAATGTAGAATGGACTGCACTAGACAGAATGTATCCACAGTCTTTCTAGAATGAGGTTAAATGTCGCGGTAGATCCAACACTTGAAACTTAACTTCAAAATTGACGGTTCCAACAGTCATAAGGAGCTTGATTGTATCGATCACATCTCTCCGAATATTCTCGTAGGCACAGACAGCTTGGTTGGAAGGGGTAAACACTGAAGGGTCAAAGCCGAGGGGTTGGAGAGTATGTAAGGGGTAGACATTCAAGAAAGAACCATTGTCTGTGAGGATCAGGGAAACCCTCTTATCAAGTGCTCACATTGTGACATGGAGCAGGTCGTTGTGGCTGAGTACTGACTTGTGCAAATCTGATTTAGAAAAAGTGATGATGTTTCCAAAATGGATAGCCAGTCCACTTGGGGTAGGTCTTCAGGGTGGGTTTAGACGAGTATCTGGGCTTTGCCGAGCAGTTTGATAAGGGCTTGTCGGTGAGAGTATGAGGTGGATAGCAACCTCCCAATTGAGATGTTTGCTTGGGGTTTTCTTTAGCTATCTCAATACTTTATCGTCGAGGGGATCTTGAGAAAATAGTGGGTAGAACGTGACTGGTTGGGGGATGGCTTGGTAAACTCGGCCTGATCTGGTTAGATGGGATACCTCAGCATTGGGCCTAAGCAGAAAGCCTATTTCTTCATCATACTCTTCCTCGGCAGTGAAGACCTCGCTTTCCATCAACTATTCCCATGTTATAACATCACAAAACTGTGGTAGAGAATCCATGTGATGACATCACAAAACTGTGGTAGAGAATCACACATTGAAACTTACTGAACTTGCTAACTCGCTGGGCTAACAAATGTGTTCGGATCCATAACTGGTCGGCTATCATCAATGAAATTAACCCTATGAGGCGATAAGGGTTCTTTCTGGACATTAGGGTTAGCCGGAGGAGAGACTTCGCCTATGTCAATAGGATCATGGATGGCATGCCTTTAACACCCAGAACCTTAATGCTGCCTAGCCAGTTAATTTATTTTTAAACGACGACATTCATACGCAAGAGTTAGCGTCGATTTCCATGAGTGAAATCTTATCGGCAACCTTTAACGACAAAATTTTTGTAAACCATAAGTTATAATTTCACGATGGCAACTATAAGAGATATTGATTGAAGTACATAGTGACAATTAGCGTAAACAATATTTTTGAAAATTATTAGCAATGATTTTTTTTTTACTTAGCATCGATAATTTTATTTAGCAACTTTTAGCGATGATTCGTGAAGCGGGGTTTAGGTAACAACCTGTTAAAAATTTGAAGTACATTAATCTATCACGAATAACTATTTTGGGCCATTCTGTAATAATAGAAAGTTATGGATGACTTTTGAAAATTACCTAAAGTCTAGGGGGTTAGGTAATTTTTCAATCTAGGGTTTTTAATATAGATACTCTTTAAGAGGGAGCAACCGACCCTATATTTTCCATCCCTGTTTTCTGAGACACAGTAGAGAGAGAGAGATACATAGAGAGAGAAATAGGGAATTAATTTTTTTCGATTATTGCTGTAAGTTTCTAGCCTTTTCTCTCTAATATTACTGTAGACAGGAATCGATTTTTCTGGCGAATTGCGTAGAATATTGCTATAAGTTTCTAGCCTTTTCTCTCTAATATTATTCACTGAATTATGGGATTAAGAGGGGCTGGGAGTATGGCCCTGAGAGTAAATTGTCGGAGGTTTTTGGGAGTGCCATAGTGATGCGTGAGGGAACTGTGAGATTTGGTTATGGTTGTTAGAGATAAGGCTGCCGCAAGGGAAATTTCTAGGGTTATTGAGAATCTACCGAAGGGTGTGAATGAGGTGAGTGTTTGTGCGTGAGCTAGTGCATGAAAACAGTGTGTTTTGTGTGAGCGAGGGGCTACAACGTAGCCATGGAAAAGGGTACTGCCATAAGACAGTATACCCATGTGTTTTGTGTATGTTTATGCGTGTGTAATGTGGATTGTTTTGTGTCGTGAGCTTGGTTTTATGTGTGTGCTTGTGCGGGGTGTGTTTTGGTGTGTGTTGTGTGCATGAATTGGGAGAAGTGGAAGGGAGAAGCAGCAACATGGAGATGTTGTGCCGTGTTGATAGTGCAAGTGTGCGTGTATATAGGGGTGTGTGTGTGTGTGTGTGTGTGTGTGTGTGTGTGTGTAACTGCTGGGTGCGTGAGTGTATGTGTGAGTGTGAGTATGTGTTTGTGTATTGTGTATGTGTATAAGTGTGTGTGTGTGTGTGTGTGTATAGTGTGTGTGTGTGTGTGTATAGTGTGTTGACTAGAGAAAAAAAAAGGAAGAGAATACCTATTGCCCTGAGGCAGTGGATGTGGGTAGATTTGAGGTATGTCGTGTAATCAATTGTGTGTGTTGTGTATATAGTGTATGTTGTGGTGGGTATAAAAGGCAAGAATGAGAGAGAGAGAGAGTGTGTGTGTGTGTGTGTGTGTGAGTGAATTTAAGTGGTTGCCAATGGGTTTTGTGTTTTTATGCATGTGTGTGAGTGTGTGCTTTTGTGTGTTGTGTGCAATGGTGTGTTTGTTTTTGTGTTCATAAGTCGGTGCGTGAAGCTGCCAAGAGGCAATTGTATGCGTGCGCGCTAAATATGTGAGTGTTTCCGTGTATATATGAGTGTATGGTATGTGTAATAGATGTGTATGGGTGCATGTGTGCTAAGTGAATAACTTTGTAAGGTTTGTGAGTGGTCTGTGAGGGAGTTAGAAACTGAATACAGAGAATAAAGAAGAGAGTGAAGTGGGTTTAAGTTCAGTATTGTGCAGTGGTACCCTGTGCTTGCACTAGCGTACCACGGGCTCACGCTATGTTCAGCACGTGAGTTGAGTAGCGCACAGTGATTGTTAGCATGTCAAATTTTATAGTAGGATACTTTAGGCTACTCTCTAGGATTCTCTCTAAAGGGTAAAATGGGAAAGCGTGTAAAAAAAATGATTCACTTAAAAAGGGACGGAGGGAGTACAATTTTCTGAAATCGTATTTATTTTTAATATTTTCTGTAAGTTCAGATTGGTAAAATCTTTTGGAGTATTTAAAACTCATGAAAAAGTTTTGGAAAAATTAGAGTAATATTTTCATAGCTCAGTTTAAGTTTCATGATTTTTGGAATTGATTTGGTATCGTTACCGTATCGCATTGAATTTAGCAAAACAAATAACTTAAAAACAGTTTTAAAGCCTTTTAAATTTTGATTTCAATTTCTATAATTTTTATATGTATTTTAAAGTTGTTACCAAAATTATGGTATTTTATCCAAAATTATGGTATTTTATTTTTAGCTCGAAACAATTACGGCTATTTATGGGTTCGTTTCTAATTTAAAGAAATTATTTTTAATTCAAAATTGAGAAAAATAATATTTATATTTCATATGTTGTATTAAGCCATAAAGAATTCTTAATGAGAATTAATATCACTTCTGGATTATTTTAAGCCTCGAGGAGTGTGTCGTGTCATTGGGTTAGGTTTGCCATGTGTGAGACCCGCTTTAGGTTACGTCTTTTCGGGGTTAGAAGT
Source organism: Escallonia rubra (assembly GCA_033065855.1). Lineage (NCBI taxonomy): Eukaryota > Viridiplantae > Streptophyta > Magnoliopsida > Escalloniales > Escalloniaceae > Escallonia > Escallonia rubra. The sequence goes on along the minus strand of JAVXUO010001377.1, from coordinate 398,026 downwards.
GAGCACCGTTTGGGTAGTTGACGTTAGGTTTATAGTGTAATAGTGTAGATTGCTTTCTAATAAATAAATTGTCAATCTAGGTTGATTCAGAGGACTTTGATCGAGGTCGTCTAGCATCGTTTAGCTTGGATCGAGGTAAGAAATTTCATTCGAACCCTACGTCATCGCTTTGATTTCAAATGTTTTATTATAACAGTCTTACGAATTCCATTGAACCCTAATGTTATAATTTCATTAAAGTGTAAGGGATTTCTATTGCTAAAAGTAAATTTTTTCCAAACTTTTTGAACTATTAGTGACAAAAATAATTACAATTTGTTTTTTAAAAAAAAGCACTTTGCCTATACAAATTAAAACTCCATGTTGGGATACTTGAAAGTTCTTCAACTTTTTTTTATAAAAGAAGGGTTTTTCATAATTCTTATCTTTTTGGGTGAAAAAAGCCCTAAATTTATTCTGCTTTTAAACCTTTGCATCAAAATTGGAACGAGTTGTCACTAAACGAGACAATAAGCTCCAGCGTGTTTGTAGCCTTAACACAATAAGCTCCAACCATGTTTTTGGCCATGGGCTTCTGTCCTCCTATTAGTGATAGAAAATGAAAGCTTTACATGGATCAAAACGTGGTCATGGTTGAAGGCCACGAAAAATGAAAAGGAACAAAAGTTTCCTATTACCACAAGGAATTTAGCATCACCAGATTAAAGTTATGGAGAATATGTGGCAACTAACTCTTTGGATGCCTTTGGTACAAAACAGAACGTCGCTAAATACTCAACATGAACAAGGCAATGGTACTAAACGGAAATTACCAACTACAAACGTCACGAAAGACAATGTTTTATCTAGTATGACAGTAGTAATATATAAACGTCGGTAAAGACTTATGTCAGTGGCGCTCGCAGTGAAGTGATTCTCTCTTTTTCGGTAATTTCTTCCTTACCAAATGCTCGCAAATGACTAGACTAACACCGGAAGGAAGACATAACGTTCAGGAACCGAAAGCTCTCATGTTTCTAGTGTACACTGCACAACAGAGTAGAAAATGTTTAGTGCCGAGGGATACGTTGTCAAGCATCGAAACTTGCCAGGCACCGGTTGTGGCCTAATTAATGATACCAACTTCTCGGAATGGCAAATTGTAAATGGAGGACGTAAATCCGAACGGACTGAAATAATCGAAATCTAAGCTGCATGGACTGCTGGAATATTGTGCCAGATCGCATATCTAGAGTTGTGACCAAGCCTCCATTATTACTGCTTAACTCCCTCTTTATTGGCTCAAGAATTCGGCCGATCGATCTCTAGCTGGTTGGCCTCGTTCGGTGTCGAAGAAAATAGAATCGTCTCTCATTTTGAGGAGCACGCAGATAACAATGCCGGATATTATAGAGCAAAAGATCACCACAGTGATAAATAAGACGCTCAAGATAACATAGACCTCCTCAGGATGATAAGGAGAATCAGAAAGCTCCATGGTGTCCGCGTCCATGTCTAAGCATTTAGCTAGGAAGAGTTATTGTGCTGTAACAAAAGGTATGTGAATGGGGAGGAGGGTGCGACAAGAGAGAGAATTCATAGGAAATTGCTTGGAGATCACGTTGCCAAAGATTTCTTCCAGTCATTAGTCATAGCTAGAGAGATACTCGAGTCCGATATGACTCCTAAATGAACTACTTCTTGTGGAAGTATGCTACCTCAATACTGCTGCTAAATCAGTGTTACTCTTGCGTAATACACTGCTATTTTATAGGGATTGCCATAAGTTTTCGTTCCAAACTTTTTCTTTCTATCGAAGATCTCAATTGATACATCTCCTCTTATGAATGTAATTCCAGCCATGTTGAACTCCCACACTAATTACTTCTTGTTGAGGCTTATTAAATCAGTCAATATGCTCAAGATACCTAGCTAAAAGCAGAAATGGGAAAGAAAAAAAAAGCGCAAGATCATAATATTGTGGTGCAAGCCTGAAATTTTAGACTTGAGCTCGAAATGCTACTACTTTTTCAAATAAAAAGTGTCGAGTCTAGTATGTGGTACCAAGCAAGAGGGTTACCCCGTCTAATCAAAGTCGAAGTGGCGTATGATGGATAAAGAAAACATAATAAATAATATTTTCGATAATCAACTAATGATGTTGTACTTTATTTTAACATGAGGTTGATATCTACGTGTGCACATTGTTTTCACAAATTTTTCTTTCTTTTTTTTTTTTTTTTGGTTAAGTTTCGATCAGGTCAACATAATAGCCAGTTTATTCACCCATGCTCGAGTTCCCAACATCAAACACATGCACGAAGCGCGTGCGCACGCGCGCGCACACACATATATGTGTGTGTGTGTGTGTGTGTCTGTGTGTGTGTGCGATCTGGCCGTCCATTTATGGTGGATGGACGGATCACATCTAACTTTTTAAAAATAAAAAAATAAAAATCCACCGTCTGCTGCATTATCTAGCGGACGGTGATTTCGACCAAAATTCATCGAAAGTATTTAATGATTCGGAGAGATTCGAAATAGGGGGACAGTATTGTAAATTTTCTCATCCGCTACATTATATGGAGAACGGAGAAGTTTACTTAAAAGGAAATAAATCTACCCTGTCTATCCGCAATGGATGGACGGGCAGATCGCGCGGGCGACTTAGTTGAAATTGCCCGCGCGGTCAACAGATCAGCTCCGCGCACACGTGTGTGTATACGTGCTCCACTGCACCATCTACAAGAACCGGGAGAAATCATGAGCCCTAATGCATCAAGTTAAACCAAATCCCCAAAAGTTTGAACAAAGCAAAGAAATTAGATATGTATTTCATACAAGGAGCAACAAATCATTCGCGGGATCAAGATGCATATCAAATGGATGTGTTACTACGCAAGGCACTCCCAAGTTTACCCGCGGTACCATAAAGTTGATTTTGTTATCCCCGTCAAATTACATAATGTGGCATCTAAACCCCCCCCCCCCCCCCCCCCACCCCAACTTTTGGGCCGAAAAACTCGCCTAGGTGATGATAAGGCATATTATTAGAGGGCATTTTTGACAAGCCAAGTGTTTCAGGGAATTCTTGGTAGATCAAGTCTTTTGCGAGCTTTAAACAAAATAGGAGAAGAATGAAAGCTAGGGCGATGAGCGATACACGGTGGTGGGTTTGCTGATTGATGAAGACCGTGGGCCGGTGGATTATTCATTGGTGGAGGTCGTAGTGGTGAGTACGGTGATTGGTGGAGGTGGTGGGTGGTGGGTATGTTGATTGGTGGAGGCAGTGAAGGTGATGGCATTGGTTTGTTGGACAGTGTAAAGGTGGTTCATATGGTGTGAGGTGGTGGTGTATGTGGTGTTTGGTGGTCATCTGTGTGGTGTGTGGTGTGGGAGGTAAGGCTACGGGTATGGTGATTGATGGAGGCCGTGGGTGGTGGGCTTGCTGATTGATGGAGGCACTGGGTGTGATGGCTTTGGTTTGTGCGACAGTGTGAATGTGGTTCTTGTAGTCTGAAGTGGTGGTCCTCCATGTGATGTGTGATGTGGGAGATGAGGGTGTGGGTATGGTGATTAGAGAACGTGGGCGTGCATATGGTTGTTAGTGGAGGCGATGGGTGGTGGGTATGTTGATTGGTGGAAGTGTGCGTGGGCCTGCAGATCGGCGATGATGGTGTAGGTGAAGATAGAAGGTGGAAGATGAAGATGGATCAGATAAAGAGGTCTACCAAATGGTGCAGCACACTACTGCAAGTGAACTTGGGAGTGCCTCGCGTAATTAACCCTGTTAGTTATATCAAACACGGAGGTTTGGACTCTCCTACATAAAGAATGAGAGGGATCAAGTGAGCAAAAAATAGAGAGGGATTGAGTGAGAAGAAAAGATAGAGAACGAGCATGCCCCACTCCTGTACTTCAGATCTTAGTAGAAGAAAATGAACTGAAAATGACGAGGGAAAAAGGATTAGGATATTGTTTTGGGGGAATTTCCCTATCAGGATAGTCTAATCGCCTGGATAGGGCATGTTTCAGTGCTTAGCTTTAGCAATTAGCACTCATTTTTTGTGTGAATTACGTGATAAGAAGCTTACAGCAGCGCAAGACATGCAACCGCTGGTTTAAGGAACCACTTTAGCTCCTATACAAGCAGTTGGATCTAAGTTGTGAGCATAGACCATGTATGCCAGCACCTCTGTACGGCTGCTGGCATAGAGTGCTAGTGCAGCAGAGAAATTATGACAGTATCTTCTCAAAGGTTTAGGTATTAAATCAAGAACCTTGAGCCAAAGATAATATTTAGCAACCGCACTGCCTTAACCGTAGCTTTCTAGGAGCCACAAACTCTTCATATGTCACTAGTGTCTGCTTAACACTTTTCCAAGAGATCGCACAGCCTACTGTCATAAAAAAGATGCCTCGAGTGGATTCGCTATCATCTGAACATCCCGCAAAGTCTGAGTCTGAGTAATCAACTACTTCAAGACTGTCATACCTCTATATGTAAGCATAAAACATATTATCCTTTGTAAATACTCCATAACCTTTTCTGCAGCCGTCCAGTGTGCTATTTCAAGGTTACTTTGATACCTGCCTAACTTCTCGACTGCAAAAGCTATGCCAAATATTGTGAAAACTTAAGGATAGATGACACTACCCACGATAAAAGCATAAGGAATGTTTTTTATTTGGTCACGTTCAAGATCGTTCATATAGCATCTCCTTAATTATAGTTGGTGCATCCCCAGGAGAGCAAATCTGCATCTTAATTCTGAAGTACCTTTGCAATAAAAGCTTGTTGAGACAAACTTAGAAGTCCATGCTTGCAATCACTATGGATTTTAATCCCATAACAAAAGATGCATCGCCAAGATCCTTTTCATATATCTCATAGTTTTTGGATAAGAAAATCATTAGTCTTACATAGAATGCCGAGATAGCTAGTTTTCAATAAGATGCTACAATACCATGACAACAAACTTGCACGCACTAATTAAGAGATAAAAACATTGATACGCTGCATTTTTTGAAAACCCAAAGAAGTCCCAACTTCATGAAACGTTATATACCACTGTTGGGAAGCTTTCTTTAAACCATAAATGGACTTCTTTAGTTTACAAACAAGATTCTCATTACCATCAACTTGAAAACCCTCAGGTTAGACCATTTGGACATTTTTATCTAGATGTTCATTCAAATAGCACCTCTAACATCCATTTGATGCAACTCCACAATCAAAATGAGCAGTCAAAGCTGAGATTACCCTAGGCGGATCTTTAGAAGTGACCGGAGAAAAAATATCTTCGTAACCAATATCTTCCTTTTGAGTAAAATCTTTAGCAACTAATTTAGCCTTTTGTCTTTGAATATTTTCCTTAAGAGTTATGTTTGGTTTTGAAAACCCATTTGTAGCCAACATCATTAGACCCTTGAGGCAACCCTATAAGTTCCCAGATTCATTAGTTGCCATTGATGTTAAGTCATCTTTCCATTACAGTCACTTATTGAGACGACCATTGACTGTCAATAGCGTCGTTACGTGTTTAGTGGATCAGCATCAAGACCAATATCAAGTTCATGCTCCTAAAGGTAGAGAACATGATAATTAGGCAAAGCCGGTCATATAGTTCGTTGAGATCATCTCATTAGTGTGTTTGGCTCAACAAGATTAATAGGACCATGTTTGGCAATAACAAGCTTAACATGTTCACTTTGCAACATCACTTTAAGCAACATGAATGAAAATGATGCTACAAACTACATCCATAGGTGTTGGCTCACGCTTTTCTCAAAATTCAAAATGGCGAGGTGTAAATTGACCATCCAATATGAATATTGTGGAAGTAGAGAACAACAATTTTGGTATTTAGGATTAGGGTACCGATAACCTTTTGAACGAAAGGATACCCATTAAAATAACAGGCACAGTTCTTTCATCAAACTTATTTTCCTGAGGATTATATGAGCTAGTCTCTTGTGGACAATCCTTCATGTGAAAATGATTCAACACAAGTTTTCTGTTGGTCCACAATTTATAAGGTGTCTTATGAACTGAGTTACCAGGAACCTTATTAAGAACGTAAGAAGTTGTCATTAAGGCTTCTTCCCAAAGAAAGCTGCTAATGTTGTATGAGTAGCCATACTTCTCACCATCTCGATCAATAAGAGTGCAGTTACGTAGTTCCACTACTCCATTTCTTCAGGTGAACCAGGCATTGTGTTTATAGTGCTACAATTCTACAGTTTTTAAGATACGTAGCTAATGGTCCATTATTTTGTCCAGACTCATCATATCTCCCATAATATTCTCCACCTCGATCAGATTTTAATCTTCTTTTCATGTTTGTTCACAACCTCTACTTTGACGATTTTAAACTTATCGAGTACCTTTGATTTTTCACTTGTAAAGTAAACCTAACCGTAATCGGAGAAATCATTAATAAAAATTATGAAATAATGTTCTTTGCCAATTGTGCAATGGTGAAGGGTCCACAAATATCGTAATGAAGAACTTGTAACTATAGTAACAAAATTCGTGATATATATCACGAATTTTTATCGCGATAAATTACTAGAAAGTCTGAATCGCAAAAAATTCGCGATTATTTGCAAGATTGGCGAATAACTCACGAATATCGTGAGATTGACAAATTTATCGCGATATTTCGCAAATATGTCGCGAGTTAGAAGTTCCTCCTTGTTTTTCTTGAAAAATGATAGTAGCAAGGCTTCATCCAGCACGATTCAAAGTTGGGTGATTCCAGCTATTACCGCAGTTTTGTGCAATCACACCACCCCATGATTGTTGCTTAATTTTGCAAAAGTAATACATATTCTACTAAACCACACATAATTATATAGCACTAGCCATACATTCTATCTCTCATTTCTTTTACCCATCACTTAAACAATGGAAGATTTCTTATATTTTTTTGTTATTTCAATTACATAGTTTACAAAATTTCATACACTTAAAATCATTATAACCTGAACGATTCATTACCAAAATAATCTCGATTTACGATACGAATTTTGTTATTCCACCGAATAATTACCTATTCAATGACGAAATTCTCTAAATAACTTCCGAATTCTGGATTATTGCCACAAACCGAATAATTCCCGAACACCAAATTTGCTACTATGCTTCTAACAAGTCTGTGCTCCTAATAGCCCATTTCTTCCTAATTGTTATTTGTTTGCCCTTAATAGTCACAAAGGGCCCAAAAAAATAATGGGTTCAGGAGCAGTATCCATAAATAGAAAAACTTTAACAAATTGATGTGTTAAAACGTTGTCAAAAAGTTCTTGCATTTCAAAATTGCATAATTGTTCATCCATAATTTAATCACATTTATAACCAAGTTAACGGGTATAGAAAGCAAAGAGTTAAATTGTGGGCAGTGAAATTTATTAATAGCAATCTAGAACCCAAGACCAAAGGGGTAGCAGGATCAAGCTGCTTCTGGGCGAGCAGCAAAAAAAATTTCAAGACTAAAAGGCCAACAAAATAGGAAGATAACCTTATGTGAAGCAGCAACCAAACATAATAAACTGACCAAAACTCAAGCGGCTTAAAGAGACTGCAAAACAAATAGGTTTCTTCGAGTTTACTTTGAAAAAATGCAAGTGGCCCCAGGTGGATATGGTTTAAGGTAGACCTGGCAAACAGGTATACCCGCCGTACGGGTAAAATCCGACCGGGTCCGGATAAAAACGGATCGGGTATATTTTACCCGGTTTTTCCAGGGTAGGCTTTTTCAGAATCTGTACCCTACCCTTGCGGGTAGGGTATTACCCACGGGTAAAATGTCAATTTTTAATTAATTTTGCTTTTAATAAAACAAATTCTAATTACATTATTTTGCCATATGTTATATCCAAATCATTCTTCCATGTTTATGATTCTTCTTCTCCATCAAAATTCATTACACAATAATATGCAAATCTTGCACAAATAAATAAATAACTAAAAATATGCAACTCTACACAACTAGTCAACCACCATCAATACCCACCGAGGTCACAACATAATCCACCACCATTCATACATCTACTGAACAAAATACTTAACAAATTCATGCAAGTCACAAAATGAGTTAAATAGAAGGATGTGCGTCGGTGGTAGTAGATCTGCAGTGGAACTGGCCGGCGGTAGATCTGCATTGCGGTGGAAGTGGCTGATCTGCGGAGGTGCATTGACGGCGATAGTAGATCTGCGAAGGTGCGATTATGGTCTAAAGGGAAAGAGACGACGACGGAACACAGATCTGCGATGGATGGTGGAAAGAGATGGCAGTTGAGGTACGGATCAGCGACGGACGGAGGAGATACGGCGGGAGAGGAACGGATCTTGTGGACTATGGGTGATTGGTGGCACGGATCAGCGACGGACGGACGAGATGCGGCGGCGGAGGAACAGATCTTGTGGACTATGGGTGATTGGTGGCACGGATCAGCGACGGACGGAGGAGATACGACGGCAGCGGCGTGGATCTTGTGCACTATGGTATTACCCGCGGTAGAGTGTGAGAGAGAGTGAGAGATAGAGAAAGAGAGAGTGGCGACTGAAGATGAGATGAAACCCTAAATCCATTTATTGATTTATATAGTGGAAAATCCGGGTAAATTCGGATTACCCGTATCGGATCCGAACCGACCCGAAAATTACGGGTCGATTCGGGTACAGGTCTATTTTCGGCGGGCAGTAAAAATAGCTACCCGTACCCGGCATTTTGGACCGAGTACGGACAACATTTTGTCAGGTCTAGTTTAAGGTCTAGGAAGCATACATCCATTTAAATAAACAAAAGGCAAAGCGGCCCATGGTGGATTTCATAAGCTTCAACCCAACCTGATTATTCAAATTCTTTAAAACAATCAATCTCAGCCTTCCATTTAAAAAAACCATTAATTAATCCCAGTATTCCCCACACCTACAGTCAGGTTTACGGTCAACTCTAGTAATTTTACTTGTTCCTTTCAGCAACAATTAAAATGTTAATTACTCGTGATCTTTAGCGACAAGAGTGGTGAGTAATATTTTGGAGAATAGCAAATTTTGGCTATTATCAGGATTGTAGGAATCATCCTCCAATACCATATATACTAATAGTCGCTAAATATTTTTAGTGACTTTTCAGATAACACTTTCAGTGACAATTTTTTTTAACATTTTTTTTAGCGTCTCTAAATAAAAGTCACTAGAAACATTTAGCGTCAGGTGGAAAATTCCTTCAATTCAGGTATTAGCCAAGTTACAAGTATACTAAAGTTTTATTTAAATGATTACGCAAGTGCTTTGTGGAGTTTGATTATAAGAGTTATTTGCTCTTTTCTTTTTCTTTTTTTGGTTGGGGTGTTACGGATCATTGCTAGAGGGAAGCCGTGGAGGCCTTAGAAACCACCATGAGGTGTTTGTTGGTGAGACTTTATGTAGGTGAAATGCAAGTATAACTGAAATGAAGAGATGAAATAAATGAGTGCCATGGAGAATGCGTGGTGGAGTCAGTCTCAGAAGTTAGAACTAAGAGGGGCTGCCGTTGCATTTCAAATGCCAAGTTAATGCTCATACACTACAAGAAAACAGGATTTTAGCGACGGGGAAATCCGTCGCTAAAAGCCCAAAATCCGTCGCTAAAAGAATTAGCGACGGATTCACCGTCGCTAAAAATCCCTCGTATAAAAGCCCGTCACTAATAGTTTAGCGACGGAATTTTTAAATCCGTCGCTAAATATGTGATTTTTACCGACGGATTTAGTTTTCATTAGCGACGGAATATCCGTCGCTAATTATATTTTTAGAATTTTAATTTATTTCTTTTTTGTCCAATTAGCGACGGATTAAATATTTAGCGACGGAATATTCCGTCGCTAAATAGCTTATTTAGCGACGGAATATTTCGTCGCTAAATATTTAATTGAAAGGAATATTTTAGCGACGGAATAAATCCATCGCCAAAAGTAAATTTTTTTTTTTAAATTTTTTTTTATTTTTCAATTACCTAAACCTGTACAGAAATACAATTCTCAACAACAACGCACAATAAGCGAAATACAGAAAAATATATATATAATCAATTATAAAAAATATTTATTATAAAAGAAACTAATACATGTACAAGCCGGGAACCGGAGATAGCCGGTTAGGAGAGGGGAGAAGAGTACAACCCGGGCGCGGGGGGGGGGGGGGGAAGCTAGGAACGGGCACGGGAAGGGGCTCATCAGGGGTTCCCGAGTCCGGGATCTGGATCCTGCTGAACCGGGGCCGGGGCGGCTGGTCCAGCAGTGCCCTGCTCCCTCATCAGCCGGCACACCACTGTAGCAATGCGCTCGATATCCTCCTCGTGCAACTGAGGCCGAGGAGCCGGTGTCTGTGGAGGGGCAGCAGGGGATGAGGACGCTCCTATCACGGCACGAGGAGTCGTGCTAGGCAGGCCGCGTATGCGGCCTTTCGGCCGATTCACGACCTCCGGCGTATCCAGCCATCGCTTCAACCCCCCAGTACTCGCAGCCGTACTAGTGGACGCTGATGGCTGTCCGGACTGCTGCTCGGACCCCCTTAGCTGTTCATACAAGGCCTGCAAAAATAGTGGTTTAACGATATGTTATGGCATTAATTAACGAAACAGACATCGAGGATAGAAAGAAACAGATTAACTTAAATAAATTGACTCACATCGATCTTCGCCGGGCAATATCTGAAATATAGTCGCCCGCCTGGTGCGTCTCGTCCTTGTCCTTCTTCCGCACGTGCGTCTGAGTATAGGTCAGAGCTATGACCTCATCCTCCTCTAGATCCGGGTGCTCGATCGCGTTCATATGTCAGACGATGTCGTGTGGCACCGACCCCCCCGTGTGCGTCGAATCTCTGTTCTATCTGTTCTCAGCCCCGCTCTTACTCTTGGCGTCCCAACCTGGATCCGCAGCCCACCGATCTATCATCTCCCCCCATACACGGTGAGATATCCAATGTGGGGGATATTTCGTCATGTCCGTCATCGGTTTAATTGTGCCGAGTAGTGATGATTAGTCCTAATTAGGGCTAATTGGGCTTAATTGGGTTATGTTAGGGCTAATTAATGTTAATGAGGGATAGTTTCGGATGATTATAGCTGACTAGGGTTGATTAGGACTAATTAGAGTTATGTAGTCCTAATTAGGGTTTAATTGTGCCGAGTAGTGATGATTAGTCCTAATTAGGGCTAATTAGGCTTAACTGGGTTATGTTAGGGCTAATTAATGTTAATGAGAGCTAGTTTCGGATAATTATAGCTAATTAGGGTTGATTATGACTAATTAGGGTTTAATTGTGCCGAGTAGTGATGATTAGTCCTAATTAGGGCTAATTAGGCTTAATTGGGTTATATTAGGGCTAATTAATGTTAATGAGGGCTAGTTTCGGATAATTATAGCTAATTAGGGTTGATTATGACTAATTAGGGTTTAATTGTGCCGAGTAGTGATGATTAGTCCTAATTAGGGCTAATTAGGCTTAATTGGGTTATGTTAGAGCTAATTAATGTTAGTGAGGGCTAGTTTCGAATAATTATAGCTAATTAGGGTTGATTAGGACTAATTAGGGTTATTTAGTCCTAATTAGGGTTTTGATGGTGCCGAGTAGTGTTGATTAGTCCTAACTAGCGCTAATTAGGCGTAATTGGGTTATGTTAGTGCAAATTATGACTAATTAGGCTAACTACAATCAATATGCGCATAATTGGGTTCATTTGGGCTAATTTGAGGTAATTACAGCTAATTTGAATTTTATCAGGTTCTTAGGGTTAATTAAAACTAATTAGGCTCGTTAGAGCTAATTAGGGTTAATTGATTTACTAAAATATTGTTAATCAGGACTAATTAGGGCTAATTATAGCCAGCGCTGGAGCCACGATTAGATTCCAGGGGGTGCATGCTAAAAATGTCGCATTAACCTAACTAACCTAAATTTAATGCACATTCAACAACCTCAATTCCGACACCTCATATAGGGTGTCGATATGGTGTCCGATACGTTTCTGACACCTCCGGACACGTGTCAGACACATACCGACACGTGTCAGACACATACCGACACGTGTCCGACGCCTTTGGACACGTGTCCGACGCCTCCGGACACGTGTCCGATGCCCAGCGACACGCACCTCCAGACACATCGGCATACGTTAATTTGTTTTCTAAATGTCAGACACCGTCGATCAGACGTGGTGTCCGTGTCTGCGCTAACTAACAGGTATCTCAATCCAATTGGGTCCCATCCTCCGTCAACAATCTCAATTCTCAATTCTCAAATGCTCAATGCAATAAAAATTAACAAAAATCACACATTCAATCCAATTGGGTCCCATCCTCCGTCAATAATCTCAATATCTCAAATGCTCAATGCACAATTAACAATCTAAAATCATCAATTAACAACATAAAATCATCAATTCATAATCGCAATTACTTCAAATGCACAGCTAATAACCTAAAATCATCGATCAATAATCACAATTATAAAACGCACAATTATAAAACGCACAATTAACAACCTAAAATTATCAAACAAATGATCAATGTTCAAATTTTTTAAAAAATGTTCAAAATTCACATATCCGATGCGCTTGAATTATTTCAATTTAGGGTTCGATTGTATTAGGGCATTCAATTTAGGATTCAATTAGTTTCATTTAGGGTTCGGTTCGATTAGGACATTCAATTTAGGGTTCAATTACTTCAATTTAGGTACAATTAGGGGGTTCTATTGATTCAATTTAGGGTTCGGTTGATTTGAGGCATTAAATTTAGGATTCAATTAGTTCAATTTAGGGTTCAATTAGGGGGTTCTATTGATTCAATTTAGGGTTCGGTTGATTTGAGGCATTCAATTTAGGGTTCAATTAGTTCAATTTAGGGTTCGGTTGGATTAGGGGGTTCAATTTGGGGTTCAATTAGGGTTCGGTTAGATTGGGGCAATCAATTTAGGGTTCAATTAGTTTAATTTAGGGTTCGGTTTAGGGTTTAGGGTTTAGGGTTTAGGGTGCAGGGTGCAGTTAGAAAGAACAAATACTTCTCCAAGCCTTGTTAGGTGAAGTTATAGAATTCAATCGATTTTTACCAAAAGGCAAAATAACCCAATACATAAATATTGCACATAAAACTAAATAAGCTGTACCCCTGGGGTCTTTGAAGAAGGAATTTGGAGTTTTAAATCTTTAGTTTAAATAACTAGTGTGAAGTAGGTTTTAGTTACATTTCCAAGACTATGTGAGAGAATTTTTAGCCTATGCTTACGCGATGAGTAATAGGGCATAGTTACTCACCGTTATCACATTTCTTCCTAGGATATACATATCTTCCAAGACCCGGTAACACCTTATATCTATAATTTTTTGTAATGTAGTTTTAAATTTCCTTCAATGCAGAATTGAGAGGGCTTGTATGGCCCAAGCGACGAAAGCTAGAATGCTAGATACCTAACAGCTTATGCATTCCATGCTCGCAATGGTGCCTACCAGAACTGGGTTCATGATCATGTGGCTGTCATTGGATCTTCGACTCCAAATAACTTATAATCTACTATAAGTTGAAACTAGCACGTCCAGACGAACCACAAGTGCATGACCAAGTTACAGGAGTTTGTCCATTCTGCTGGGGTGATAGTGCTGTCAGGTTAGAGGTTTTTCCTTGCAGCAGGGAGCGAGTCCATTTGAGTGCAATGGGTGCATTTACTGTTAGTTAAAAAGTGACTCGATTTAACGTATTTAGCGATGCTCATTATACAGTGGTGAAGCAGCATTTGTACTAGTTTTGACATCGTGCATTACATATGAAAATAACAACCGCTAAAATATTCATTGAAAAAACTCACTGAGTTTACAACCGCACTATCACCCCATATTCTCTGTTCGCATTGAGTTTACAACACCAAATACTGTGAAAAATTGTCACTGCGAGCAATATAATTATCTTTTTATGGAGTTTATTTTCAATAGTAGGAATCGAGAATTAGAACCCTAGCATAGATGGAAAATTGCATTTGAAAGCATATAAAGTGCTTGAATTAAGGTTAGATGTAACATACTTGGGCTGATTTGAAGATGGGCGGCGAGGTTGTGGTGGCGGCGCAGCAGTGGTGGTGGCGGTCCTTCGGTTTTGAAGATGGGCGGCAGTGGCGGCGTCGGAGGCGGTGGCAGGATATATTCCGTCGGGGGCTAGGTTGCCGGGGATGGCGACGGAGGATAAATCGCCGGTGAGAGAGAGAGAGCAACGGGAGAAAGAAAAGAAGAAGGGGATCTGATCTATTTAAGGCATTTACCGACGGAAAATACCCGTCCGTAAAAGTCCGTCGGCAAAACCCTACTTTCACCGACGGGTATTTTTACCGACGGAATTATTCCGTTGTTAAATAGTTTTACCGACGGAATACACCCGTCGGTAAAAGTTCGTCGGAAAAACCCGACTTTCACCGACGGTTATTTTTACGGATGGAATTATTCCGTCGTTAAATAGTTTTACCGACGGACTTTACCCGACAGGTGTGTTCCGTCGCTGAAAACACTTTTAGAGACGGAATTTTGTCTGTCGCTAAAAGTTCGTCGCTAATTCCCTCTTTTCTTGTAGTGATATTAGTGAAGATTCGTTGTGAGAAAGTTTGGGAATTAAGTGGAGTTGGAAAGTTATATAGGACTGAGATAATGAAATAGGAACACAATGCATGGCTACAAGTTTGAAGCTTGGAGAATCAGTGAAATAAAGAGGAAGAGGCAGAGAAAGAAAAGTGAAAAAAGAAGATAGAGACTTTGCCTATGACTCTAGATTGAATATGAATTCAAAGGTCAAAGACATTATGCACAAAAACACATGGAGACTCCCAGCTATAAGATCAAGAGCTTTGCAGGGCCTGAAATCAGAACTTGAGACTTTGCCTATTCCAAACTCTCAAACTCAAGATACTCTCATATGGTCTTTAGACAACTTTGGACAATTTTCAATCAAATCTTCTTGGGAAGGAATCAGAACAAGGAAAAATACAGCTCCTTGGTGGAAATTATTATGGTTTCCTGGACACATACCTAGATGCTCAATGATGCTATGGTTGTTGTGCAATGGAGGATTAAGAACAAAAGCAAAGTTAAAAAGCTGGAAGATATTGCAAGATGACAAATGTGTGCTATGTGCTACACAGGAAGAAACTGAAGATCATCTATTCTGGAGATGTATATATGCTCAGGAGCTATGGGAGGTAGTCATGAATAAACTACAGGTATCTCCACAAGTACAAACTTGGAATGATATGCTACACTATGCATGCATCAAGTTCAGAGGAAAAAGTTTGAAAGCAAAACTATGTAAACTCCTTATTGCAGCTACATGCTATGGACTATGGCAGGAGAGGAATGCAAGAGTCTTTAAACAACAAGCAGTGCCAGTACAGGGATGCCTAGGGGTGATTCAACAATGGGTGAAATATAGGACATTTAGTTGGAAAAAGGCACCTGCAACTTCAGTTAATCAAATGTTGTGTGAAGCTTGGGGTATTGATAAACAACTATTGTTAGAAGGGAGATAGTGTCTCGATGGAGATGGCAACATGAAGAGAGCTTGGTAGAAACTGGTAGGTTGTACATGGTAAAATTGTACATGAAGATAGTTAGTGAATTGTATAGATGGCAACAGAGAACAATTTTGTACATATTTTGTTGAAATGGAATGAAATAACTCACAGGGACCTTTACCCAAAAAAAAAAGATAGAATGTAATACCCCAAACCTAAGGTTGGACTTATAATAAATTTGGCTGGTAATTAATTTCTTAGATGACAATTTTTGTAAGTGATACTAGATGATCTTTTGTGATGGTTGTTGTTGTTGGAAATAAAGGCAGTATGGAGAAACTTGACTGAAGATGCCTGAGTCGAATGCGTTGCACTCTTTCCTTAAGACAGTATTTGCTCGCTTATAATCTACTTAGGGTAGCAGCAAATCTGCCTCCCAAGATAAAACAGGCGAAACTCTGTTGATCACAGCAGAATGCAATCAACAGACAGAAATTTGAGAGAGAGCAAGAGAGAATTCGAAGTGAACTTATGATCTGACCATCAGCCCTATTTATAGACACCAAAGGATGCCAAGAACATGTGCAAACAGTTGTGGCAGTTAAGTGACTCTGCAGATGTCACTTAACAGTCACAATCTGTAGACACGGTATAGAGGTGCAACATTTGAACTAAAAGGCACCAATTGCAGTTGCCATTTCGAAATTAACTGTTTCAGTTCAAGTTGCAGCTCACAAGCTGAATTTGTCGCAAAATTTAAGGCTGGGCGAGGGGCGAGGGCTCCTAGCGACGATGCGCACGTGCGAAGTGCGAAGTGCAAAGTGCGCCTAAAAGCGCCAATAACGCCTTTACGCCGCTGCCGCGCGCGCGCGCGTGTGCTGTGCGGTGCACCGCACATGTGCAAGTGCATGGACATGCATACCATGTGTTTCTAGAACAATATGGTATGTCACATAACCATTTAAATACCCTTACCTTTTCCATTTCTCAAGTCATGTGGGAACCCACTTCATGATTAGTTTCAACCTTATTAAATGCCAATGTTTGAGAGTTAATATCTCTCAAACCAATCAATCAATTTGATTGATTCTTTTTACAACTTATTCCTTGTAGTACAAACTTTAATAAGGTAAGAATCAATTATTGGAAAATTTCCAACAGTTGTGAGCAGTATCATTTAGGACGTTTAGCAACATTCTTTTTTTTTTATATAAGTAATTTTTTTAGTTCTTTTGTGACGAATTGCATCAACTAAAAGATTGGTAACTCAGAGCAGTTAATTTATTTTGTTAGCGACATTAATGATACGTAATATTTAGCGTCGATTTGCTTGAGCGAATTTCATTGAACCTTTAACGACAAATTTTTAGAAAGCATAAGTTGAAATTCAATGATAGCTATTATATGTGATGTTAATTGGAGCCTTTAGTAACGATTAGCATGAGTGAAATTTTGAAAAAAAAATTAGCGACGATTTTCTTTTAGTTAGTATCGATATTTTATTGTGGCTTATAGCGACAATTGGTAAAGCGAGTGACGCAACAACCTGTTAGTAAATTTTTCTAACACATAAAATGTCATTAGTGTTGGGTCTTTTCTTTCGGAAATAATATAAAGCCAGGGCAAATTACACCTATGTCCCTGAAGTTTGGGGGTAATTACAAGCGAGGACACAAAGTTTCAAAATGTAACACTTATGTCCATTGACAAACGGAATACAAAAATACTTAACGGTTTTGACAAAAAGACTTGATTGCCCCTGACTTTAAAATAAATTACCCACTAAATTTAATGTTTATTCTTCCTCTCCCCACACCCAGCACCCCCCCCCCCCCCGGCACCACCACCCCACCCCCATCCCCCAACCCCATTTCTATCACTTCTGCATGAACGGGGTCAAGGACAGCGCCCAATCGCCGCACCCCTGCTGCGGGGGAGGAGAGAAGAGATGGAGGGGGAAGAGCGACGGCGACATCGCCGATGGTGGATCTGCTGGAGGAGAAGGGGGCTGCCGGGGTGAGGGAAGGGGCTGTTGGCGGGGAAGAGGCTGCCGGGGTGAGGGAAGGGGCTGTCGGCGGGGAGGGAAGAGGCTGCAGGGGTGAGGGAAGGGGTTGTCGGCGGGGAGGGAAGAGGCTGTCGCACTACAAGAAAACACGTTTTTAGTGACGAAGTTTTACCGACGGACAACAATCCGTCGGTAAAAACGAGTTTAACCGACGGATACCACCGTCGGTAAAATTCCGTCGTTAAAAACTTATTACCGACGAAGTTACCGTCGGCGAAAGTTGTTGCCGACAATTTTTTTGCGGCGATCTTTTAGCGACGGAATTCCCGTCGCTAAAACTTTTTTATAAAATTAATTTTTTTGAAGGTTTTATAAAATTGTTTTAGGGACGGAAGGAATCCGTTGCCAAAACTACCGTCGATAGATATCGTGATTTATCAACGGACTTTTAGCGACGGGCCTAATCCGTCGCTAAAAGTCCTCGATTAAAACAACCAGATCTGCCTTTCTTTCTCTTCCCCCGTTTCTCTCTCTGAAAAATCTCCCACCGCTGTTCTGCTCCGGCGATCAACCTCCACGGTGACCCACTTCCGGCGATCCCCCTACACGGTGACCCACTTCCAGCGATCCCCCTACACGGTGACCCACCTCCGGCAATCCCGCTCCACGGTGACCCCTCCCTCCACTGTCGCCGCGTGAAAAGACTACCACCGTCGTCGCGCCACTGACGCCGCCGCCCTCCACTGCCGCCGGCTATTGTGCCTTAAGGTAAGTTCCGTTTAGTCTTATTTATTCAATTCTTGTGCAACATTATCCGCATAACAATTCTTGTGCAACATTATGAGATTCTCTTACTTTCCGTTTGCTTCATTGAACCCTTTACTATGGAACAATATGGAACAATATTGTTCTCGGGATGAAAAACCAAAGTGAGTTCTATTGCCAGTAAAATAATGGCTGAAGGAAATTATCAACAACATCTTTTAAGGTGCAGAGTGACCACAGTCATAAACAAAAAGTTAAAACAATTTACCAAGAACATCAACAAATGTACGGCCGTTGGTAAAGCGACATGTGGTCCCTTGGGGGAAGTCAATGCCATAAGGCCTATAGTTAGCCCTGGCAAGAGTAATTATGGCATTGTTGTTGCCATTATCGACCAATGAGTCACCAAAGATGAAAAAGCATGGCACTTGGGGCCCTTGTGGAGGTTGTGAGCGAACCATAGCGAGTAATAACAGAAAAGATAGCAGTGTCCACACAACACAGCCAGTAAAACTCCCCATAGTATGTATAACAGTCTTCCCCATCCCAAGATCTAGTCTCATCACAATGGGAAAAGTACCCTCATGCTAGATCAGATCTTATAGTACTGAGTTATCCTGTTGAGGCTATTAAGGAGGTCATGTTATTTGATCTATAGCTTTTGAGTTGTATGTCATGGATTACATAAGTGTGTTCTTCTTGCACCAGCGGCAGCAAGAGGGGATATCTCGTGATTGCTGAATTCAATCACCAACATATGGTTCTTATGGTCCCAGACGCACACTGGAAATGGTGTTACAAGCCCAGTATTAGTTTTCTGCACGTGAGCTCTCAATGACAAAGGCTATGTTGGTATAACCGTAGAATCCTTTATACAACAATGCTATCACATTATGGTAAATTTTAACAAAAAAACCATGGCTATCCTTCTTATTCATCAATGCTTTCTCAACCCCTTTTCAGTTTTGTGAACCCTTTACTATGGAACAATATGCAACCTATGGTTGCAAAGTGCTTAATAATGATTAATGACTCTTTTGGTAACTTTTTCCAATTCTACCGCTAGTTACAAAACGTCTTTAACAACAAATTCACGAACCCCTTACTACCTTACAAAACATCTTTAACCTATTACATGTAACCACCACAATCACCCCTCTAATACACATTCATCATCACCACCCCCATTGAACCCCTTACTACCTGTTACCACCATCATCAACAAAGCCTAACATCATAGCTACCAACCCAACAAACCCACCACCACCACCACTATCGCGTCATCCAAGTTTGTGCTTTGAGTAGTTTGGCATTTGGATATTGAATGCACCGTTAGGCAGTGGGATATCGGCTAATGATAGCAGAACATCTTGACTCTATAGGGGCGCTGGCTCTTGACTAATATCAAAGGAGTCTAGAGCATCAGCTAATTACGTTTTCAAGTCCCTGTGATATTAGTCAAGCGCTGAAGCTAGCCCTAATAGAATCAGGAATTCATTCCGGTCATACACTAGCTATTAGCCTATTAGCAGTGTGAAAGAGTCCCCTATTTGTCTGTCATTCGCTTGTGTTAGTCATATTAGCTATATACTTTAGATTTTCTAAAAAGAAAATTTTTTGAGACGAAAAGAATCATATAGAATAACTTTGAATTGTTGAAAGAGTATCACAAAATCATCACGTACACAACTGGGTCAAAGTTACATAGAGTTATTTCTTTTATATCCTTTGTGATTACTCGGAATTCGAGATTAAGCGTGTCTCTATACCTTTGGCTTCCACATGTTAGGGGTACCTCAATCCAACGTAATGCCACGACAGAGTCTGCTCGTTAGGATATATATTGTAGGTGAAGATCTGTATGGAATACTAAATAATGTACTTATCATAAGCACATGGTTACATTCCTTACCTTCATGGTTAGGCCCTTGTTTTACGTGTTGTTCTTAATGAAGCAAAACCAAAGACCATGGAAGCCAGAGAATTCCATTTTGAAAAACTCCAAGAATACTCTTCACTTTACTGATCATGCCTTCTCACGATATTGATCATGCGCGAAACTAAAGTAGGAACTAAGGCTCTATTTTTAGCTATGGTGTAACTTCATGCCTTCTCACGCTCATCATTATTTGATTTGTAGTTGCTAGGTTTAGTTCATTGGTTGTTGGATTGAGTTACTGATCTTTGTTTTGCTTGCATTGCGGATGCATTTTCGTTCGCCATTGTTCCTCTCTCAAAACAAATCTCTGGTGCTGGTATAGACTTTTGTATGCCTTTGTGTAGGTAGTAGTAAAGATACAAGATTTGAATATTTGAGCGTTCATTTGTCAATAGTGATCTGGATATAGTTATTAGATTTGTTGGTGGTTTTATTAGATAGATGGTCATCTCCTGGTTTTAGAGTCAATGCTCATGTAGTCCCCCACCATGTAAGCTACAGAAAGGGAAAGAGTAGAATTTGAACTATGCATTCTCATAGATTACATTTCCCATTTTGCAGTAATGCAATAGCTATCTAGGAGACTTTGCAGTAATAGATTTAATTCACCCTTAAAATTAATGCTCATCAATTGAATAATACCCGATTGGTTTTTCATGTTAAAGTAGGTTAAATGGCTTCTGCTTCGGTGAACAGGGATGTTTCAGTCGGCAGGCACTTCTTCAAGGTCATGATGCCTGGTTTTCATGCAGAACTTGTATGCCATCCCGCTTTCTTTGTGTTTTCGTGCGTGTTAAAAGTTTT
Organism: Escallonia rubra; assembly: GCA_033065855.1. NCBI lineage: Eukaryota > Viridiplantae > Streptophyta > Magnoliopsida > Escalloniales > Escalloniaceae > Escallonia > Escallonia rubra. The sequence continues at coordinate 376,996 of JAVXUO010001377.1, read as the reverse complement.
ATCGTTGGTTAAAAACTTACCTGTCTTATTGTATTATGAATATGTTAGGCCATACCGGTAGCATTTTGCAGATTGTTTACCACATTGAGATTTGAAGCAACTTTAACCAGCCGTAAGGGGTCATGGCCTGTTAAATTGAAGAAGAAGGTTGGCCAAGAGGAACTTTGCTTCGAAGAGGGTTGGAACGAATTCGTGCAGCAGCATGACCTTCATCTAGGAAACTTTGTAATCTTTGAAACATGGGGCAAATGCGTTTTCAAATGCTGGTGTTTGATCATAGCACTTGTGAAAAAATTGATTTCCCCCAATGTTGAACTCTGAGCAGTAATTAGACAATATTTTAAATTAATCGCATCGGATATGTAAATTTTGAACAATTTTTTGTTATTTGAACATTGACTATTTGTTTGATAATTTTAGGTTGTTAATTGTGATTATTGATTGATGATTTTAGGTTGTTAATTGATGATTTTAGATTGTTAATCGTGCGTTTGAGATATTGAGATTGTTGACGGAGGATGAGACCCAATTGGTTTGAGTTTTTTATTACAGGTTTAGGAATTAAAAAATTAAAAAAAAAAGTTTAAAAAAATGACTTTTAGCGACCGATTAATTCCGTCGCTAAAAGTTTTATCCGTCGCTAATTTCCTTAAAAAAGAAAATAAATTAAAAAACGTAAACATAATTAGCGACGGATATTCCATCGCTAATTTAGAAATAAATCCGTCGCCAAACGTTCTATATTAGACGACGGATTTTATAATTCCGTCGCAAAACTTTTAGTAACGGCCTTTTATACGAGGGATTTTTAGCGACGGGTATTCCGTCGCTAAATCTTTTAGCGATGGAATATAGGCTTTTAGCGACGGATTTTCCCGTCGCTAAAAGCCTTATTCCTTGTAGTGTCGGGGTGAAGGAAGGGGCTGTCGGCGGGGAAGGGGACTGCCGGCGGGGAGGGAAGGGGCTGCCGGGGTGAGGGAAGGGGCTACCGGCGGGGAAGGGGACTGCCGGGGAAGGGGTTGCCGGCGCGGAGGGAAAGGGCTGCCGGGGGTGAGGGATTGGACCTAATTTGGAAATTAGGGTTTCAGGAAAACCCTAATTTACAAATTAGGGTTTCCGAAAAACCCTAATTTGCAAATTAGGGTTCCAAGAAAACCCTAATTTGCAAATTAGGGTTTCAATAATATTCTAATTTGCAAATTAGGGTTTCAATAAAATCCTAATTGTGACTTTAAATTAAGGCTTGAAATTTAAATTTAAATTTTTTAAAAATATTCAGTAAATACAGTACAAGGGGTAGTATCGTCATTTTAAAAATACATATTGATGACATCATACAAAAAGTACAATTTTTGGACGGAACCCTAACGGATGGACACGGCTGATACATTTTAAAAGTTTTTGGTCACGGAATGTTACATTTTGAAACTCGTTGTCCTTGACTGTAATTATACCCTAATCTCAGGAATATAAGTGTAATTTGCCCAATATTAAATTAACTAATGAAAATTTGGGGAACTTTTATGAAAATTCGTCAAAACTAGGTTTTCTCTTTTTGTATATATATATGACAGTAGGATCAACCGATCCTAAAGATCACACACCATCTGGAAGCGGCTGAGCGCAGACAAGGAGTGAAGGAGGCCTCCGGCGCTTGAGAAACATTCGGTAAGCTTACTCGAAATATAAGTTTATGTGAATATATTACGGGTATGGGTGTAAATGGGTATCTAGGTGTGTATAAATTCTATATTCATATATATAGTCATATTGCTGAGAGATGGACAGCCGTGGGAGGCTGCATCAGGTGCGTGCTCGAGTGTTATTGAAGGAACCATGCGTGGGTGTGGCGTAATGGGTCTTCAGTGAAGGACCGTTTATGCGCAAGAGAGATTACGGCAGCCATGTTGCCGTGATATGGTGTGCCGTAGGTGATGGCTGCCAAGAGAAAAGAAATGGCTGCGGCGCGGCGGGGCGGACTGAAAATGGCTTTTGAAAATTTCTGGAACTTAATTCCGTGAATTTTTCTAAAAACGTATTTATTAAAAAGTAGGAACTGCACATTGCATGTATTCACTCTTAATTCTGTAGTAGTCCATCATTTTACATTTGAAATACATATTGATTGAGACATCAGAAAAACTTCCAGTTTTAAATTATTTTATTGGACGGAATGTTGTGGGGGGGATTACCGACTCTAATTATAGGCTAAAGATAGCACTCTCTTATCAAAGATTTGATTTGTCATTAGTTAGAGATCAACCATTGTTGTTCTTGGTATGTTGTACTATTAAGTTTATTTTCATTTCAACAGTTGTAATCAGGAATTTGTGTGAGTGGTAGTGAGTGTGTAATTAAGAGCCCAATTGACATGCTAAAATTTGAAAATTTGGGGTTTTACTTTTGGATGAAAGTTATTATTTTTCAAGATCTACTAGTAAATTTTTTTCTCGTGCTTTTTATTGTATGATATATATGCACTATATAGCTATTAATACTTTCTAAAGGGATCGATTGCTATTGAAGCAGTTGGTAGAGTGCTTGATCTGGACAACAGGCTTAAAGATTTCTGAATTTTAGACAAAGTATAAAACAAGAGAGTAATTTCGACAATAGGCCTCAAATTTGGCGCTTTGAGAAACATTCTGGTTCTTAAGTGATGAATTTGGTAATCGTGTTTTCGATTGTTGAATATAGACCCAATTTGAGCAATTTAGGGTTCGGATTGGAAAATTATATGGTTTATTACGTTTAAATATTATTTCCAGTTAAATGGTATGTCGTAATAAATTAGGGTAATCTCAGGTGTGTATACAATTTTATTATTCGACTTTTACGAGCTTTATATAAGTACTTCTGGAATATATATATTCGCTGAAGGACACAGCCTCCTACTGCTGCCTGCATCAGGTGCGTTGCTAGTGGAGCTGTTATTGCCCCAGGAACCATGCGTGTTGGCTGTTCGCCCTTACGTCTAATGGCAAGGTTAAAAGTTGATCCGCATTTTAAAACAAGAAAGAGATTTACTTGGCAGCCAATTCAAATATGTAATGCCGTGATATGGAGTAGGAGAAATTCGGCCTATAAAGTAGGTGAGATTTTGTGGCTGCCAAGACGGAAAAAGAAATTGGCTGCGTGCCGTAGGTGATGGCTGCCAAGAGAAAAGAAATGGCTGCGGCGCGGCGGGGCGGAAACGGGATGGCTTGAATGAAATTTTCTGGAACTTTTTAAGGAAAAGGGTTCCTGTGAAGCAAATGCTCCTTCTCCAGTTTATACTTGTAAGCTCTGAATTCAACGTGAAGGTGGGACCAGAGAGTTAAAATGCATCGCATAGGAACTGCACATTGCATGGAAGTTCTACATTGAACTCTTATATTCTGGCTTGTTATTAACCCTAAAAGTCCATATAGTGTGCGGATGGGTTACATGGTTGAAGCTAAGGTGTATGCACTTTGGGTAATAATGAGATTTAAGTAGTACCTTGAGCCTTGCTATATGCAGGCTCTCATAAAGAAAAACTTACCCAGTTTTAAGATTTATTTTATGTATTATATAGATGGATGGGAGGTGAAAAACAAGGAGTGTTGTGGATATATGTGTGTGGGTTTAGATCAAGGTAATGGGTACTTGTGTGTATATTGGTGTGAAGAGTGGAGTGTAAGAATTAATTTGGAAGCAATGCAAGCTACTGCCGTGATGGAGGATGAGAAATGTTGTTGTTAATAAATTGGGTCAATGGACCCATTATCCGCCCACTAACAGATAATGTGTATTTGTTAGTCTGGATAATTACAGTTAATTAGAGGATATTTATCTCCTAAGTGTTTGAGGTAAAGTCAGTCTCTAATTATATCTCTATATAAAGGCTAGAGATATCCCAATAAGTCAGAAGTCATAGTAATAATCCCTCTCTCTATAGCACTCTCTCTAGAGCAATCACCAAGCTCTTGGATTTGGTTCGTGGACGAAGAACTCGACTCTAGTAGCCGTTTTCGTACCTACGATAAAGATCAAGCGTGTTGGAGGCTCGTAACAACAAGGATCCTACATCGAAATTTTCGGAGACTTCATACGGTATGTTTCCGAACCACTACGTTATGTGGTAAGTGTATTTAAATAGTTTCAACAGTTGTAATGGGTTGTGAGCTTTGGGAGAAGAAGTATGGTTTGTGTGAGTGGTATATAGCAGTTGGTATGAATATATGTGAGTGTGTAATGTAAACTGGTTAAGTAGTTTCGGGTAAAGCGACTAGTAGGTTTTGAGGAAGAAGAAGATATTGACAGAGAGAGGGAAAAGCTTTAGTTTAAATTGAACTTAAAAGTGTCGCTAATGAAAATTTGTTTTAGCAGTTCTTTTCCAAATTTTTAAGATATAATTAGGAATTTATTTGGACAAAACTCAAAAGAGTAGCTTATATTATTTTTTCAAGATCTACACACAGGAAATATTTTAAATTTTTCTGAGCTCAGGAAGCGTGCTAACCAATTTTATCCGAACAAGGAATTTCGGTGTATTTTAGAATAGTAAATTAAGTTATTAAATTTTGAAACTTCTACAATAATCCTATATAGCTAATATAAGGTACTTTCTAAAGTTTTTAAAGTCGATTGCTATTTTTAGCGTTGTTGGTCGAGTAGTGCTTGATCAGAAATCGCGTAACGCTTTACTATTACAACAGTTTACTAAACTATCCTTAAAGTCTATTTCTGAATAGATTTAGACAAAGTATAAAACTAAAACTTCCCTTATTTTTGTAAAACCTTCGACATGAAAATTTCTGGGATTTTTCTGGGCATGGGAAATCTCTCAAATAACTTTATGTTAAAAATAGGTTTTTGAATTATTTAATATAGTAAACAAAATTATTTTTAGCCTAGAATTTTACAGTGATCTACAATTACTGTGATTCTTGAGTGTATGAAATTTCATGGTATTCTGGTGCTGTTTAATATATTTTTGAAGCATGAATATTAGAGCTCAATTTACTGAGCAATTTAGGGTTCGGATTGGAAAATTCCCCGAAAGGCCATTATGGTTCGAAAAACCCACCTAGCTGTTTGAAATATTATTTCCAGTTATATCTAGGTATGTAACGATACGTTAGAGGTTGGGGGTAAATAGGTAATTTTATAGAAGTTTAGGGGCGGGTTGGTAATTTCACTCACTTGAGAGAAATTTAATGCTTAGGTATGCTCGAGCGACAATGAATGACATTTGTATGGTTTGTTATTTAGGTTTCGATAGACAAGAGATAGAACCGACTTTTGAACGAGCTCAAGAATCAGATATTGAGCGAGGTAAGTACTTCTGCCATATTCCTCTGTATACCCTATTTTTCGTCTCTGTATATGTATAAATAATTTGTTTCAATTAGAAGTTTTAAAGCCTTTCACACGCTACTGCTTTTGTGTAAATTGGTTGATGAAAAAATGCAGAAAAAATACCACATAATGTTTCTATGAGTAGTGTTTTAAAGTTGGCTTATGTTGAGTGAGACGGTATTTCTGACTTAGTTATTGTGCCCCATATCAACGGGAGAAAGTTGGATTGTTGGGTCCTGGTCAACGGGACGATATATTGACGCACAGTATTGTTGCTTGTGGTTCGCCCTTACGTCTACAATAATATGTATCCCGGACGAAGAAGGGACTGTGGGCCCTAGTCAGGGGGGCGCATATCCTGACCGAATAATATTTGTTAGATCCCGAATATTTAAATATGTAAAAAAAAATTTAAATAAATAATTTGACTTCTTTCTTTAAGGGCATTTATGTAAAAAAAAACTTTGCGCTTGGGTCTAAGAAACAATTCAGATTTTTCTTTTTGGAAAAATGAGTTATACTTTTGGGATTAGGCGATGCAATTCAAATTTGGACTTTAATTTGACCCATTTATAAAGTTCGAGAGCTTTAGGGACTTAATGGGTATTTTTGAAGTTCTGATTGTTTAATGAATATAAGTATATCTCTTTTAGGTATATAATGACTTACGTACAATATATATTCCTAAGAGTAGGAGAAACTTCAAAGCCTCCAAAGCATCTCTAGAAAGAGAGATTTTGCGATTGTGATCGTCACTTCGAGGTAAGAATATATTTTTTGTTTTGGGATTGAAATTCACGATAAGAAGCACGTCCAATTGAAATTTGGGTATTTTTATATTAGGCTATTTGATACAATTTGTTTCGGAAGATCAAGGCTTGGAGTCTATTTGTGCAATTGAAAGTAAGGATTTACTTTTGATATCTGAATCAGCGTTGGACCGATCATTCGTGTAAGGGTTATATTTTTTTTAAGATCTAAATCAGTGGTTGACAACTCCTATATTTGCAAAAAGATATATTCTCCTCCTCATCTTCTGTGTATTGTTTCTGAAATCTGTCAATTAAAAATCTCAGCACCTAATTCGTTTTGGCATTAACCAGTTAATTTGATGACTGTCCATAGGTATCTGCATATTGAGTTGTCAAGAAATTATTTTCGTTGACCGATGCACGGCAGGCTCGGATTTCTTTGACATTGGCTTTTTTTTTTTTAGCCATGCACTTACAGAACTCGTATTACTGACTCGTCATTAATTGCTCGAAACTTTTTGCGTGCCAATTGGCTACATAGCCATCTGTGTCCTGATCTGTTTCTTTTGTAGGCCAATTTATCGTAGTCTTCCTATTATGTTGGTCTCTTCCAACGTGTAGATAGAGAGCTTTTCATACTGTATCATGTCTAGTCATGTGGTGTGGTCATTGTTCTTGTTATTTGTCTTGTTAAATAAATTTAGTCACCAGTCCAACCATATCTTAGACTTACACATGCCTTGATCATAGAGTGAGTGTCATCATTTGACAAAGTTCTGTCTCCTGCTCTTTACTCACCTCACCGCTATATTGTATAGTTATGGTTAGTGCTATATTTCTATGAATACTAAGGCCCGTTTGACGGAACCTTTTTTTCAATTTTTTTTTTCAGTTTTGGATGCAGGAAAAAAAGGTCGTATTTGGTAACCATTTTTTTTTCTTCTTCTTCATTTTAAAAAATCAGTTTTAAAACTGAAGAAGAAAAAAAAAACTCCAGCTTTGGTTTTTTTTTTGAGACCACCACCACCACCTTCCCACCGTCGGCAGCCACCACCGGCGACCACCGCCGGCCGGCAGCCACCACCGCCAACCACCGCTGGTCGATGGTGGTGGCTGCCACTTCCGGCTGCAGGCGGTAACCTCCGGCCACTACCGGCTGCAGGCGGCAACCTCCGGCGACTGCCGGTTGCTGGCGGCAACCTCCGGCGGCGGCCGGTGACCACCAGCAGCGACCACCGCCAGCTGCCGACAGCCACCAGCCACCGTCGGCCACCGCCACAAAAATAAAAACTGGGTTATCAAATACCCAAAAAAAAATCAAAATAAATATAGGGTTATCAAACACCTACTTGATTTTGTAAAAAAATAATAATAAACTGCTCTTTAATTTTATTTTTTCCAAAAACTGAAAACAAAAAAAAAAATTGTCAAATAGAGCCTAAATTGACAATGTGGGAGCTTTCTTCATTCAGGCTTTACTTTGATATATTCAAATTTCCCTCTATCCGAACACTGGTACTTTAATGGTTGCCTTGCCTTATTTTTCTTTTGTGTCATGTTCGTCTATAGTCCCATTCTTGTATACTCTATTCCGTTTTATCCCTTTTGACATGTTTAATTGTGTATGATTTATGGGTAGCACCAACTAGCGTGTGCCGTCGGCCGCTAGGTGGGTGCGGCTCATTCCTAAAGATGGTCTAGGCAATCTATTGGTGTTTAGTATTTTAAAAATTGAATTAACGTACATGTATTTTGGTGAGCCATGTCACAGTAAATGTGACTTTCTATTTCTGACTTACCCACGTGAATTGGAACATGGGTTAGCTCAGTGGAATGAGTTAGAAATCGCGATCTTGTTTTCTGAACCTGGTCTCACGTGTCAGTGATGGCATGTGTGAACTTATTCTGAATGGCTCTCTAGTGTGTATCTGTACAAGAATACATTTTGAATTTCTGTCTTTGTACGAAAACCTATTTTGTATTGTGAAAATTCTAATTCGTATATGTTCCGTTAAAATTATGTACGTCCGAAATCTTGTTTTCTCGGACATCATTGGATCCCCTTTTGATTGGTCCGTTGAGCGACCTTACTGGGCATTTGGCTCACTCTCTTATTGTTTTACATTTAGGTGATCAGTAGATGGAATTGAATTACGGGCCTAGCAGCATGAATGAGAGATAGCAGTTTAATTTCAGAGATGCTTTGATTATTTTAGGAAATTATACTAAGAGGAAATATTTGGATTTGGATGTTTAATTTAGAACTCCTTGTAGGAGTAAATTGGGGATTAAATTACTTCTTTAGGCCTATTTGACATTAAATTATGTAACTTGGAGATTTTTATTAGATGCTCTGAATAACCTGCTTGGGAGAATTTTGGATATCTTAAGGCTTTGTGACTCTATTTAATTGAATTTAACGCTTCAAAAATTCGGGGGGGTAACAATATTTATCCCGGGTGGAGTACGGATTGTGGGCCCTAGTCAGGGAAGAATGTACGTTGACCGCAACATACCTAAGTTATGATGAACTGTGATAGTTGTTAATGAGCCTTCTTGATGTCATACTTCGGTTCTGAGAATCTTGGATGAATTGTTTTCATAAAGTAGATATATGTATAGTATCTCTTGTGAAAATGCTTACCAGTTTTAAATCGAAGAAAACCATGGTATGTTTTTATGAATCCCAAAATCTATTTTAAGGATATGGTATGTGTATTTACTGGGCCCCAAGCTCACTATTTTAAATATTTTTTTCAGGCAATGATCTAGATGGAACCAACACTGATGAAGGCCACGAGGATTATGGTAAACGACTGCTAGAAGAGTTTTAGTCCTCTTAGATTATTTAGTAAATCATTAGGCAGTATGCTAGTCCTAAATTTGTAATTTGAGATTTTTGGAGCTTAGGTTCCACTAGATTTAAAATGATCTATGTTAGTCATTAAATAAAGAATGTCATTGGAGATTTATTGAGAAATTATAAGCGTGATTTTAGAAATATTATTAAGGAGATAGATTTAAACTATTTGGTTATAGATTCTTGTGTACAGGTAGTAGTAAGGCCTGACAGAGCCCTTGGTTGGAGTCCATTGGGTCTGCGGCCGGTCATGTATCTAGCTAATGGGCCTACCCGTGGGTTCGGATCGTGACGTAGAGAGTGTAGGTGTTGCTACGATTTGGTAAGCGGTGATAATTAAGTGAAAAAAAAATGAAGAAGGAAAGGGAAACAAACCAGAAGCGAAAGGGAAAAGGATAAAGAATGGTAGCTACACCTCAATGTACAAGAATATTTGAAAGAAAGCAAGAAGTGGTCACCTTGGAGCCATGGAACTGGTTGTAACCATGGAAGGAAAAAGAAGAGGAGCTAGTCATGGTTTATGCGATTGAAGTACCGTGTTATCTTATTTCAAGAAGTTTGGTCCAAAATATCTTGGTCAATTTCGTAGGCGACCTCTTATATATCTAGCATTTTTAAATATCGGTATGTGTTTCTATGTTATTCTTAAAGAAAGTCATATTTACGAAATTGAAATACTTTTAGTGACACTTGTGTTTCTTTAAAATCAGACTGGCATGTAATAAGTACTTTTGATAGAAACTGTTATCGAGAATATTTAGTTTGCTTGGCTCTCTGACAGACTACGTTACCATTCTGCTACTGCTTTGCAGGACCTCTGTTATTATTACCCATCAACGTGGCTCTGTTACCGTTGCTGCTATTGTTTTCATTACTGTTAGACGACTTAGCGTAGGTCGGAGTTTGAGTGAATACTTCGGGTTGATATTGTATAAAAAGTTGGGGGTTGAGGGGGATGGGTTAGAGTGAGTGTAATGGGTTCAGGGGTGTGTATTTTGGCCTTTCTAACACATAACACACAAACAAAATAAACCCTTATAAGTTTAATTCTATATTATTAGCTTGAACTCGACACTAGAGGTTGAATAGTCTATGTATATGGTCAGACTAACCAGAAACAAAACCATAACAGTTCGCCCCGAACCCTACGGGAGGCCACCTACACTTTGGTATTAGATCAAACTCAGAAGTAATAAAAATACCTTTTTTTTAATAGTTCTTGGAAATGAAAATGTAATCGTAGGAAAGGGAAGTATTCTAGATCATTAACATGTACCTCACGAGTATGCTAGCTTAGAAGACTCTGAAACGTTTTGTGAATGACCAAATTTGCAACTGGCTTGAAAATATGCAGTGAGATGTGAAGTGCTAGTTTCTCTTAAGAGATGATCTACCATTTCTAGGAGAAATAGTATAAAAACTCTATGGGAAAAAAAAAATTGATCCTTGAAAATGTAGGCCAAGGGCACTATTTATAAAGGTCTAGGATATCGGAAATGACAAAAGATGAACATATCAATATGGGATATGATAATAAAACTGAATATGTGATAAAATCACAGATTGAGAAAAGTCAACTAATCGGCCAGTTTGTCTCATATTGTACAAGTATTTTCTTTCGAATCTCAAGACATTATATGCCTCTAATTAAGTAATTATCTCTAATTTTAGGCTTAATCCCAAAATTGTGTCCTCAAGTTTACCTCCAGTACAACTTTAGTACCCAAGTTTGAAGGTGCACCAAAGAAATACCCAACATTGAAATAGCGTACCAAATCAGTACCTCGGCTGAAGGACGACGGATGCCGTTAGAAAGTCAGAGGGGTAGGACTGTCATTATTTAAAAAAGGTGGTTTTACTTAGAAAGTTCAGGCACTCATTTGGTACAGTTTACTTTTCATAGGTACCCATTTGGTACGGTTTGCTTTTACTACTTTTGCTTTTCACAGCCATTCGACTTTTGTACAGTTTATCCATTACTACCATCACTCATCAGACCACCACCACCACCACTACTATCGTCGGCGACCACCGCGTGTCACCATCGCCGTCATAAACTCAACGCCGCCATCACAACCCAACACCGTGTGTGGCCACTGTTGTCATAAACTCAACACCGCCGCCACAAACCCAACACTGTCGACCATCACACACTACCAACACCAGCACAGACAGTAAGAGGCTTGAAGAAAAATACATAAACCTTGGAATTAAATTAGTAGGTGCCTGGTCTCCCCCGCATTCACTCTATTAAGGTTCTCCTAAATTCCCAAATTAGCTCAATCAGTACCATTCAAACTCTCCCCACAACCAAGCCGCGAATTCTACAGAACTGTGTCACCCGAAAGGAGAAGATTGTGCACAAACGTCGTGCTATAACCAGTACCCCAGTTTTTTCAAATTATTGCTCAGTCAAATGGCGGTGATGATGTCGCTGCATAGGAGTTGCCATGATGGTGATGTCAGGTTGTGGTGGTGTTGGGTGCACCGGAAACGGTTGGTCTTGGGTTGTGGATGTGAGTGCCGGCAGTGATTGGAGATTGATTTGGACGCACCGGCGGTTAGGGACGATGGTGGTAAACAGGTCAGTAGGTGATGGCGGTCGCTAGATCGGTGGTGATGGCGGTGCGTTCACTGGTGTGGGAGGTGGCAGTGGCCAAATCGGTGGTGAGGGGTCACTGATGTAAATGGTGGCAGTGGCAAGACCGGTGGTGATGGCGGAGGGTCGCTGGTGTGGACGATGAGGATGACAAGTGATTATGACGGTGGCTTAGAGGGGGAGAGAGAAAGTGAGAGAGTTTTTAATGATTAATTAAGGAAGATAAAAAATTGAACTGTTAAGATAGTGCCACATCGAACTGTTGTGAAAAAAAAAAGTAGTAAAAGTAAACCGTATCAAAGGAGTACCTATGAAAAATAAACCGTACCAAGTCAGTACCTTAACTTTTTAAGTAAAATCACTTTTTTCTTAATAATGACAGTCCTACCCCTCTGACTTTTTAGCGGCATCCGTCGTCTGTCAGCCGAAATACTGATTTGGTACGTTTTTTCAAAGTTATGTACTTCTTTGGTGCACCTGTTGTCACGACCCGAACCACGGGTAAGCCCGTGTCACTACAAGAAAACAGGTTTTTTTAGTGACGGAAATTTCCGTCACTAAAAAGCAATTTCCGTCACAAAAAGTTTTAGTGACGGAAAATTCCGTCACACGATTCCATAGCGTAAAACCTCGTCACTAAAAAGTTAGTGACGGAATTAACGATTCCGTCACTAACTTTAGTGACGGAATGGAGACATTTAGTGACGGAATTGAGACATTTAGTGACGGAAAATTTCTGTCACTAAAGGTATATTATATTTCGAATATTTTTTTAAAATTTCTTATAAAATAATTGGTGACGGAAAATTCCGTCACATGAAATACGTCACTAAAATAAATGGTGACGGAAAAATTCATTCACTAAAGGTATTTTATCAATGTTTTATGCTTTTAGCGACAAATCATAATCGTCGCTAAATTATAAAACAAAAGAAGTATAGTTCCTCCTCTTTTTTTCAAATCCCATTTTTTTCTCAAACATGTATACAACAAATCCATCAACTCATCAAACACACAAAATCCATTACTACATCAACCTCCACAAAATCCATTAACACAGTATCCATTACCATATCAACCTCCACAATTTCCATCAACACAAACTCCACAGATTCCATCAACACAAACTCCACAAAACCATTAACACAAATTCCACAAGTCCACAAACACATAAAATATCAAGTCAAACACAAATCCTAAACTATCATATAGTAGCGATCATCATTGAACATGAAAGTAAGTTGATGTTCGAACATTTCAAATTAAAGAGAGGGGATTAGTTGGTCACTCAATTTCCGTCCTCATCAAGGTCATACTCCTGATTGGCATCCAAACCATCATTGCCATCATCATCCTCAGTATTTCTGGATGGCTGCACAATCATATAAAAGATAAATTTAACTAACAATTACTAAAAATTCACATCATAAATGATATGGTGAAGAATCATGAATCATATATGCCCGCACATAATCTAATTAGACTACACTTAAGTCATTATCTAAGCAAGCTCACTATTTCCATTACCACGGTGATAGAACCCACCCAAAATCCCTTCCACGCACACATACACACACATACATGAATATGTACCTCAGCCTGATGTCCCTCCACATTACGTGCCTCTGGTTCCTTATGTGTTTGCATAAATTCTTCAAACAAGCTACGCAGTTGTGGCTTCCAGTGATCGGGCATTTCCTCGGTCACATTTTGTGTGGCTGCGATCCGTCTAGATGATCCTCCCATGCTGCTCAACCTCGACCGTGGTGGTGGTCCGCGTGTTCCAAGACCAACTGCACGTCACAAGTACAAGAAAGTGGGATGAACCATAAATCTAACCGGGAGCACAAATTGAACAAGAAACCAATAAAAGAAAACCTTTGGACCCTAATTTGACAAGCAAACATATCTTTGGTTTATTTAATATCTATATATAGATGAAAGGCTTACAAGTATATACAAGATAGATGACTTAAATTCAGTGTCCCATACAAATACAAAACCTCTTAAAAAAATATAAAAGTATCTTCTCTTCACCGACTACATTTTTCTTCCCCTTTCCTTCATCTCTAAAAGTCTCGCATAGACTGAAAGCTTTATATAGTAACTTAAGAGGCGCATTTTAGGGTGAAGTGTCCAATGTTAACGTTTTTTGTTGATGAATTGAAAGCTAATTTAAGCGCATCCGGTACTAGAAGCATGATTTGGTTAGACTAACATTGAACCTGTTTACAAAAGTCAGCTGGATTTCTAACGTGCGGTGGCATGCTTGCTGGAGTTGGTTACAATAAGATTTTGGTAAATCCTACATGAACTCCAATAATCAAGCAGGGCATGATTTTGGTGTTCATTACTATTGTACTAATAATAAGAGCATAGACCAAATTGCTTATGTTGTGCTTTCATCATTAAGGGATTTCACTAGTCTGTGCCAAATTTTCATCAGAATTTTATTTTACTCAAGTTAAGGTCGTTTCATAACATGTCTTTATTTTACACATTTGATTAGTCAGGTGTTAACTTAAAAAGGAATGTATATCAAACCAGAAAGAATAAAAGTTCTAGAGACAGTGCAGCCCCGCGCACTACGTGCGCCCATTAGCTAGTATATTCGTGATAAACATGCACGACATTCCATTCGATCAATGGCATTTTGGTCGTTTCACCACAAATTAACTAGAAACAGCATATTTGGGCCACGTCCAAGCCTCTAATGGATAGGTATACAATTGCAATTGCTTTAGTTCTTTATTTTATAACGTGAAACAACACTAAGATCCAAGCGTAGACTAAAAGATAGACCTAGCACAGACTAGGTACTCAAAAAGTGTTATACACGCATGCATACACTTTCCTAGAGAGAATTAAGTCGAAGTTTCAACAAGATAAGCTTTGTTAATATGTGGCAAGGGGCATATCTATGCCAATCAAGGCAAAATGATTCCTCACAGTATGAACAATTAATATACAAAGTTGCATCCTTAGACCTAAACTTAAAGATAAGAACAGCCATTGATGCATATTGGGAAGGCTAAGCAGTTATAAGGGTCCATTATGCCATGTCCCGTAAACAATCTCAAGCTCGTAAAAACCTTCACTTAAGTTGCCTAGTTTTTCTCCAATATTTACTTCCTTCTATGATTCTATTGCAATACAATCTTGCATAACAAGAAGCTCTTTAGCAATACCGAAAATAATTGATTATCAAACCTACGCAAACCCAAGCATACTTTTCATTGCAATAGCACGAGACCGGAACTCATATCTCGCGGTGAGGTGTGTTCACTTGACAACCTCTTTGGTATCATGGTTCACCTCTATTACTTAGAGATAGAAAAACGATTGTGTAGTTTCCCTGTATTCGATGTTTTGCTACTTTCTAACAACACTCATATTAGAATTTCTAACAGCATAATAAATGTGCTCATAATTATTCTTCTAGGCTGTTGAAACTATTTAAATACGCTTACCACATAACGTAGTGGGTTCGGAAACATACCGTACGAAATCTCCGAAAATTCCGATGTAGGATCCTTGTTGTTACGAGCCTCCAACACGCTTGATCTTTTTCGCAGGTACGAAAACGGCTACTAGAGTCGAATTCTTCGTCCACGAACCAAATCCTAGAGCTTGGTGATTGCTCTAGAGAGAGTGCTATAGAGAGAGGGATTATTGCTATGACCTCTGATTTATTAGGATATCTCTAGCCTTTATATAGAGATGCAATTAGAGACTGTATTTACTTCAAACACTTAGGAGATAAATATCCTCTAATTAACTGTAATTATCCAGACTAACAAATACACATTATCTGTTAGTGGGCGGATAATGGGTCCATTGACCCAATTTATTAACAGCTCCCACTCGCCCACACACAGGGCAAATAAATCGTACAGTCCCTCTTTATCTCTCGTACACTCATCTCCTCATACATGAAATAGAACGTGCGACCTATGAGAAAGGATGTCCAGTTGAGGAGTATTGTATTAAGTTATCACCAAACTAACACAATACATCACTCCAATAAATCTCGTATATACCCCAGATAGTTCAACTACACCAGATTAAACACTCTCAAATCCCTCATAATGAGCAGTGTTAAACCTCTCATATGTTATGTATTCATGACTCATATCGAAACGAAAATCGACAAAGTCGCCCGGGCTATGAATCACACAACATGGTGTAATATTGAACTTTCTTCCCAAAGCCCTCATGTCATTCCAATTAGACCCAACCGCTTTCCTAGACATGCCCCGCGAGACCGCATCATCCATGATCCAAGGGTACATGCTAAAGTAGCGACATTGAGTATCCTCTTCATGACATAGTCTAAGGTGATGAGGGTACTACATAGGATCAAAAGTATTTCAATCCAAATGGCTCACACAGTGACGAAGCAGGGATTCATTCATCACTCCCACTGTCGGTCTGTATTTAGCACATGCAGTATGATTTGCATGCTATGGCGTAACCCGCAAGGGCGTGTCACATAAATGTATAAAATACGCCATACGAATCTGAGTCTAGTCGTTGTACAAGCGCCTAACCTGAGTTTTTCAGCCCAGTCACTCTCATAGTGCCTGCCTGAAATCTCACATTCGACTATAAACAGGCTACATAGAGTTGTGGAGATACTCTATGATCGAACTTCATTTTTAGGTCTCATCTTAGCTCCAACTAAGGCGACATGTTTGCATTACAAACGGTATCATCTTATTCGCCCACTTGGCGCCTAAGACGATTATGTCTCATCTTGCTCGCTATCTTAGCGCCAAGGATGCATATGTAATCACAAAGATTATCCATTCATTCCAAAATAAACTCAAATCAAGGAACGAAAATTTAATATAATAAATGTCAAGTACATAAGATGCCATAAACATATCAAAACCTACGGAGTCCCATACTCCTAATGTGAGAAAGGAAAACATCTCTAGCAATGGGCTTGGTCAAAGGATCAGCCACCATTCTGCCAGTAGGTATATGCTTCATGGACACCTCTCCTTGCGCAACTAAAGTTCTAATGAAGTGATAAAGAAAGCCTATGCATGATATTTGGGGTCCTTTACGAAATCTAGGGCAGCTGTATTTTCACAGTGAACATCGACAGCCTCATCTACATGAGCTATAACCCCTAGAGCCTGTAAAAATGACCTCAACCAAACAGTTTCCTGGACTGCTGCTGAACAAGCAACATACTCCGACTCCATCGTGGATAGGGCGATGCAAGACTTTTTCTTGCTGCACTAAGAGATAGCTCCACCTGAAGTGGATATACGCTTATCTCTATCAGCGCCCTAATCCTCTCGGTCTCAAGTCTCCACCATGATAACACAAGACGAGATAAGTGGTTCCACGCAGGTATCGAAGGATCCTCTTCACCGCATCCCAATGAGCGGGTCCAGGATTACTCTGATAATGACTCACCAGTCCAACGACATAGCAGATGTCTGGATGCGTACACAGCATAGCGTACATCAGACTTCCTACTGCAGCCGCGTAAGGCACCTTGGACATCCAATTCTTTTCCTCATCATTCTTTGGGCATTGATCTGTTGTTAAAGTACACGCCTTGTCCATTGGAGTGTCTATGGGTTTTGAGTTATGCATACGAAATCGTTCAATGACTTTCTTGATGTATGTCTCTTGAGACAAACCGAGAAGTCTCTTTGAACGATCACGTACGATTTTAACCCCGAGCACATAATTAGCTTCACCCATGTCCTTCATCTCAAAAGTTGAGGATAGCCACTACTTAGTGCCGACAATGGAACTCATGTCATTCCCAGCTATAAGAATGTCATCCACATACAAAGAAAGGATTATAATATTTTTCTTGGATCATTTTACGTAAACGCAATGGTCTTGTTCAATCATTTCAAAACCTATAAAGGTAATGGCATGATAAAACCTAAAGTACCACTGCCTAGACGATTGTTTGAGACCATATATAGAACGTTTGAGACGACAAACTTTGCGCTCATGTCCTTTGACTTCAAAACCCTCGGGTTGAGCCATATAAATCTCTTCGTCTAGTTCTCCATTGAGAAACGCAGTCTTAACATCCATATGAAAAAGTTCTAAATCCTGCTGGGCGACAATAGCTAGGATCAGGCAAATTGAAGCAAATCTCACCACTGGGGAGAAAGTGTCTTCATAGTCCACACCCCGCAGTTGGGTATAGCCTTTCGCCACAAGACGTGCCTTATACTTGTCAATTGACCCATCTGCCTTGCGCTTGACTTTTAAAACCCACTTGTTTCCAATAGTCTTGCGCCCTGGCGGAAGGTCAATCAACTCCCAGACCTGATTCTTTTCCATTGAGCTCAACTCATCCTTCATTGCAGCCATCCACTCATTACTAGTAGACGAAGATAAGGCTTCTTCCACAGAAATAGGCTCGTCTTCATCATTTGGAGTGCATATAAGAATTTCTCCGTCAATCTCAAAATGACGACGTGGAACTCTTCCTCGTGCACCTCTACGCAGTTGAGAATCTTGTTGACCTAATGGTCCTTGTGGTGTGCTCCCACTAGGTTGAAGGTCACTTACACTATCTTCAGCGACAACCGGACGAGGAACTAATTCCCCACCTTCGCTTGGAGATGGTAAAGTGGGTTCAACCTCATCTAACTCATAGAGGTCAAGATTCTTACTCGCGTCTCCAATGCTAGGAAAATCACTCTCTATGAAATCGACATCACGAGACTCTATTTCAGTCCTTCCACCATTTGGATGTTCACCATACATCACATAGCCTTTAGAGTTTTCAGAATACCTTAGAAAGATACTCTTCTTTGCTCTAGGCCCTAGTTTCCCATACTTATGAGAAATGTTGTGAACATAACCTGCTGAGCCCCATGGGCGCAAGTTATCCAAATTTGGCTTTTGGCCATTCCAAAGCTCATAAGGGGTGGATTTGACTGATTGTGAAGGCACACGATTAAGTATATAGGCTACAGTCAAAAGGGCATCCCCCCAAAAAGATATTGGAAGGTTTGCTTGCGCCATCATAGACCTAACCATGTCTAACAATGTTCTATTCCTTCTTTCCGCAACACCATTTTGTTGTGGAGCATTAGGAATAGTAAGTTGCCTGCGTATCCCATTTTCCTCACAAAATTTCTTGAAGTGATCTGACAAATATTCGCGTCCTCAGTCAGTGCGAAGAGTTTTTAAATTCTTCTCTTTCTGATTCTCAACCTCTGCTACAAAGCGTTTGAAACAGTCCAAAGCTTCATAGCGGTGAGATATCAGATACACATAACCATATCGCGTATAATCGTCTATCAGTGTAAGGAAATAAGAGGCGCCATGACGTGCCTTTACACTCATAGGTCCACATATGTCAGAATGAACTAGCTCAAGTGGTTGAGTTGCTCTCACAGCCTTTCCAAAAGGCTTCATGCATGCTTTACCGGCCAAACAAGCCTCACAAGTTTGTAGATTGACTTTTGCGAGTGGGCCCAAAAAGCCTTCTCTAGCCAAACGAGTCATTCTATCTTGGCCTATGTGGCCCAGCCTCGCATGCCAGGTGGTAGAATCATTCATAATATTATCATTCACAACATAAGAATAAGAGGACTGAGAATCAATTAAATCCAATTGAAAAAAACTATCCATGCGAAAACCATGTCCGAACAAAACATCATCCAAAAAGATGTCCAACTTATTACCCCTAAAAATAAAGAGAGAACATCAGCGCTTGCCGTTTGCATTGCGCGAACCCCTTTGCGTTTCTTCATTTTCCCTTCCTTTGGCGCAGAAGTGCTAGCCTCGTTTTTCTTACTTTGTCTTCCGCGCTTGCCATTTGCATTGCGCGGTCCCTCTTGGGCGACATAAGTTAGGGTCTTGTCAGCATCTCGAGTTTCGGCCTCAAGGATGACATGCTGTGAAACATCAGAAAAGTTCTTGATGTTTTCACTGTGGGTCAATATCTGTTTCATATTGGCCCATGAGTCAGGAAGAGACCTTATGACAGCTCTGACTTACTGTTCATCTGTGAGCGCATGTCTAGCATCCCTCAGCTTACCAATCATATTGGACATCACCCTTAGATGCTCACTCATGGTATGCTTAGGGTCTTTCGTGTACTCCTCAAACTTGATCACAAGGCTATGAAGCCGCGTAGTTGAGGTTCCACCAGAAGAGAACTTGAGCTGCTCCCATAAAGCTTTGCAAGTTGGAAGTTCATCATACTGCCCAAATCCTAGAGCTTGGTGATTGCTCTAGAGAGAGTGCTATAGAGAGAGGGATTATTGCTATGACCTCTGATTTATTGGGATATCTCTAGCCTTTATATAGAGATGCAATTAGAGACTGTATTTACCTCAAACACTTAGGAGATAAATATCCTCTAATTAACTGTAATTATCCAGACTAACAAATACACATTATCTGTTAGTGGGCGGATAATGGGTCCATTGACCCAATTTATTAACATAGGCGATTTTACATACTTCAACTTGAACTTGTCGTCTGAAGGGTTTGTCGGCATACTTCGTCCAATAGTATCCTCTTCAGTTCAAATCCAACGACTACTGCCGTCTTACATAAAAAAATGTGATTAGGTGCCACTTACAAATAAAATAAAGAAATTGGAGAACTTACTAATGTATTCGGGAACCCATAAATGTGTCAACAAAGCACTCGGTGGTAATAACCAGTCATATCGCGAACTCCATTGTTGCATACCAAATCTATTCCAAAACCAATAAGCCTTGGATTAAAATCCTGAAAAGAAATTTGAAGAGAGCAAGACAATAAGCAGTGGACCTACACCAAATTGAGAAATATGGGTTCTTTTTAAGTAAAAAATGTCATGAAAGATGTCAATATACCCCATCCAACAATATCTTAGATGCCGTAAAGCTGAAGTACATGACCTGGTTCTCCGTTGCGTGCAAAAAAGCAATAAATCATTTACATGATAACATTATAACATGATAACATTATAACTAGACTTTTATTTTTAGCACAATTTTGGTCTGGTCCAAATTCCAAGACCTGGATCTCTACTAGTTCAATCCCTACAATGAATAACACAATATACCAAATTATAACATGTAATTGCAAAATGAACTCAAGAAAAGGAAAGAGAAAATATAAAGAGAGAAAACCATGAGAAAACAGAACTGTGACCTTACCTGCGGCAACAAATCAGAGGGGGAAATGGACGGCAGCAATTTTCGGTGAGAGAGCAGCCACGGAGCAGCAATTTTTGGTGAGAGAGAAATTTCCAGGCAGGAGCAGCAGTCTTGCTGCGGCACGGCAGGAATAGCAACTGTGCTTGCGGGGCAGAACAGGCGCGGCAGGAGCAGGCGCGTCGTGCGGGGGCGTGCGGGGCAGGAGCGCACAAGCGTTGTGCGACTCAAAGGGAAACGCCGGGGGAAATCGGTCGACGGTGACAGAATGGGGAGAAAGGGAGGGGGCGACGGTGAGAGCTTTGGGGAATTGAAGATGGCAGCGGGAACTCAAAGAGGGAGAGGGAAATGAAAAGAAAAAAAAGTCCTAAGATTATACATTAGGGGTTTTCTCAAAAGCTCAAAAAAAACAAAAAAATAATCAAAATTAGACATTTAGTCGCTGAAACTTCTAGCAATGAATTATTTGGTCGCTAAATTTATATTAGTTTTTACATCTTAACATTGGTTAGTTTTAGGTGACGGAATTTCTGTGACGGAGCCAAATTCCGTCACTAAAAACCTGTTTTCTTGTAGTGTGTGCTAGGCACGTGACCGGCCACCGACCTATTCAGACAACTATTTAGGATTCTGTCAGGCCTTATTTAAACTTGTTCACAATTTTAGGGTCATGCATTAACTAACACCATAATATGACTTCTAAAGAGGTTCTTACAGATCTTGCAAAAATTATCTCTACTGAATTCCTCCATAATGACTGATGTAGTTTATTTTAAAAGAAACCTCATGGATTTAAGCTACGAACAATTCTAGAAATAAACCAGCAGTTCTACAATTTCTCAAGGAACTTAAAACAACTTCCTAACGAGCATCTTATGCGGCTTCATTCTCATTACCCTCATAATACTCAGGTTCATCTAGGTGATCACCTGAAAACATTTATAAAAAGAGGGTGAGCTGGGGCCCAGTAAATACACATGCCATATCCCTAAAATAAGTTTGAGGATTTCAAACATGCCATGGTTTTCCTTTTCAAAATTGAAAATTCAATGTCACCAACATTGAATTTAACTCGACATATCTACGTACATATATGTACTTGCAGCAAGAGAAATCTCGAATTAGAATAAAATCAACCAAGAAATTCATCAAAACTGTCACAGTTATTCATAATCTTCTATACTGCGGTCAGCGTATGGTCCCACTGACTAGGACCCAAAATCCCTCTTCCACCCGGGATAACAAAATGTGGACGCAAGGGCGAACCACGGTGCAACAGTACTGTGCGTCAACGTATGATCCCGTTGACCAGGACCCAAAATCCACTTTCCCCCGTGGATATGGGGCGTAGTAACTCAGTCAAATTATCATCTCATTCCACATGTATCGAGCATGATTCAGTTACTCACACAACAATTCCATGTCGTTTCACTTTAGTTCTTATTAAACGATTTATCACGAAAACATAGTAGTCAAAGTACTTCAGAGCTTTTATTTTTATTGAGAACAAGTATACAATATATAACATTTTCAAATAGGGTATAAGGAGGAATAAGGCAGGGTACTTACCTCACTCAATAACTGCTTCTGGATTTGCTCAAAAATTGGTCCTAGTTCTTGACTATCAAAACCTAAATAACAATTTACACGGGTGTTATTCATTGATGTTCGAGCATACCTAAGCATTAAGTTTCTCTCAAGTGAGTGAAATTACCAGATCGCCCCTAGATTTCAGTAAAATTCCTATTTACCCCCGACCTCTAATGTACAGTTACATACCCCGATATAACCGGAAATAATATTTTAAACAGCTAGGTGGGATTTTCGGACCATAATGGCCTTTCGGGGAATTTTTCGCTCGGAACCCTAAGTCGCTCCTTAAATTGAGCGCTAATGTTCCTGTTTTCAACAATATATCAAACGGCGATGGAATGCCACAAAATTTTAGAAACTTAAGCCTCTCAGTACTTTTAGGTCACTGTAAAATTCTAGGCTAGAAATTTGTTTTGTTTACTATGTTAAATAATTCAATAACCTGTTTTAAAAATAAAATTATTTCAAGACATTTCCCATGTCCAGAAAAATCCCAAACAATTCCACGTCGAAGGTTTCGCAAAAATAAGAGAAGTTTTAGTTTTGTACTTTGTCTAAATCTACTCAGAAGAGGTCTTTAGAAATAATTTAATAAACTATTATAATAGTGAAACGTTACGCTATATTCGATCGAGCGCTACGTTACTAATAACGTTAAAAATAGCTAACGAATTTCAAAACTTTTGAAACTCTGGAATATACTCCATCATAGTACATAAGACTATTGTAAAAGTATCAAAATTTAATAACTTAATTTACTATTTTAAAATACACTGAAACTCTTGTTTGAATAAAATTAGTCAGCACGCTTCCCGAGTTCAGAAAAATCTAAACATTTTCCTGTGTGTAGATCTTGCAAAAATAATATAAGTTACTCTTTTGAGTTTTGTCCAAATAATTTTTTTAGATATATCTTAAAATTTCGGAAAAGAACTACTAAAAACAATATTCCCATTAGCGATACTTTTGAGTCCAATTTTTTAAAAAAAAAACTTTCCCTCTCTCTATGCAGTCGTCTCCTTCTTCGTACCCACCCAGCAGTGTTACCTGAAACCACTTCACACCCACAACTCACACACATGCAAATTCACATAGCCTTACCTAAATATCTTTACACTACACTAACACATGTATATATATATTAACAGATCCTTTTATTTCTCACACCCACTGCCAAGGCAGTGGGTCTTCCCCTTCACCATTCTTCCATGCCTGCCTAACAGTGTATTCCATCACACCCACTTGCACTTTATCACTCACTTGCACTCTCACACTCGCTTGCACCTCACACTCACATTGTATACACAACCACACACACACACACACACACTCATATGCATATACTCAATTTGCTTCAACCCACAATACACATTTCTTGCCTTCACCCCCAAGCACGCCCTTCAAAGCTACTGCCTCACGGCTGTAGCCTCATTTTCTTGCTCATTTTATTCATGGGCACACCCACTCCACACATATATGCTGCCCACGGCAGCCTTGCTTTTGAGCCCATTGCCTCACGGCCGTGGTGCTCTTCTGCCGCAAGAACTCACACCTGTTACCACCAACCAAACCCAACCTGAAATTACACAACCCAAGCACACATACACACAGTTATATACATACTCATCGCTCACCAAAGACACGATACCCACTTCCCGTTTATAGTGATCCAACCATGACAGCCTCTCTTGTTTCTCGTTCATCCATACAGGCACATGGTCACAGTCCAATGGCTGTGACCTGTTTGATCTTCCCGTTTTCAAGACCCATTTGATACTATCTCACAAACACCACACGGGCAGGCTACTTTGCAGCCCATCTTCCATCTCACAAACACACACCTCTCACAAATTCAAGCGCTATCACTCACTACTCATACGTATACATCTCACGGAACCATCGCACACACATACAAATACTCCTATACATATTTACGCACTACACACGACAGCCACATGGCTGTTTACCCACAATTTCAGCCCCTACTCTCTTAGAACAATGAGTCAATATGAGAAGGAAGAGTAGAAAGTCTTGCCGGAAAATTGAACTTCCTGGCCGGATTGTCTAAGTGCCTTCCTGCTCTCTCTCTTTCTCTCTCTATAGTTCTCTTTTTCTCTGACTTTGTACTCAGAATCTTTCTTCCTTTCTCTTTCCCTTTTTCTGCCTTTTATTTGGTTGTAACCGAATTGCACCCTAAAATCCCAATTGCTCAAGTTTTGGCCAATTTCTCTCCTATATTCCCTCTTTAATTTAGCTTTCTAAAATAAAGAGTTGACCAGCTAAAATATATTCAAATTATTATCCTTCAATAACGCTAATAAAAATCAAATTTTCAAGTAACTGCTTTAACTATCATAAATTGTCTATTGTACCCCGCTTCAAAATTTATTGCTTAAGGCTGTCAATAAAATATCGTTTATGTAAATTGGCGTTACAAATTTCGTATAAAATAGTTGCTAAAGAAACAAAATAACTGGCTAGGAAGTACCAACGTTTGGGGTGTTACACCTTCAAACTTAGATACTAAAGTTGTACTTGAGGTAAACTTGATGACACAGTTTTATGATTAAGCCCTAATTTTATTAGACGAGATGTACCAGATTATCTCTGATTTTATTAGACGAGATGCATCAAGGATATATCACAACTAATTTAGAAAAATCTTTTAAACAAGTCACACTCTTAACTGGACTTGGGTTAAACCTAACTAATTGTACTGGTTCAATCAACTGGACTGGACTCACCTAAGTGAACTGGACTGAGCCCACTTGATGATGAGATTGACTGGATTATTGAGACCGGATTAAATTAATTAAGTTTAATATCTTATTAGGCTTAATCCATAATTAGAAATTTAGTCAATGATAAAACCCAATAATTACTTAATTAAAAATGACAACAAAATGGGGTGTCTACAATGGGATTTACATGATGAGTACTTATCAACTGAAATTATATTTACGGAATTTTAAGTGTGAGGCTAGATCTACGCCTTTTTTTATTAGGTCAACACTTTTTGTTGTTAAAAGACTAAAAAGTGTAACTAATGTCTCTTTTAACATAGTGTCAATATAGCAAAAGAGGTGTTGATTTAGACCTAACCGATTGAATTCTTCCAAATGTTCCTTTGACACATTGTTTAGTCTGTGCAACATATTCCATTCACCATAAGTTTCATGTAAAATCTCTTCCACCGAAAAAGAGCATTATGTAGGGTCATATGCAACCCAGAAGGTGTGGCCTTCATTTTTCAATGATAAACATTGGATATAATTGTCAGCCTTTTCTTTCTTTACGTATCATTGGAGTTGATGTACTGATTTGCTACCGAAGAGGGACTAACAGGGCTCAATAGTGTTAGGAATAAATTTCAGCAGCCGGTTTGTAGGACCCGATTGCAAACACGCAAAAAAAGGCATGAACAACTCGTGCAGGTGAGCTAAAGTATGCTAAGGACTACCCACCAAATTGGATTAGAAAAGGCTACTGAGAACAACTTATCAAACGATGGAAAGTGGACAAAAACTCTGACTGGGGGTGAAAGAATAGACCAACCAGTGGTCGTATAAACCACATAGGTAGTTCAATTTCCTTTGGTTGTAACAAAAAAGAAAATGCGAAATTGGGGTTTCAAGTTTCTCGATTAGCTTGTTAGAAAGACCAATGAGTTACATTTTATGTCCAGCAGACCATCGAGAAATGAGAAGAACCATTACACAGTGAGCACCTTGACAAGACACAATGAAAAGATGGAAGTTTTATGATCGGGAGGAAGGCATCACTAAGTTAGCTTTTAAATTTTCTTCAATCACGCCTTATTTTCTTTTGTTACTTAAGCATAGGTTGAATATGGGATGCCCATGAAGACATATATGAAGAGGAGCCTCAATCCTAACCATAATTTGATGCAAAACCATGGTTAGACGCTACATCATGTCCAAACTAGGGAAGACTCTATTTGGGAGCAAACAGAAGTCTAGCATCGTATTATGAGCTTTTGTATAGATACCAGCTACGTCTTGTTGCTGAGCTCCACCGCTGGACACTCAACAACTAGTTGAATATATCTAGCACCTTTATTTGCACATTGTGACGAATATGTTGGCATAACTTGGCCTCCCGCTTGAGTCGCCACAATTAATGTAAGTGATCTATTGACATGCTGGTGGTTATGTTAGTTATCAGTTTTTAACCCGATTGCATAAAACGTGATTAGGAGACTTTCATTTCATAAAATCGTGTTGGTTATACTTTTGTTGCTTGGTGTCGATTGCTACCCTGTGTTGGAAATTTGACGATCAATCTGGTAGGAAACTAAGATGTAATCTGAGTTAAAGCAATGCAAGTTGGAGAGCAGTTCAGATGGTTCACAAACTGATATTGTTTGAACAAGAAAGAACTAAATATGACTAGGTTTTTCCTTCAAACTTTTGATGCCAAGGAAAGTGGGTTCGCAGTCGACGTGGAGGTGCCACAAGGAATGCAGTCCGAGTCAGATGCCAAGTATGTTGATGTAGGACACAGCAATGGCGGAACAAGGGCAGAGATCAAGGGCTTCCCAAACAGAGCCTAAGGGTGGCAGTGCTGCGAGGGCGATGGCGCAGGATGAATATACGACGACAGTCACAGTTCGATGCTTAGGTCCAGAGTTAGGGTCCTATATGTTTCTCTCTCTAGAATTCTAGAGTGAGAAGTGAAATATGTTCTGAAAATGTATAACCTTCTCGAATGAATTCTCAAGACCTCTATTTATAGAGATTGAGATGATGACGCCATTAACCGACATGTGGCGTTCCCCGGGAGTGACACGTCACCAGGGGGTCCACGGGTGCCGGTGCTCCACGGACTGTTGGATGCATATTCACCTGGCCTGCCCCGCACAGCGTCGCTCTGTCTGTCTGGAAAGACTGGCTCCCACAACGTCAGTGTGGCCAAAGAATCCCCTTGATCTAGCCTCCAATCCAAGCTCTTGCAAAGTCCCACAGGCCTGGCAGCGGTGGGGAAGACCCGACGCCCAACTGCCAGGTGAACTAGGCGCGATGCCCTTCGAGGACCTGCTCCCGTCTCGGAGTGACCCGGGGGTCATAGTCCCTAGGGGCGCCGACGCAAGCCCCTAGTGCCAGAGCACGTAGGCCAGTCACGCAGGCACCCTGACGGAGATAGTGTCCCGGAGGAGTCGCCTATTCCGCAGGCCGAGGTAGCATCCCGGAGGAGCCGTCTACCTGGTCGGCCAAGGTAGCATCCCAGAGGAGTTGTCTACCTGGCAGAATGTGAGTCTTCGTACCGGAGCACTTAGAGCTCCCTGGCAAAGATAGTGTCCCGGAGGAGTCGCCTATCCCCGCGGGTGAGTCCTTGTGCCGGAGCACTTGGAGCGAGTCAAGGTAGCATTCCGGAGGAGCCGTCTACCCAACTGGCCGAGGTAGAATCCCGGAGGACTACCTGGCGAAAGGGGAGTTGAAGAGCTCCCTGGTGGAGATAGTGTCCCGGAGGAGTCGCCTATCCCCACGGGTGAGTCCTTGTGCCGGAGCACTCAGAGCATGTCAAGGTAGCATCCCGGAGGAGCCGTCTACCCGACTGGCTGAGGTAGCATCCCGGAGGAGCCGTCTACCTGGCGGAAGGGGAGTTGAAGAGCTCACTGGTGTAGATAGTGTCCCGGAGGAGTCGTCTATCCCCGCAGGATGTTGCACACTCAGGAGAGTGGGTCGAAGTATGTTCCACGACCAAAGCAAGGTGCGCATGGTGTGGTGAATGAGTGTGGTGCCCGGGGGCATGTAACATGATTGTGGCGCATGGGCGCGATGAAATGAGTATGGTGCTGGGGGCACGGTAGTGTGACAGAGAGCCTGGGGGCACGGCTGTATCAGCGGCGCGGCGCACGGGCGCGGCGGAGTGTTGAAGTGCGACGCCCGGACGCCGGTGACGGGGTCGCGGAGTTGTGTCCGGGCGACGTGGTCGCGGAGTTGTGAATGGTCCCTTGAAGAGAAGTGAAGGTGTTAAGTATGGAGACCAAAGGCCAACCCTTGGGGTAAGGCCGAGGCCAACCCCAAGGGGGAGGCCAAGGCCAACCTCCTTGGGCAAGTGCCATGGCGCGCTAACGGGCGATATGAGACGGTAGGAGCGTGATGAGCAGTCGCGCAAGGATGAGTTTCTTGGTGACGAAGTAACGTAACGAAAGTGAGAAGTGCACGTGACTTGAGCGTGCATGCTTTGACCGGTTGTGAGCGTTTAATATTGACTGTTGCTTGTGCGGATGTGTGATGAAAAATGGGACCCCAGTGAGCCTTTGGGTCCGACCAGAATAGGTTGGGAACAACTTTTACTTTGGTACCCTCTTCAACATGACTTGGTATGTGTTTCAAGTTCTTTAGGAAGGTGACGCTGACGTTGACTTTGGTGAGTCTTAAATACTTCTCCATGTAACACTAACCCCACATGTTTATGCGCTACCTCCTCTTATGTATGACTTTGATGTATATAGAGTCTAGCTACCATGTAGCTATATTAAGGTTAGAATAATGTATTTGGATTTTTTTCTAAACTTGTGATTGAGGGTTTAGGATGATGGCTTTAGAGTATTCCTTAACCTGTGATTGAGATACTTCTGTTTGTTATGTTAATTTCCTTGATCGTAGTTAAAGTTAAATTTTGGATAGGCATCGGAGGAAGTTATGCTAGTTACATTATTGGTTGTCACCAGTGTTGTAAAAAGCGCGCCTAGGCGCCAGGCGCAGTTAGGCTCACACAGCGCACCTCGCCTAGGCCTAGGCTCAGCGCGTTCAAGGAGGCGCGCACCTCGTGCACCCAGGTGCCAAGGCGTTAGGCGTGCCGTGGCGGTGGAGGCCCCAAGCTAGGCCCAAGGCTGTGTAGCCGTTGGATTTTCTTCACGTGGGTGGTGGGCCGTCGATCTTGTTTTCCTGTTGGTCTTTACCAAGTCAAAACCCCCTTTCTAATTCACGCTAAGACACCCAAGCTCTCTCAGTCTCTGTCTCTCACGGTCTCTCACCTCGCGACCCAAGACCCAAATCTCAGTTCGTCATCGTTGGCCTGTCGCAGCTCCCGTCTCCGCTCGCCTACGCATCTCCCGTCTGCTCTCCAGTCGCTGGCGCTGCTTCAGCCGCCTGCACCTCAGTCGCCGGTCCCCTTAGCCCTCTCTCATCTCTCTCTTTCTTGCTATTTGGAGCCGCTCCAAGAAGATTAATCTCCACCTTTTGTGGAATCATCAGGCACTCCACCGCCAAAGATCTATTATTTAGATTCTGTTTCTGGCTTTAAAATTTCAACTACTCAAAACCCTTATCAACTTTAGAATACCCACTTCATATTTATCTATGTACATGGCTTAGGTCTTCTTGGATTTTCCCTGTTTGGGTTTTTCCTTGTAAACATACCGTGGTAAAAGACTTACTTTGATAGGTTTCATTGTATAATTGGGTTCATAAATTGGTGAAAAGCTTAAGCCTTTCTTTATTTGCTCTTGTTCATTTCCTACTGTTATACTGGGTTTCTTAGGTTCTGGTTGTTGATTCCTTTATGGGTTCTTCATTTGTTGTGACTTATTAATTGATTTGTTTGCTGTATGAGGTACAATAATTCATCTTGATCGGGAAAAGCGTTGGTGCTTGAGTCATTTGACTTGACAGGAGGGTTGTGTTTTCTCTTGGATTTAGGATGACTTGGTCAAACTTATATTCTCAAGTAGCATTTCTCTTCATCCAAATAGAGTTAGGTATTACTAATGATGCTTTTATTCTTGTTGGAAATGATTGACACTTTGCTTTATGATGGCTTTCCACCCCCTTTTCAGTTTCTTCTCGAAAATTTCTGTTCTTTCAACAATTGGGAGCACAAAAGGAGCTGTGTTTCTTTTTTAACTTTATCGTTGTTAAACGTAAAATTTATGAAACTTGACTTATTTCGAGAATTGGTTAAACGTAAAATTTATGAGGCTTGACTTATTTCGAGAATTGGTTAAACGTATGATTCCATTTGAAGAAAGCATTGCTACCTTGGCTCTTAACGATGATGAAGATGGTGGTGTTATGTTCACTTAGTGTTTGGTAATTTGTTATTTTTCAGTGAATTTAAGACTTCTCTTATGTTGGAAACTTGTTAAATTATGACGTAATGGAACTTGAAACTTGTTCTAGTGTTTTGGAAGTTTGTTAATTGTCAAGTTCTTATTTTTTTTAACATAGTTTATTGTTTTAATGTATTATTATTTATTTATTTTAATATTGCGCCTCGCTTCGAAAAGGCGCGCGCCTTGCGCCTAAGCTCCGGGGACCTTTTGCGCCTTAGGTGCGCCTGCGCCTTTAACAACACTGGTTGTCACGAAACATGGATATATGCAATATCAGCTTTTCTTAAATTAGTAGGTAAGTATTGATCTGGATTACTAGAATGTCCACATTGTAATTACGAAAATTTTGTGTTTTTAATGAATGCTGGATTTATATGGGCACCTGGGAAACTTGTGCTTGTTAAATTATCATTCGCACTAAAACAAGGATGTATAAATTGTCAGTTTCCATGAAACTATTAGGTAAAAATTGATGTGGATCTACTATGTCGTTGCATTGTTTATACCGAGTCATGAAACTAATTGTAGTAACATTAGGGGGTCTATATTTACAATATACATTGCTCAAGACTTTTGCATAACAAACGACTGATACTTTAGCTACATTCTGCGGGTTTAATTATTTAGAGCAACGAGTTTTTTTGGTAAAAGGGTTGCTTTAACATGTTCCTTAGCTACTGATAATTTTAAAGCTATTAGTATATACAATCAACCCAAATGTATAGCCAATAGTTTAGCTACCCCCATATTTGGTTTGAATTTGTTATGGCAAGATTCGGTAGGTCAAGATCATTTGTTATGAGCTTTTAAAGCTATTTAACTCAATTTTCTTGCAGTGATGGCACGTCAATGACACCATCATAAGTGGCGACCTCCCATGATCCCCCAGTGGGCACGACCTCCCATGATCCTCCTCCCCCTCCCCGTCCATTTCTATTTCAAGTAAGACAAGACAATTAAGTTGCACTCTGCATAAGAATTTGGAATTTCTTAACCTGTTTGTTTGGTGAGAGAGGGCAGCTTCTCTCTAGCTTTCTCTCTCTAACTTCTGCTTCCCATGGAAGCCCTAGATTTGCATGACGCCCTCCATGACAACCAGCCGCCTTCACCGAAAATCAACGTCGATTCAATAGATCCAACTGAGGAAGGAACAGGTAAGGATCAACAGCAGAGACAGTCCAAGAAACCCAAGAATGATCATAAGGATGTTCACCCTGATGAAACGAAAATAAGACTTCAGAAATTGGATGATCCAAGTAGTGCTGCTGGTTCATCTCCAATTTTAACCCCGAGTAATAGTTCCAAGGGTAAGTCGTACAGAGATGTTGTGGCTCCTTCCGCTAGCGCTTCGGCTATATCGTTTGATCCTCGAATTATAGAGTTAACTTCTGATGATGAGAGTGATGAGGATGTGGATATGGAAGAACTTGAAGATGAAAAGGAAAAGTTTGAGACAAACATTCCAAGAATCACGATGTCACATAATCTGATCAAAAGAATCAGGAAACCATGGAAAAATAGTCTCATTATCAAGCTCATGGGTAAATCAATTGGTTACAGGGCGCTTAACACTCGGCTCCGAAACCTTTGGAGCCTCTAGGGCGACTTCAAAATGATTGATTTGGACGAAGGTTTCTTCCTAGTAAAGTTCAGTTTCAACGAAGATTATCATTATGTAACCAATGGGGGTCTGTGGATAATCTTAAATCACTACTTGACAGTGAAGAAGTGGGAGCCGGACTTTAAACCATCTGAAGCTACGAAAATTAAAACAGCGATTTGGCTCAGGCTATCGGAATTGCCGATAGAATACTACGAAGAGAAGGCCATGTTCCGCATCGGTGAATAGATCGGAAGACCTTTGAAGATTGATATTAACATAGCGACTTCTACAAGGGGAAAATATGTGCGTATATGCGTTGAAATCGATCTAGCCAAACCGCTGGTTCCAGCTTTCATTTTAAGGAATAGGAAATACAGGATCGAGTACGAATACATAAACAATTTGTGTTTTAATTGTGGAAGAATCGGCCACCGGAAAGAATCGTGCCAAGAAGTCGCTACCAAAAACTTCATAACCAAATATTTGAAACAATTCATATTCTCTATGCCATAAATTCATCTTTGAATCTCTTAGAAGAGAAGTCCCTTTATGAGTGACTTGAAGTGTATCCCACATACTCTTAACCGAATCACACATACCCTTAGCCGAATCACACATAATAACTCGATTGAGTTCATTTGTGTTTAGATCACAAACAAGACAATTCTTAGCTCTAGAATTCATGCAAAGCATATATCTATCATAGTCATTAAATTCGGATTTCTCCTTTGGGACAAGCTTATTCCTAATCCACTTGGTTGCAACATAAGGGCCATCTTCAACGATTCCCCACATTTCATAATCTAAAGATTCTAAAAATACTCTCATCTTAATTTTTCATATACTATATGAAGGCCCATAAAAAATGGAGGTCTAGTAATAGAACTCCCCTCAAGACAAGGAAACCCCATGATCTTTTAACTCTCTAGGTGTTAACCAAAAAATCAAGAGCTGAGGCTCTGATACCACTTGAAACCAATAAAACGACCCTAGAGGGGGGTGAATAGGGTTTTTTAAAATTAATGGGGAATTTAAACTAAGCACAATCATAAATCTCAATCAAACCAAGTAATACTTCAATGATGATACTAACCAAACAATCTCAAACAATTAAAGAACAATAAGTAAAGAGATTGAGTTAGAGATACTTGACAAGGAGATTTAAATGGTTCGGCTTGAACTACCCTCAAGCTTACATCCACCTCTTCAAGGAAGTCCCTTGCAAGAGCACTAGAATCCACTAGTAACAATCTTCTTCCAGGTCAAAATCAAAACCCTTACAACACTTGGTGATATCCCCACACCAAGCACAAGCCTTGAATCCACAAAGCTCATCCAAGACTTGTCAAACCCAAGCCTTGATCACAATCATTTTACAAAGATCAAATATGTACAAAGAAACCGTCTTGAAAGGAAATGAGTACAAATGAAGCTCTAGTGCAATAGAGAGATGAGAGAATTGATGACTTGAAGGATGCTCACTCTCAATCAAAGAATTGCTCACAAAATGCTCTCTTTAATGATGTAAAATCATGAAGATGAAGAGAGATAAGTTTAATATATGAGCCTTGATGTTTCTCTAATGAATGGAGGCTTAGAATGTGGTTTCCATGATGTATAATGAAGCCCCAAATCATTTATATAGGGAGCAAATGAAATATAGCCGTTATAGGCATAATATGGCCAAAACTGCCATTGCAGTCGACTGTATTCCCAATGCAGTCGACTAGGTTCCCTCTAAAATAGTCGTTGGAGTCTTGTCCTTGAAAATAGCCATTGGAGCTAAATTTTGACCAATGCAGTCAACTGGATTCAAATACAGTCGACTGTATTACCCTACTGCCTATCGGCTGCCTCACGGAACCTCTTTTCCTATTTTTGGCATAACTTTTTCTAAAAAAATCGGATTGAAGTGCCGTTTTTTGCGTTGAAAAGATAATGAAAAGTTTTATCAAGGTATGAAAAGATTATAACCAAATTTGTTTTTGAGAAAATCTGAGTAAGCTCCAAAGTTCACTCATTTTCAAGAACCGCACTCGTGTGAATGGTTATGAACTCACATGCAATGCACAAGGTGTCCTAAGGTATTTTTAGGTCATAGTCATCAATCCAAGCATCAAACCAAGACTAGTTACATAATAATAAAGATCAGTCATAATCGATGATAACTTAGCCTTTGCATTTTTTCTTGCTCTTTGACATTGGACTTGATGAAGCTTCCATAGCATGTCCACTATAGCTTTTAATCTCCTTTGGCTTTAATCTATCTATCCAACTTCTCAAATGTGTCTTCATGAGTGTGCATGTATATGCCTACTAAGAATACACTCAAAGCATACATTAAAACATAATTAATGTGTAGTTATCATCAAAATAAGATGTAAGCCTAGGTTATCCAACCGTATGGCTAACAGATAAATCCAAAAGAAAGGAAAGATACGAGTTGAAAAACAAGAAGGTATCAAGGCCAAATGAAGGCCCAAAACTCCAGCCCATTAGGAAAGAAAATAGGCCAACGCCGAAGAATCTGAACATGCATGTGGAAGAGGAAGCAAATGAACACCTCATAAG
Source organism: Escallonia rubra (assembly GCA_033065855.1). Classification (NCBI taxonomy): domain Eukaryota; kingdom Viridiplantae; phylum Streptophyta; class Magnoliopsida; order Escalloniales; family Escalloniaceae; genus Escallonia; species Escallonia rubra. Next base: position 342,470 of record JAVXUO010001377.1, on the reverse strand, counting down.
CGAACAAGCCCGACAAGCTTCAGCTAGTAAACCGATCACTGAAAAGTTTTGGTCCAATAATTTGGGGTTGGAGGAGATGGAAACAACTGATGATCCTACGGTGGTAAATAATCAAAAGAAGAATGCTCTAGCTAGGGCATATCCAAGCACGCCCTGTACTACCAGTCGGGATCATTCTAAGAGTAGCCTGCAGACTACGCCTAACCCTTCTTCTTCGATGGAATTTGTTCCATAAACTCTACCCTTTGTTATCCCCCAGGATATGATGAATCAACCGGCGAAACCCCCTGATCAACACCCTCCGGACTCCTCGTCCAATGCTTCTGATCCAGTCCAAACGCCTGAAGAGATGTTGATTGATCTCCTTCAACCGCTGGAAACCATTTCGGATAGACACAAGAAGAACGCTGGTGCAGAGATCTATGAAGGTAAGGATCCTAAAGAACATGGATGGTCAAAAGAGTCTTGCCAAGGTAACGATGGCTTAAATGAGCAATCAGGTACGCGAAGATTCTCACCTTATTAGTGTAGTTATTTGGTTCTTCTTCATTCATCTGATCTATTTTATTTTATGGATATTTTTATTTAGAATTGTGATGGGGTTGGTAACAAGAGGTTTCGAAATGAATTTAGGGAAATTGTTAGGAATTACCATCATATTATCATCGGCATTCTGGAACCTAGAGTGCAATTCAATAAAATAGGTACCTTTTTCACAGAACTTTGTTTTAACACTTCTTTTATTGTGAATCCGGAGGGAAGGTCGGGTGGTGTTTGGCTTCTCTGGGATGCCACGAAAATAAACCTAAAAATTATTGAAACTAAGAGTCAAGTCATTCATGCCATCGGTTCTAATAGGGACCATAGTGAGTGGATCCTTTCCACGGTTTACGCTAGCCCTAACCCTAGGAAAAGGGAAGAGTTTTGGCATGATATGTCTAATTTTGCCAACGTTAACTCTCTGTCGTGGATGGTGGGGGTGATTTTAATGATATTGCTTTCACGACGGAACGTAAAGGACGGGGTGATGATGGGGAAACTAGCAGAATTAGAAAATTTAGGAATAATATTGATACTTGTGATTTGATGGATCTTGGCTGCATAGGTCCTAAACTTACCTGGACTGATAGGAGAGAAGGGTGGGCTAACGTGCAAAAAAGACTTGATAGGTGTTTAGCTTACCCTGCTTGGTCTGAATCCTTCCCTGAAGCTCAAGTTTGTAATCTGCCACGCACTACTTCGGACCACTGCCATTTGCTTATCAGCTGCATTGGTTCTTATTTTTCCTTTAGTCCCATCAATAGGCCTTTTCGTCTCGAGGCTGCGTGGTTGTTGCATGATAAATTCCCTGAATTTGTTAAAACGACTTGGAAAAAAAATAATGATGACATCCTTAGAAAGATGGAAATTTTCAAATAGCGTGTTATTCGTCGGAATATAGAGGTTTTGGTAATATTTTTCGTAGGAAAAGACTCTTGCTTGCTAGATTGAAAGGGATCCAATGTGCCATGGCTGAACATTGGTCCCATAACCTTGAGTTACTGGAGAAAGAGCTTAGGAGGGAGTACATCTCCATCCTTGATCAAGAAGAGATGTTGTGGCTCTAGAAATCCAGAATAAAATGGCACTGTCACGGGGAAAGGAACACTAGATATTTTCATATTTCCACCATTAGCCGTAGGAAGAAAAATAAAATTAATGCTCTGCTTAATAAGGAAGTCTTTGGATTTCTAACCCCTCAGCTTTGGGTGCTCACATAAATAACCACTTCCAATCTCTGTTTACTGAGGACATTCCTAGCTCAAGTGAGTTGAGTTGCAACTTTGACTATACTAAGTTGAGCTATGAGGATGGTAGAATTTTGAATAGCCCCCTTGGAGATGCTGAAATTAAAGTTGCTTTCTTTAGCATGAAGGACCTCAAAGCTCCTGGCCCAGATGGCTTTAACAGCTTGTTTTACCACAAGTTTTGGCATATTGTTGGGAAAAACTGATGTGATTTTGTTCGAAAATGTTACATGTCTGGCCTTATGCCCCTTGAAAATAATAAGGCACTTGTTGCTTTAATTCCCAAGAATGATAATCCCCAAAGAATCACTGAATTCAGGCTTATTAGCTGACTTAATGTTACTTATAAGGCTTTATCTAAGATTCTTGTTGCTGGAGTTTAGACCCTTCCTTAACAAAATTATAAGCCCAGCCCAAAGTAGTTTTGTTCCTAGGAGAACTACGACTGATAATGCCATCATTACTCAAGAGATTTTGCACACATTTAAAAACATGAAAGGGGAAAAAGGGGGTGTCATCTTTAAGATTGATTTAGAAAAGGCCTATGATAGAGTTAAATGGTCTTTCATCCAAAAAACTTTGATTGATCTTAACTTTCCTGATGCTTGGGTTAAACTTATCATGAGTTGCATCACTGGTAGTTCCTTGAATATCCTGTGGAATGGCTCCCCTCTTGACACCATCAAACCTGGTAGAGGTATCAAACAAAGGGATCCCCTCTCCCCCTATATTTTTGTTTTTTGTATGGAGAAATTATCTAACATGCTATCTAAATGCAATCTGAAGAAAAATGTGATTGGTTTAAAGGCCTCAAAGGGAGAACCTCTTATCTCGCATTTTTTTTACGCTGATGATATCGTTATTTTTAGCAAAGCTGATGACAAATAGTGCACCAAAATTATGGATATTCTTAACAAGTTCTGTGACAGCTCTGGGCAGAAAATAAATCTGCACAAATCTAAGCTCTATGTTTCCCCTAACACCCCCTTAAACAAAGCCAAACATTTGAGCCATATTTATGGTATCCCCTTGACTGAAAATTTAGGGGTTTACTTGGCATCCCTTTGGTTCATAAAAGATTATCCCAAAACCTTTTTGACCACATATTGCAAAAGGTCCAAAGGAGGTTGGCTGGATGGAAATTCAAGCTTCTTTCCCTAGCTGGTAGAACTACTCTTATGCAATCTGTGACTTCAGCTATACCTACTCACCTAATGCAGATACAAGCCCTTCCTGCTAAAACCACTGAGAGACTGGACATGCTTAATATGACTTTTTTTGTGGGGAGATTCTGAAGAAAAAAAGAAAATACACTTGGTGAGCTGGGATAAGGTTTGTATGCCCCAAAAAAAGGGGGTCTTGGGCTTAGAAAGGCCAAATATAATAATATAGCATGTTTGACTAAACTTAGTTGGAAAATGGTGACTAATGAGGAGCTCATGTGGGTTAAAGTGCTAAAAGCTAAATATGCCATGAAAGATAATCCTAGAGATTGGAATTCAAACAGTAGAAAGTCTTATATATGGAGGAGCATTCAGAAAACTCTTTATGTCCTTGGACAAGGTTTGAAATGAAAAATTAATAAAGGGGACAAGGTGGATTTCTGGCATGACTGGTGGTGTGGTAATGGACCCCTAGCCTCAGAAAATGAAAAGATGGGGCAACAAATTAAGGTTCAGCAGGTTATTTCTGGAGGATCTTAGGATAGCAATAAAATCTTCAACCTGGTGAACCAAGAGGCCCATGACCAAATTGTGAAGGTTTACCTTCCCATGGAAGATGTCACTGAAGATACTTGTTGCTGGGGTCCTAACCCAAATGGAAAATTCTCGATTTCCAATGCTTACAATCTGATTTTGGAGATGCAGCAGGACCATGAAACTGAGCCTAAATGGCATTGGATTTGGAAGATCAAAACCCTTCAGAAGATCATTCTTTTCTTGTGGCTTGCCCTACAAGATATACTCTGCTCTAACAGCCTAAGAGCCACTAGAAACATGTCCAATGATCCCAAATGCTTAAGATGTGGGAACCCAATTGAAACCTCTGAACATATCATTAGGAGGTGTCCGAAAACTAAGGAACTCTGGGAGAAGCTGTTTTCCAAATAGCAGCTCCTTGAAGAGAACAACACGAGCTTAGAGGAATGGCTGTTCAACAACATCAAAGCCAAAGAAAACCACATCTTTGCCAACCTTCAGTGGAAAAATACCTTTTTAGCCATCATATGGCAAGTTTGGAAGGACATAAATAAAGAAAGTATAGAGGGTCACAAACTTCCTGGGGAGGTTTCTTGGAAACTTAGTATGAAGTTTGCTGAAGAACTCTAAATAGCTTATGGAAAGAAATCTAGGGTACCTAAAGAAATAATCAACTCATAACTTGGGTGTTTCCTATTGCAGGTAACTTCAAGTTGAACACTGATGGATGTGCCAAAAGCAACCTACAAGGAGGCTTTGGGGGTCTGTTAAGGAACTGGCATGGAGAATGGATAGATGGCTACTATGGATTCCTTCGTACTTCAGATGCGCTTGAGGCGAAACTTCATGGTATTATCAAGGGTCTCCAGCTTATCAAGAAGAAAGGTCTTACCAATATCCTCATTGAGACAGATTCAAAAGATGCCATAGAGCTGATTAGCTGCCAAGACAACATTTTGCACCCCTTGAGCAACCTTGTTAGGGATGCTAAAGTCCTGATTATAGTCACTAAGGGTGTGTTTGATAACGCCATTCAGCACTTAAAACTGAAAATTTTCAGTGATTTCAAATTAAATGCGTTTGGTAACGCACTTTTTTTACCACTTAAAATTATAAGTGATAGGTTAATTGACGACCAATATTTTAAGTCACCCATATTGACTTATCACTTATCATTGAACACGGTCAATGATTTGGGATTAAAAACATTTGCCAATAAAGGACAGATTTGCCCAAGCTGCCTCCTTTTCTTCCAGATCTTCTTCACCTGCTCGATGCTGCTGACGTTGCCGCTGCCGCTGCTTCTTCTTCCTGGCTGATTCGCTGACTCTTCTTCTCTTCTCACGGTACTGCAGGTGCGTGATTTCATGGTGCTTCATTACATGGGTGTCGCTTGATCTGTGAACGTAATTAGGATTTTTTTTCCCCAATTCTATATTTTTTTATATTGGATCGATTTTCCTGCCTCTTGAATATGATCGATTCGTTGCCTCTACTTTTTTCGTCTTCTTTTGTTTTGATGTATTGGTTTTATTCACCTGTTAGTGGTAATGGCCTTTCGTTCTGCTAGAAGCACTACAAGAAAAATGGCCTATGCCAGCGGTCAAAAAACGCTGACGTAGCCCAAATGACCGTTGCCATAAGCTATCGCAGCGGTCACATGCCGCTTCTGTAGGTCTTGCTGCGATAGACATATGGCAGCGGTCAATTGAGTTTTAGCAGCGGTCCTCCCGCTTGTATATCTTTTTCCCCCATTGGTTACTTATGTCCCATTACGCAACGGCTGCAGCTTGTAACAGCGGCTAATGACCACTTCCGTAGGCCTATGGCAGCATTAGGCCGACCGCTGCGGTAGCTTATCTTTTTTAAAAAAAAAAATATTAATTCCTGAATATGTTTCTTATCACGTGAAAAAGAGGCATGTAAAGTAGTATCAACAAGAACTAAGTCATGTACAATTGCAACTGATACTTCATATTCAATATATCAGAATAGTTACATTCAATAAAGTAATAGCTTACATCATTCAAATCCCCAACCTAAATTACAAATTAATTAGAGCAAATGCATGAACCTTCAAGACTGTACAAGATCCAATGCAGATCATAGCTTCCAATATTCCTTGTAGTTAGCCTTGACATGCCAATGAACCCTTATTGGGCTCACCTGTTGCGTGCACTGCAGTAGGAGAGTTGTTGACATGTTTTTGCCTGTCCCAGTTCTGGTCTTCGAGCCACTTCTGTTTATGTATGTATAATTTGATGCAAGATAGGCAAACATCAAGAAATTTTAAACTTTCTTGCTAGTGCGCCTATTTTCGGATAAGAAAGTGAAGTATGACTAACTTCAGTTTAGCATGTGCATCAAGTTCAAATCAAACTCTTCTAGTTATTTGCATAAGACCCAGAAAATGCATATCTTACTTATGTACTAGTAAGAAGCTTACATGACACGACAATTTTTCGTTCTGCAGCCGCAAGCACATGATCAACAAGGAGTAATCTTATCATTATAAAAAGACGACATAGAGAGACAGCAGATGGGATACTTTGAGGCCAACAACTGTGAATATGTACATGCCATTTCCCGTGTCACTGCAGATGATAAATAGAAATCAGGTGAGCTCCAAAGTGTAAACATCTTACCAAAGAAAAATTGTTTATTGACTAAGGTTATTCTCCTTCCCTTCAGAACATCTACTAAGATCACAAAATAGGGGTCATTTTTTACCACATGCCATCATATTTATTGAGACACATCATATTGTTTCATGATTATTTGACTCTCACCCAAATACAAAATAAGGCAATGACTCAAAACGCGGCTATGGGTTGGATACCATAATCATAGACAGTATGCACAAGAATGTGCAATCAAGCCTAATTGCCATTGTTGTGCACTATATAAGACAATCACCATTGCCAAGTATTTCTTTTTCTTCTGAATATCACATGAATAGACGTCGTCGCCACCTATTCCTCTTTCCTTTGAATATCAAAGATACATCACTTGAACGAATGACATCGCCAACTATTCAATATTAATACCATTGATAAAATCTGTTGACAATCAAACTTTTTAGATCAATAATTGAACATAGAAATAAGCAACAAGATCATAAACTCAAGTCAGTAAAACAGCCCAGTCTCGCTGCACTTACCTCCACCGTAGTGGAGAACTCTAACCTAGGCACGCAGCACATAATATTTAATCTCAGATTTCCTCATTGCCAGCTAATCATTTGCAATTATAATCAAATTGCCTGCAATTTATCCCAGAAAACCACAACATCAAAGGAACAATTAGTTACAAGATTCACATTCTAATACTCCCTCCCTTTTATATCTTCTGTTCCCCTTCACATTTTGTGGATTCATAGGATAATATTTCAACACCTAACACTAATCTCGACAAAAATCACAATTATAAACTAAAGAGTCAACAAAATTCCAGATTCCCCTTGCAACGCACAATATAGACGCCAAATTAAACTCTTACTTTACTAAGACAATTAAATAAATGCAAAAGAGGGTCACAGCGATAATGATTTCCATAAAGGGAAGATTAAAGACCAGCACTCCAAAAACAAAGTTAAAATATTAAAAGATCTTCAAGTAATGCAAGATGTAGAGAAAGATGTAGAGTATCTCGTCATAAAAGTTTCGACTAATAGTATTAAACTGATTAAAAAATTGAAATTACCCATAGGCCCCATCCTGGAAAAGTCGGACTTGTTCTTCTCGACTTCCTTCATCAAATGACCACCAACCTAGTAGCCTGCTTGCACAATTGTCAACAAATGTAGTTAGCAATTGAGCATGGTGACGGTATTAGAATCACAATCAGACCTATACCTTACATGTGGAAGGTATACCGTCGGCCATAAGCATGTCAAATTACCTGAAAATAATCAAGGCCAACTTTATCAGCATGTCAAATTTGTGGTGGTCTTTGTTCAGAGAGCAGGACTGATTGACCCAAATAAGAGAGGAAAAACAAATTGGGGCAAAGCAAAATCCGTAGACATGCGAAACCTAAGTTCTCGAATAGATCTTAATTGAAGCCAGTCTATAGCTTACTTTTAACTAACGAGACAAACTAGAGAAAAGTAACAGCAAAATTTACCTCAGACGTACAAACCAACAAATAAGATGAAATGTGATTGCTAGGGTTCCATCTGCACATCAATTGATGAAGGTCAAAGAAAAATTAGACTAAATTGTGTTCATGTGTGTGGGGCTGTGCGCATGCGTGCGGGTGTGAGAGAGAAAGAGAGAAGTGTAAAAAATCAAATTAGAGAAAGATTCATTTTAGGAAGACTGAAGCAATCGAAAGTGAGAGCGAGAGGGATAGGGAGAGGGAGAAGGAGAGGGAACCAGAGAGGCAATTTTAGTGTGTTCGTCAGGTATGTGTAAATGGTGCGTGTATTTCAGAGAGACGGGGGGAAAACCTAAGAGGCAATTCTGGGAAGATAGTAAAGTGAGTCGTGGGATGCTACTGCAGCGGTGCGGCCACTGCCTAAACGTCTCTCAGCCGCTTGTATTTAGTTGCAATTGGCGCTGAAAATTCGCGGGCCTTTTTGGGCATAAAGTTTTAAGCCGCGCTTAAATTTCAAGCAAAATTTTATGAGATATAACAGCGGGACATGAAAACCGCTGCTGTATATGGTAAATACAAGCGGTTTTTACTACCGCTGCTGTAGAACGCTGCCACAGGGCATTTTTCTTGTAGTGAAGTCTGGAAAGGCTCTTGTCTTATGGGTCTTGGTTTATTGTGCACACCATGTGTTTGATGAAATGCAATAGAGAGAAATCTCTTACTGCCGTGTCCTGCTACCGATTTTTTTGGCACAACTACACGTAAAACTGTATCCATGGTCACTTCTATCATCCTCTTTGTCTAATATGTCATGAAATCAATTGTTATTTAAGTAACATTTTCAAGGTTGTGGGTTAGTTGAATATTCTTTTGCCATTGTAATACCAGCAACTCATTGGCAATTCCGCAGGTCAAAAATAGTAAAATTAACGAGGCACTTATGCTATCATCTGCCATAAGGCACTCGGATGAAGATTTCTATCAATAGCTGGGTGTTCTTGGTTTGTTGGGCACCTGGATGAAGAGTTCTATCAGTAGATGATTTGAACCTTCCCAAAAGGACAATTGGAAGAAACTAACGAGGCACTTATGCTATCATCTGCCATAAGGCTACAGATTGACATTGAATACCTTAGTTAGAAAAAATAAGACAGCTTTACTATAAACTGTAGATCATTCTTTGAGCCTTTTTATAAAGAATGATCTACAGTTTATAGTAAAGTTGAATACCTTAGCAAGAAAAAATAGACCCAATAAACACCACAATAATTTCTTAGAGCCTAAGATTGTACTCTTATAATATTATCCGACGAAGTCATAACTCAATGACAACGTCTATTGTTAGATATAGGGGCGGATCTTAATTGTTCTTAAGGTGGTCAAGCATTCTTCGCGGAATAGTTTATTGTATGATAAGTGTATAAAAAACAACGGTATCATTTTTTGATTATTTTTTTTCCTTTGAAAAATAGCTTGGCAATATTTCTTGTAAACCATACTGCTACTGCTACTACTACTAATGCTATAATACTTGTATAGGAATGGCTTCTGGTGACGGTTCTAGAGCAAACTGGAAGGATCCAGAACTATATAAATTTTTCATAGATGCATGCCTTGTAGAAGTAGCGGAAAGTGGAAAATCTGGAGGTAGTTTGAAGAAGGCGTCATGGGATACTCTAATTAAAAAAATGAAGGAGAAAAAGGGTATTGTCCTTAATAAAAAAACAACTAAAAAACCAGTGGAATTATTTGAAACAAAAATATGGTGTACGTGCCAAACTAATTGAAAAGACTGGAAATGGTTACGATCCCATGACAAACACCATGAACTGGAGCCCAGATGAATGGGATGACTACATAAAGGTACAATTTTGTTAACCCTAAGACATATTTATAGAAATATTAAAAATTATTTATGTGTCACTAAATTTTAAACACATTGTACAATAGGCAAATTCAGATGCGAAACAATTTCGATATGCTGGACTACAGTATGCAAATGAGATGAAAGCATTATTTGACGGTATTGGAGCAACTGGGAAGGAAGCTTGGGGTCCATCAAAGGATGGGTTGCCTATCGATGGTGGGCCATCATCTCAGATACTTGTAGACGAAGACTCTGATGTGCCTCCTACATTTGATTTGGAAACGGATGTACCGAAATCAAAAGTCAAACACCATAAGAAGGACAAATCTAACAAGCTTGATGACTAATTAGTTACGGTTCTTAAAACTTTGGAGAAATCAGAAGGGCCAGTCATGGAGGAGTGCAACCGTATTTTAAATGAGATGCACACGTTACAAATGACTAACCACTTATACCTCGTTGCATGCAACATTTTTTGTGAAAGTAAAGCATACAGAGAACAGTGGATGATGCTGAGTCAAACACCAGAAGAAGTTAGAAAAAATTGGATACAAATGAATGGAAAAAAGTTAGGACTTTTGTGAAGTGTCCTTGGTTAGTTTAGTGTTTCGATTAGGAACGCGTTCATAGAATGATTTTTGGACTAGTAGGAAGTTTATGAACTATCTTTTTTTTTGTTTCTTTGTGTCCTTTTCGGAGCGTGATTCTTGACATTTATATGTCGTTTAGTCATTATAATGGCCATTTTCTTTACGATGTTGGATAATGTTGCTTTATGATGTGTGAGCGTTATAGTCATGTTTGTCATTTACTGTGCTAATTATCCACTATACATTATTGTCTGCTTATATTGTCCTTAAATACATAGAACATAATGGTGACTACGAATCAAAAGGATGCCCTAAGAGTTGTTGCAACCATTCTCATAATGAAAATTTTGAAACAAAGATGTTTTAAGAGAATGCCAGATACAAATTCTTCGCTTAGTGGAGCTGGATACTTGGACGAGATAATAAATGGAAATCCTGCTCATTCTCAAGATGACAATGTTCTTGATAATTTTGAGCCATAACACAAGAACCCGTTTTGTCAAAAGAAGATTCAACCATTTAACACATACCGTGCATAGATATTTTCACGAGGTGTTATCGGCGATGCTAAAATTTTCAAAGGAAATGATTGTTCCTACCACATATAATCCTAATGCCAATCAGATTCGGCACCATCGTCGGCTCAGACACGTGTTTCAGGTATAAATACAAAGTTAGATTTTGTTACACGAAAATGCTTATAGACGTAATTTAGTATCCACTTGTAAATTATGTGGTTGTGTTCTTTTTTTTTTTTTTTTGTAGGGTGCAGTGGGTGCATTAGATGGTACGCTTATTCATGCTGTCGTACCCCCTGATCAGCAAGTACGATATAGATGAAGAGGAAGGGGTGAATGTTACCAAAATGTTCTAGCCATATGCGACTTTAATATGGTTTTCACTTTTATATGGGCTGGTTGGGAATGAGTGGCACATGACTCAAGGGTGTTAACAGAAACTATGCGGGAACCTGCTAATCATTTTCCATTTCTGCCCCAAGGTATTGAAATATGGTGCCTTATATAGTATTAAGATTCATTTGAAAACAAGTACTAAATTGTTGAAATAAATAATTTATTGCAGATAAGTACTATTTATGTGACGCTGCATATACACATACTCGTAGATTTATGGCACCTTATCGCAATGTGCGTTATTGGTTGGCGGACTTTGCACAGGGTCATCGTGTAAGAACAAAGGAGGAACGATTTAACCATGCACACGCTAGATTGATCATTGAGCGTTCATTTGGAGTCCTTAAGGCTCGTTTCCCAATATTGAAGAGGATGCAACCATATCCTTTTCAAGTACAAAGGAATATTGTTATTGCATGTGCAACGGTACATAATTTCCTTTGAAAGACGATTATCACATATTATCTTTTTGAGCGATTTGATAACGGAGATATTCTTGAAGATACGGCTCACCAACACGAAAATGTCGTAGATATGGGAGTGGAAGCACGACAAGCTGATCAAAACTTTATGGTAAACTTGCGGGAGCAGATTGCAACTCAATTGTTTAATTTGAGGTTGTAGTTCATATATTTAATAATATGACTTTTGACTATCTACATTATTGCTAATTTTTATCGTGTGACTAATTTGAATTTTCTTTTATGTTTTAATATTACGCATGCAACTTGGATTTGAAATATCCATTATTGATATAATAATACGTGGGATGTGTAATAATATAACGAGGGTTATAAAGTTTTAAAAAGCAGAGCAAAATGGTATTAGTGTCAAGCTAAACAGTTTTTAGATTTCAGTTATTTTTTTTATCAAACAGAATAAACTATTTCAACATTTAAATTACAGTCAAGACCAATTTTTTTTCAGTGCTTAAAATTCAGTAGCTTAAAATTTTCAGTTGTACAAATTCAACACTTAAGTTTTCAGTACTTAAATTTCAGTTTTATCAAACACACCCTAAGTCTAATATTGTGCATATATTTAAGGAAGGCAACCATTGTACAGATCAACTTTTTAAATGTGGAGAGTAACAGAGGGAGTCTTTTGTGTATCTTATGCAACCACCGGATGTGATTCTCCATCTCTTAGCGAATGATGGAGCACAAGTTGCCCATTTTAGGGGCTGATTTTGTTAATGTATTATCTTTCTGTTTTACCAAAAAAAAAAAGTAAGACAAGACAATTGGACAGCTTCAGATTGATAAATGGTAGAAACGTAAAAAGCTTGAGGAGCAAGATTTGACTTGTTAATCCTATCAATGTTACTTACTTGACTTGATTTGGATATTATTAAATGTCTATTAGTTAATCTTCAATCAAAATTTAATCAATAATAATAACAAGAATTCGAGGTTTAACTTTGAAGTCGGATGAAAAAAAATGATTATCATAGATGAGAAAAAATGACACGGAATAAAATAAAATATAAAATAACAAACAAACAAGCAAGCTATATTTTATTTTATATATTATTGTAATATTATTATTATTGGTAAAAAGAAATAAACAAACAACGAGGGGGAGCGAGGGATGGAACTTGGAAGCCATGGGATCCGAGCGCCCCAACACCTAGCACCTGGCCTATTGTGATCGAGTCATGTCTGCAGTTAGGGATGGCAATGGGGCGGGTCGGATGCGGATCTTCTAAAATCCGAACCCGCCCCGCTAGTCATGGAACTTCGCCCCGCCCCGCCCCGCCCCGCCCCGCCACCGGGTTATTTATGTGAAATACCATAACCGATCCTATGAGAATGTGGAAAACCCGCACCCGCCCCGCCCCGCCCCGCCCTCGTTGAATCGATTGTACCCCTCACCCCTGAAACACGAGCCTTCGGCAGAGAAGAAGGCAGCGAAGCCGGCGTAACCTTCGACAGAGAAGAAGGCAGCGGCGCCGGCGTAGCCTTCGGTGGAGCCGTCGCAAGCTCGACGGCAGCGGCGCCGGCGTAGCCTTCGGTGGAGCCGTCGCAAGCTCGACGGCAGAGGCGCCGGCGTAGCCATCGACAGAGAAGAAGGCAGCGGCGCAGGCGTAGCCTTCGGCAGAGCCTTCGGTGGAGCCGTCGCAAGCTCGTCGCCGTGCGGTGGAGAGTGGGCTGAGTCGGTGGCTGAGTGAGAGAGCCAGAGAGAAGGTCGTGAGAGTGAGAGAGCCAGAGAGAAGGTGAGTGAGAGAGCCAGATCGTGAGAGTGAGAGAGCCAGAGAGAAGTTGGGACAGATTTAGGGTTTGGGAGGAAAAGAACATATATATAGTACAGGATGGATGGCTAAGATCAAATGATATATTTAGGTAAGTATACCGGGGCGGGGCGGGGCGGGTCGCGGGGCGGTTGGGCAAAATACCATACCCGGTCCTAACCCGCTACGGGTTTTTTTTAAAATACCATACCCGCCCCGTAATCCGATCAAAGTCAAAAAAACCCGCTCCTAACGGGGCGGAGCGGGGCGGATATCCGCCGAATCGGACTTAAATTGCCATCCCTATCTGCAGTAGTCATCATCGGCGGCCACGTTTCCAACACGAAAACAAAGGGGCCCCCCCACACCCATAGAGCAGAGAGATTCACACTACGTCGTCATATCATCATATCATATAGACTAGTAGATTCCATCACAAGCCGACACGTCTAAGGACCCTTGCCCTCAGCCTCTCCAGCCCCCCGCTGCCCCCTCCCTCCTATAAACTTTTTTCTCTTCCAACCATATAATAATTAATTATTAATTATTACTTTTGTAATAATTATATACCAACCCCACCCCCCAATCAACAACCAAAGTATTTCCTCTTCTACTTACCTTCCCGGTCCGTGCTTTGGAAACTGAACAAAGACCAGAAGACTGACCACCCGAGCCCTGTGCTTCTGTTCTTGGATTCCCCTACCCTATGGCCGACTCCAAGCTCCTCCTGCTTCTGTCCATCTTTCTTACCCTAATTTTCAGTCAGGTTAGGGGTGACGCCTCGGCCGTCGATGAGGACCTGGTCAGATCCACCGGGCCTGATTCTTCGTCTCTGATGCTCCAATTGGATCAACTCAAGTCCAAGATCCATACCCTTGGTTAGTTAATTCGTTCCCCACTGGATCAGATCATATGATTGGAGCTCTCCCATTGATCCTTCGTTTGTTTTGAGATGACATGGGAGTGACTTATATGTTCGTTTCCCTCTTTTGTTTTAGAGCTAAATATTGATCCTTTGATTGCGTGTTTGTGTGGTAATTGTTAGTTGTTATGCTGTCGATAGGTTTTTCCCAGCCATACTCCCTAAAAAGTGATTGAAATGATTGTGAACTTTAGTGTGCCGCACTGCCGCTGTCTTGAAAGATTTGTACTGAAACGAGCCACATCCTTGTGGGACCAACTTTTTGGGGGTAAGGTTGAAAAGCCCATCGAGGCTCTAGATTTTGCTGCCCACTCGTTTCGGAGTCGCGAGCGTTTTCCTTTGCCAATTGTAATCCACTTGGAGGAAAATTTTGAAGGGGTGCTGAGGCAACAGTTTGCGCGTATTGAACTTGAAACACTGTTATCCTTATAAAGAACTTGTCGACTCATGAATGACTAAATTCGGCGATAGTTGTTGGTACTAGTGAGGTACATAACGGTTTTCATTTGGTTTTCTTCTGACTAGATATTATTTTACTTTTTGAAGAGTCACGTATTGGTGGTAATGCTTTGGAGCTCAAAGGCAAGGATGAGATAATCACGGAGAAGGAGAAGATCATTTCAGAGAAATCAGATACCGTTGCATTGTTGGAAAAGGAGATAGCTTCTCTCCGGGTGAGCTGTTAGAGCTTCATTTCGCTTGCAATGTAGAGAGTTATTGTCCTTGTCTTTAAATATTTTGATTGTGTTGGTCAGATAAAAGGGTCCTTGGATGCTGAGGAGCAGTTGTCAGAGGCTCAGTCTCGGGCTACCAGACTACAGAAGCAGGTTAGCAATTGGAATCAAGCCTTTTACTTGACATGCAAGGCAACTGCTGCTATTTTCATGTTTATTGCGAAACACAGGTGGAGAAACTTGAAAAAGAAGTAGAAAAGAAAGATAGGGAAAAAGCAGCATTAGAAGTCCGAACAAATGAAGCAGAGAAGAAGTTGGCAGAATTGAACTCCAAGCTCAAAAATGTAAGTTCTTTACGTAATTGCGAGGTCGCCTCTTAAGCATCCTCGTTAGAGTCTTTCTTATGCATTGTCTTCGGGATCCTTTCCAGCTCGTTAAAATTTCTGAAGCAGCAATTACTATATTGGCTATAAGAAAGGTAGATACAAGATACGAACAAGCGATAACATAGCCTTAAGGCTATTTTCCTGGCAATAAGACCAGGAACAATACCTCCTTGAGGAACAAGTATTAACAATCGGTTACTGGCCTACCGTCTTACTTATTACAGGCTAGAAGATTCCATAAATATTCTAGATCTCGGCCACACCTTATAACTCTAAATTTCTGTAGCGTATACTTCGCTAAACTTCAAAGAGAATACCACCCTTGAAACCCTAAACTACTGTTGCATAAACCGGACCGCTACCCTACTTCTACATTCTCTTTACTTGCTCCTGCATCAGTTCCTGCTTGGGTGGAGGAAACTCGAGTCCGTAGAGAAAACGTGAAAAACTGGGCAGTCCCATTTCACCTCTTGGATGCTTAGTATCATCCTAAACCACAATATTCATATAAATCCAACATGTTAAAACTAGGACTAATTTGGAGGTCATCGGTTAAATTCACCTCCTTGGCATTTGTATTAATCGTCATGAGAACCTTCCATGGTTCAATCTTCCTTGCCTTCAGCTTGTGGCAAGTAAAGTTAGGAAACCCTCACTTTCCTTATGTGAACCAAAACCTGCTCACTTTATGCAAATTTGTTGAAACGTCGATGTTGATTTGCTGCATCCATATAGTTCTCGTTTCTGGCTGCCATAACAGCACCTCACTGTGAATCTGCCTTGTATGTTCAACAAAGCTTCTGGATCCTCGCTAACTTGTGCACCTTGTGGTATGTATGTTAGGGTTTGTGATCATAAGATGCCTAAAAAGGTGTGCTCTAAGTAGTGCAATTTACCTAATTGTTGTACGCAAAATTCTGCTTGTGGCAAAATGCTAAGGCATGTCTTCACATGCTCTAACAACGCAACGAAGCAAATTGCGAAGGCTCCAACTGACAAGTTCATTATGCCCATCTGTTTGAGGATGGGTAGTGCTTGAATGTTGCAATTATGTGCCGATCCAGAAAGTATACTAAGTGTGTCCTATAAACTTCACATCTCGATCAAAACAATCGTGGTTAGAACACTCTGCAAAAGCACAACATCCGCAAAGAAAAGATCCACAACATGCGACATAAAGGGTGCGAGAACAAAACAAATGAAGTTTGCCATTTTGGGGAATCTATCCACTACTAAAAAATATAGAATCATGCCCCTTTGAACTCTTTAGAAGACCCGAAACTATTTCCTAAGACGATTCCATGGTGAAGTAGCAACTTTTAGTGGAGTATATAACCCAGCACGCTGTGCTCGCCGCTTAGCATATTGACACTTCCTACAATGTTTTATGAGCCTCTGAACCTCCCGATTCATCCTTTGCTAAATGTTATGAACCGATACCATGTATAAAGTTTTACCAAGGCAATCTGTCCTTTACGTGGTGTAGCTCTTCAATAACATGTTGTGGAAAAGAACCATGTGAGTGCGCAACTGTTTTCCCTTGAATATATAGCCATCTGTCTCTGTTGTTGCTTCCAGCAATTTCACGGAGCAAAGGCGTTTACTTTCTTGGTTAAACCTCTATGCAAGTAAGTCCTTGACTCTTGTCGCATACCAGCCCTTTGTGCTGGTGGTATCCGATATGCTGCTGATTCGCGTTGGTGGCAGAGTTCATCAGTACAAGCTCTTGATGTTCCTCCTGCAGACCCTCAATTACAACCAATCTCTTCCTTTGTCTCTAAAGTCTACCTAATAGTGCGTAAATGACTCCTGCTTCTTTCAAAGGCTGCAGTAAGCTTATTTTTGTTCATGAAGTCGGAGTTATCTTATGGTCCATATCACGATGAAACAAATTCGTACATCCAACAAAATATGACAAGCATCCATTGGCAAATCGTCACACCAAACCTGATCCTTGTGAACATCAACAAGACGAAAGTTAACTAGACACCAAGTGCTAACTGGAGTTTTATTTCCTCGAAAAAACCGCTCGACTTTACAAGGTTGTGGATGCTTCAGTTTTGCCAATTGTTATTCATCCACAGCCTCCATTACCACCATATTCTCTCAGTTACCTCCCAGCCTGCCCAGGGACTGTTCCACCGCTAATCACCATCCACCTTCATCTTTTATCAAACACTTGCAGAATAAGGTTGCAGAATCATTATGTGCTTCGTCTAGATCTGCCCCAGAGGTCTTTGGTCTGGTGCAGTTCTGCCCTATCATTATGTGGTCTTGCTCATGAGCATGGATGATGGAGATGGTGGCAGTAGTGACTGTGTCACACACACACACACACAGAGGGAGAGAGGGAGGGTGTTGTGGTGGTCACGATGTGGATGGCGGGTTAGTGATGGTACTACGGTGGTGCTGACGATGGGGGTTGGTGGTGGTATTACGTTGGCGTCGCCAACAGTGGGTGTGGTTGTGGCATTGGTGATGAAATGAAAAAACTGCGCGACTTGTAAAATAAAGTAGAAAGACAGTTTGAATTTACTTTCTAATTAGAAGACAAAACATAAACTCCGGATCAGGATAGGGCCAGCTTTGGGTTGGTTCAAATTATAGGGCCAAAGCTAGGGTCGGGCTGGGATGGACCAACCATGAACTAGAAATTTTCAATGCAAAAGCCATCAATCCCAGCCGTAGCCCGCCCAACCCAGCCCATGGAAAGGCCTAACCTCCATTTATGAAGGCATCACAATCTCGCGATTTATTCTGGTGCAAGAAATGCTACGGTGCCTACAATCATTCGTTTTCTCAACCTTAGGTTGCATCATGACTCGCCCAGAACAAGAGATATAAGGTGACATCTTAGATGGAACTCATATTTTGAAAAGCCGGCCATTGGATTACATGATTTACTTACGCACCATATGCAACAAGTATACCAAATTTCAAGTAAATTGGAGGTCAAGAGGTGCTTTATCAAATAGCGTCTAAGATGCAACCTTTATGCTATAAAATTTATAACTATGTATCAGTCCTCAGATGGAAATCATGTTTTGAAAAGCTGACCATAGATTAAATGATTTACCTACATTAGGTTCGAATTTCAAGTCGGGAGGTCAAGAAGTGCCGCATTCAAATAGCATGCATATTTGAATGCAACTATAGCTACTTTTATGCTATAAAATTAGTATGTATAAATCGAACCTCTATTGACCTTACTTGCAGGATTCTCTATATGGTGACACTTCTCTCTCTTCACTGCACTTTTGCTATCCCATCTGCTGGACATAGATGCATGGAAGAGGTGGGAGGGGACCTGGAAATCAAGCCCTTTTGCCAGCTTAATTCCTTGTTTCCCTCTTCCTCCGAGTCCTTAAAGCCTCCTTGCTCCTTATTGATTACCCTCATTGAGTTAACAGAGCTGGCTCTCTTAAACTCAATTTGTTCCCCATGTCTGATCCTATTGGAGGGGAATGTAGTGCCTATAAATGTCTCTAGAAATCAACAGAGCAGCAGTACTACAAGTAGCTGGTAGCTACTTAATGTGAAAAGTCTAACGTAATATTTAACCGTCACTTGTGGTATTCTTAGAAAGAAGAGGAGGGGGGGGGGGGGGGGATGTACATAGTAAAAGCGTGTAAGGTTTTTATACCAAAAAGGGAGTAATACTCTTTTCATAGCCACTCTGAACCTTAGATTCTTCTAGGTGCCTTTGCTCCTACCCTACCACAGGCCCCCGCTTCATGCAACTAAGCTTTTGACCTCCGTTCCACTTGAAATTTGATAGTGTGATAGAATGGCTAAACTGTGCAATTTAACGGTTAATTTTTGAAACTTTTATTTCTGACGAGTTATTAAGGTCACCCTCGTATAACTTATGTAAGGTGTAAGCTCATACTCACTTTTCCCATTGACATATTTCATGCACAGTATTTTTTTTCCATCAATATTCGTATTAGCTAAACGTTGACTTAATGTCGTGACTTTGTTGGAGTGATAGTGGAGTAATGCATTATCTTCGCTTGCTGTTATCTTTTTTAAAGTTACTTCACTGTTACTATTTTTGCAGCTCCAAAAGATTGTTGATGACCAGAAGACTAAAATTCGTAAGACAGAGCGTGCTCTTCAAGTTGCTGAGGTATCTTGCTAACGTGGTGTTTGAGATGCTTCAGTTGTTTCACATGCTAGAAAATGGGTGCAGGTCTCTCTTTTGCTTTCCTAATGTTGTGTTACATCTTTCTACTTAAAACTCACTAGGAGGAATTGATGAAGGCAAAGTTTGAAGCGACATCTAAGATTAAGGAGTTAACGGAGGTAAACACCCTGTATGCTCTATTTTCCTAGACTAACTATTGTTGTGCGGTTGTTAGGGGTAAATCTTGTGTTTGTTCTCGTGCACATTAAAGCATAGCTTGCAAATAGGAGACCTTTAGTGTCCGTACTAGGGTATTTTCCTAGACTAACTATTGTTGTGCGGTTGTTAGGGGTAAATCTTGTGTTTGTTCTCGTGCACATTAAAGCATAGCTTGCAAATAGGAGACCTTTAGTGTCCGTACTAGGGTATGCTTGTACTTTGTGACCTTGAAATGCGTTCTGTCGAGATGATTAAGATTACACGTTTTTGTGGTTAGCACCTATTATCTTTATGTGATTATGTGATTTTGTCTGGCCAACTGGCCTGATCCCAGTGGAAGGCTCTTTGGGAGACGAAAGCGCCTCTAAGGTCGGATTTTTCTGTTTAATGTGCCTCTTTGGAAACAATTTGATGGTTTCAGCAAATGGAAAAAGATCGTAGTTAATGGCTGCTGCATATGCCTAGCAGCTCAAGAATTGTAGTTGACCATCTTTGTCTTCATTGTCCTTCACTCCTTCCGCTAAAAGATTGTGGTCTTTTTGAGCTTCTTGTGTTATGCAATTTCCTCTTTTCTTTTTTAAGCTTCTTGTGTTATGCAATTTCTATATTCTGGTGCATATGACTGCAGAGGAATGACTGTCAGTTCGAAGGCTTTACGAGTTTCATTTAGTTGTAAACAGCTATAATTGTTAAAAACTTAATCTTCCCAGCAGTTTGATCATGCTTTGGTTCCCATTCCTTAAGGGTGAGGGCTCCTTGCCTCCTTTTGGTTTGTGTGATAACTGTAATTAGGTGGTCAAGTATGTCAACTTGTCTGTGCTACATAGAATACTTCCTGGACTTTTGTTGCTACTAGTATTGAGCACGTGCGTTGCACGTGAACATGGTCGGGAGTAATTTTTGAATTGATATCGTTGTTTTTTTTGGGATTAAAATAATATAATTCAATTATTTTCATATTTCTTTTGTGACTTGTTTTAGAATAGGTATATTTGATATTCACAATTGTAATCCATTCAATATTTGAAAATCTTCTTTGTAAGCTTCTGGATTGAAGAAATGTTTGATGGTGCTGCTGAAAACAAAAGTAAATAGAGAAATTAAAAGAATGAATCTACGTCTTTATTTTTGTAATCAGTTAAATTGGTTTATGGTATACACTTAAGATTTGTAATTTTCAAGACCATGTGCGTAACTGAATAGATTTTCAGTTCAAATTGGCGCCATATTTAAGCCTTATTTTTTTTCTCATTTTTTGATGCATATTTAACCCTTTTTCTGTTTTTTTCCAACAGCCTTTTGTTTCTTAATTGATATTTCACGTATTTCAATTTCTTTGTTTTGTTTTTGTTTTTTAGTTTGTCAATTGGTTAATTGTTTGCTAACCTAAAAACGTAAGGAAAAATAATCACAGTTCTCATTACTCAATTCATTATTCAATATTTATTTCATTTCAACCCAAATAAAAAAGGGAGTAATAAAGGAATTTTTTTTATTTTGTTTTTCTTTCTCATATGACATTTCATTTCCCAATGTTTATAATTAGATTCATTATCCAATGTTCATTTAATTTCAACCAAATTTAATAGGGAGTCATAAATGGAGGGTAAAAGTGTTATTGATATAATTAACAGAGGACATAATCGTCCAGAAATGATTTACAACATTCGTACTTTTATAGGTAGTATAGATATCTACTAACTTGGCAACTTTGGTATAAGTTTCTTATATACGTGTCACTTGATGTATTTATGCTATCTATGGTCGTTAGTTTTCGATCTTTCTGAATTATTTTCTAGAGAGTACTGTGTAAGGCACTGTTGTCTCTGATGCATAATCAGGTTCATGGAGCATGGCTACCACCTTGGCTTGCAGGTCATTTGTTAGGCTGTCAGGTACCTATCTTGCTTTTGTACTTTGACGTGTAGTCTTGCAAGTTTGGAGCTTTTGACTATGTGATTAACTTTCAGTCACATGTGGAGATGCATTGGAAAGAGCATGGCAAACCTGCATTGGACATTGCATTGCAGATGGTATATTTTCAAACTTCGTTTTGGGGATTGGCTATAAACATGTAGTTATGTACGTTTTGAACTGTAGCTGCAGGATTCTCCATTTTTAATGACGCTCTCACCCTAGAACCTCACACCCTCTCCCGGCTCCCAAAGCTTTGAACATTTCTTTACTAACTATGGAATATGTGTTACTTCTTTCTCTCCTCTCATGACTATGTCCCCCTAATATGTTAACCAAGATTGCATATCTCATTTGTCCAGGCTACAGAAAAAAAGGCCCAACTGGAGAAGTGGGCTGCACCCCATATGGAAACCGTCAAAACTGTAAGTTATTTCCAGAAATTCTGTTTGCATCTCTATAATCTGCAGTAAGGACCATCCTTGGGGTTGTTAGAAAGGGGGGTGGGGGTGGGAGTGGTTGGGACTGAATCAAGAGTATTTTCAGTGTTTGTCTCTATTTCTTGATAAATTATGCATTTTGAAATTGTGTGGAAAACGTATTTTCACATTTTCCTCTTTTTCTTTTTGTTCTCTGAATGTGAAATAGTTCTGGTACTTATGGGCTTAGGACTCCTATTATCCTATGATTTTATTAAGCCTCTTATGCATTTCATTTTCTTTCCTTTGGTTTAATATGCATTTCTAAGGAATTGCTTTGCTTTTACGTACTGTTGGCATTGATTGTAGTTCATGGCCATATATTCAACTCGCCATTAAACAGACCAGGATAGAACAAGCGTGTAATACTGGACAAAAGGGTATTGGAAAGGCATGTTTAATGGATGCAACTCGCAAGAAATGGGGAAGAGATAGACTTTCCTTACCCTGGCAAGGGATCTGCCATGCTCGAAGGGAAGGACAAAATATAATTATCAATGTGAGCTAGGGTACCTAAAGGTGGGGTGGGGTGGGGGGGATGGAGGGAGGCAAACACGATTTTATTGGGTCTCTGACTGACTTGATTAAAAAAGTACCAACTACCTAGACACAATTGATTTTTTTTTTTTTAAATTTTGACAGAAGACCTATTAATCTGAAATCACAGTTCAATTGATTGAAAATTTCTCCATCGAAGATTCCTAGTTTCTTGCTAGTCAATCCTGCATCATATGGAAGGTAATCATGTACTACAGGACTTATAAGCAAGGATAATGGGAAATTGATAGCACCACTTTTTCTCAGTAGAGTTGGATGTAGTGGATTTAATTGTCGCTCTTGGTGAAGTGGTGTAATGTTAGGTTTAGGTCAGGTTTTACCAAATTTTATTCAGCCTGAAGTCTTACAATTCTTTGTTCTTTTATAATTTTTTCCCGGAACTTAAAGACATTGATTGACCTGATGAGTAAAAGATTAAGATTCCGGACATAAGCTCCATACGTTAAACAGTTCTAGTGCACATTTAGGTCAAGTTTGATTTGGTTGTCTCAGCCCTCAATAAAGCTAACGGGTTAGATTTATTGGCTTACTATATGTTGTCCCCAAGGGGTCCATTCATCTGCCCAGGGTTTACAGGTTGACTGGTTACATAAGGATTCCTAGTGTATCTTCAATAGAGCGTTGACTATACTGCTTGTTGACATTGCTCATTTGTGTCCTACAAACTGTAGAAATTGATCCCTGCCGTTAAGGAGCAGTGGTTGGTGATAACCATTTATGTTGAACCACACATGCAATCATTGACTACAAAAACTATCGAACTCTATGAGACATCCAAGAGTGCTGTTGGCCCTCATATTGTCAAATTACAGGAACTCGTTGATCCTTATTTTCAGGTATATAATTTCTTGTTCTCCCTAGTTGTTTACCTGCTCTATTTACATGGATCCTGAGATGTAACTAATATGGTGACAGGAAGTAGAGAAATTTAGCAAGCCATATATTGATCAGGTTGGCACTGCAGCAAAACCTCACGTTGAGAAAGTTCGGGGCGTCTTGAAGCCCTACACTAAAGGGGCAGTTCGTGCTTATAGGAAGTTTCTTGAATCTGCAACTACCTACCATCATCAGGTCTCATATGCAATCCGTTTATTCATCCATTTTCTTTTGTATGTTCCTTGCTTTGTAGTTGCTTTCGTTTATGCGCTTATCATGGTTGTCCTTCGTATGAGAGCAGTCTTTGATTGTTTTGTCTGGTGGAAGATAGGCTTGGAGTTAGGATAAGAATTTAGATATACTTTTAAGCATAGTGAGAAGTGATTCATATTTCTATTTTCACGTTACCATGCCTGTCAGACGGTTGTCCTGAGAAATATTGATTGATGACAAAATCCTGAAAATATTCAGAATGTTGATTACTCTAATAATGACTGAAGTTTAGGAATTTTTTTAACTTAATGGGTAATAATGTACATTTTGGATTTCAGCATAAGAATGTTAATTACTTTGCACAAGTTGTTCATGTCATATTCCAGTCACACACCAGCGTCTGCAAGGCGATGGTTGAATTTCTAAAATTGGCATTTTGGAAATCATTGTTTTTGCCCCGAATTTGATTTTGTCTCGGGAAAAACATAGAAAAATAGTCAATATGGAATGTGTAGCAAATCTAAGCCATAATCAGGTAAAGTTTTTCAAGAGAAGAGAGGAAAAGTCCAAGGTCCAACGTCACAAACTCTTAGAATATAGTTCACAATCTCAATTATGTATATGAAAAAACTGATATACAAATCACAAATGTGTATATTAAACCCCTTAAACTAGTCTCAAATATTTTTATGTAGTCCGAGGATCTTCAGGCTTCATTAAATGCAGTCTAGCAAGCTGCACAAGCTTCAACGAGCATCATGTATATACAAACATAAATGACATGCTGGTGCACATTAGACTTCTCATCCATTTCCTTGGGGTGCATAGTGCAACATCTGGGACGATGTAATAAATTGATCAACTTGCTTAATTGTTCCTATAAGCATCACTAACACGACATAGGGAGATAATTTATTTTGCAAAGCTTAGCAGAACTCAAACTGATAGGAGTTGGCTTATTAGTGACCGGTAGACCATGTTAAACTTATGAAATGATTTCAAAGATTAAGCACATTCTCCTCGTACATGTCCTTTTTTTTTAGTAGCTTTTAGCTTCTATGTATGGTCTAAATTAGCGCACGTACCTTGTCTTCCGTGATTGTTGCGTTAAGTCACATTTAACCCTTCATAGTAGTGTTTGTGGGTAGGAAGTATGAATATGAAAATAAATGATTGTTCCTCTTAAGTTATTTGTTTGAAGTATTGGACAATATTACAGACGTAAAGGTATCATTTTCCTTTATTTTTAGAGACGGTATTATGTCAAATACTTGATTGTAATATTTGGCTAAGGAGATTTTTATTTCTTACAATTGTACTGGGCTTTCATTTCTCAAGCTGCTCCCTTGTTTGTGAAGGTTCAAGGGAGGGTCCAAGAATCACTGAAAAAGCACGAGCTTACGAGGCCTCTTGCAACTAAAGAGTTGGTTTGGTTTGCGGTATGTATTTCTTGACGTTGTCCCTTAGTTTCTTCCATTGTGGTTGAAATTCGTTCTACATCTAAATTAAGTTGAATTTACATGGTGTAGGCCTCTGCCTTGTTGGCTTTGCCCGCTATTGTTCTGTCTAGAATTTGCTCAGCCATCTTCTGGTCAGTTTCATCTTTTTCGTTTCCTTTTTATCTTATAACCGAGGAGGAGTTCTTTCATGTAGGCTATCTCTATTAACATTTCTTTCCTATTCTCACAGCAAGAAGGCGGTAAAACCCAATCGGGGCGGTAGTTCTAACCATGCACGTCGTAAGGCTAAACGGGGACATCAAGATAGGTAGTTCAAGGATGTTAGATGCTGTCTTTAAGAAATCTAAGGTATGGTCAACTGGAAACTTACTGGGATATGCATTTAGGTGCATGATACGAACTACCTGATATTCTTTGCCTCGATGTGTAGTATGACGTTGTGCATCTCAGTTGGCCACTTGCTATTGGGCATGTTCTTCATAGTGCTTTTCTTTTAGTATAGCTCGGTAATTCAGTTAAATTTTCAATCACTTTTATTACTCGTTCAAAAAGACTGTCCAGTCTTTGCAATTAAAAACACAAATATTCTGTTTGCAATTAGAGATCATTTACAATGTTCAAAAAAGACTCTTCAGTGGCAGGGAATTTTTTGTTAAGCCAGTAAGAGAGAAGGCTTTGAAACATCTACCCCACCCCAGCCACAAACATTTCTACATCCTCAAAATGCCTGTTCCTCTCTTTCCACAAAGTCCAGAGTTATTAAATAGGAACGTACCTCCAAGCCGACATTCCTGTCAACAAAAGAAAACACCAAAGCTGCGTAGAAGCAAAAGGACTGCAGGTTCATCTCTCTTTTTCTCATAGATTACGAGATGACTATAATCGGCCGTCTTTTCCTTAGAGCACCACATGTCAAGAATTTCCCTCGGAGCTTTTGTCCTGGCAAAGAAAGCCACCTTAGGAGGCACCCAATCCCACTCCAAATTATGAATATTATCTTGATACAATCTGAAAAGCATGCCTGGCGATATTCCACCGAGTGGAAAAAATTGTGAAAACTTCACACACAAGGCCTCATCCACCAGGTTCACTGAAAGTCCGACCTTCGATCCCCACGTTCGAACGTATATTCATGTACCGGTCTGGCCAACCCATAGCAATGAGACTCAATATCCCCAGCCCTTGCGAGGTTGCCTTCGATGTCAACTTCCATCCTAGCAGATCTATCCAGGGCTAATATCCCCAACCCTTGCGAGGTTGCCTTTGACGTCAACTTCCATCCTAGCAGATCTACCCAGGCCTACTATCGATGAAACCTGTATAAACACACTGAAATATGCAGTGAGGAGAGTGAGGCTCAATCAGATTTATATGGAAAGAACAAATGACTCAGTGATTAGACAGCAGATTGTCATGCGATTAATGCTCGGATAATCGATTTGTACTAAGCAAAACTTGACCATGGTTAAGGAACTGTGTTGTGGCACATTAAATATTATTACTTGGTACTAATCTTGGCAATTTAAGTAGTTATTTCTTTTGGCTACAATTCGAATTTTGGCTCTGCTGCTGGGTAATAACTGAATATCTTGGTCTCAGTGACCTCTCAATGCCTTGCAGATAGAGCATTCTCAACATTGGCATTTTGGAGTCGACATCCGTGTTTGTTCCTTGTATCTTAGCAGCTGTTTCAAAGCTTTTACGCTCTTACTTCATGTGCTAGGGGCAAAAAGTTATACAGGGGATTTGGATTCTTTTTTGTACACCATAGACTGAAAGTCATGTATGGCTGCGGTATCATGGTTAGGGTGTAATTCCTCGTTTTGCTTTTATAACCCAAATTCAGAGTTGTAACAGCTGGTACTTTAATATTCTTTGTTTATGTTCTTGGTCTCCATTGTAATCTATCTCTTTCTCGTTACATATAGTTGCGTCCATCCCCACCCGAGGTGAGGTGACACTCATCTTTTCAACCCATCCTGGATCGTTGACTTCCGTCACGTGGACAGCACGACGGTTCCAGATAACCTTCTTTAAAAAGACAGAAGGTGTCTGGTGCGTTGTGTGAAATTTCTTAGGAATAGCAATGGGGTAGGTCGGGTGCGGATCTTATTAAATCCGTACCCGCTCCGGTTGTCCTCATGCACAACTCCGGCCCGCCCCGCCATGAGATGGAATATCATCCCTGTTCCGGTGGAGTTCTATAAAATCCAACACCTCGCCGCCCCCACCTTCTTTTTAACCGTGAGAAAAACCCATATGTGCCCAATCCGGCCCGACCCACCCCTGTTTATCAAAACTGTACGTGTAATAAAATTGCAAAATTAATCTGTATTATAACAAATAAAATAGGACAAAAAGTAAATAAATGTCCATAAATCCCAAAATAGAACATAATAGATCACACCATCAAAAATTATATAAGTGGGTATATTTCCAGTTTTTCTTTCTTTGATCCAAGGCCTGAGATCAGTGATTGACTTTAGGGGGAAGAGAAAAATGGCTTTGATCCAGCAGTTGAGATAGTGGTGTCAATTTACTATTTAGGGATGGCAATGAGGCGGGTTGGATGCAGGTTTCATAAGATCCGCACCTGCCTCGCTACACCAACCATGTGACTCCGTTCCGCCCCGCCATTGGGTTAGGAGATGATGATATCATCCCTGCGAGACCTTTTTGGTGACCCGATCCGATCCGTACTGCCATTTAAATTTCAATCACGAAGTCTAAGAATTGGAAGGGCAAAATCAGAAAAATAATTCGGCGATAGATCTATGACCGCGCGCCGGAGTGGGGAGTCGCTGGAGGATGACCGGCGATAAAAAATAGGCGTTGGTGGACAGTGGTTATCCGGTCTCCGAGATACGCACCTGTTTATAGAGTTTCTTCCCGTCAAACTTCATCTCACAAGCAGGAGGCTAGGTTTACACTGAGAGCCTAGCATTAGGGACATGGTCAGGGGGTACGAAGGAAGGTGACGGCGAAAAGCTGATGGACAGAAGGGCGACCATCGACCATCGACGGCGAAAGTCAACCGTAAAAGGCGACCGAAGCTCGTGGACGTGATTGGGGGTTTGCGGCGGCTTTAGGAGAAGAAGAATGGGGAGAAAGATGAAAGGGGCTAGGGTTTTCCATAGTTATATAATAGGAGATATGGACGGTTGAGATTTAATCTTGAATAGGATATATAGCGGAGCGGGTCGGGTAGCGGGGCAAATACTCTTAAACTCATACCCACTCTGTACCCGCTGCGGGGTATGAAAGTAAATACCAAACCCGCCCCATGACCCGATTATAGTTAAAAAAATCCATTCCTTCAGGTGTGGGGCGGATATCCGCCAGGTACGGGTCCAATTGTCATCCGTGCTACTATTACAAAGAACAAATAATTTCAGCAGCTAACAAATAGTTATTTACCTGTACATATAAGCTACCATATTCACCTCAGAAAAATTGGCACCATCTAGACTAACCCATCACTGAAACTTGTTTATTTATAGCGTACATTGTTCCCTTCACATAGCAAGATAGACAAAGATAGATCAAAAGGAGCAGCAGATGCTTGAGATTACGAGCCAACTACTCTCAATTCCTAAAGAGGACATTGTACTTTCTTGTTCCATTGTCTCTCTTATCTTTCCTTCTATCCTACTAAGGTTATCCATTTCTATTCTCCTTCAAATTTCACCTCTCAACACTAATTCTCCCGGTCTTCTCAACTCTTGAGATTGGTGACGGTTGGCAGTGGACGGGTGGAGGTGGTTTGTGGCCGTGAGGCCGGTGATGATGAGGACGGTGTTTGGTGGTGAGGTGGAGGAGGTTTGTAGCCGTGCGGAGGTGACAATGTGGGGGAGAGAAGAGGGACGGGCTGAAGTGAGTTTGAGAGAAGAGACAGAAGAAGAGAGCAAAGGAAAGTGTGGTAGGTTTTCTGATTTGTGAGCATATATATACTATTCGATGGACTACTATGATTGCATCTAATTTAGAGTTAGGATTATATGAAATTGGGGAGGGTACAGGTCGGACACCGGGGCGCATTAGAGAGAATACAGAACCCGACCCGTATCGCTGCGGATTGCTAATATAAATATCATATCCGCCCCATAACCCGGTCAAAGTAAAAAAAAAATCGCTCCTAATGGGGCAGGGCGGATCGGATTTAGATTACCATCCCTAAAATTTCCAAACTATCCTATTACACTATCTTTACACTTGGAAGGTTTTTAGTGGCAAATGGGTAATTAAAGATAGTGTGCCACATTATGCGGCGCAATATTTTTAATGTCCAAGTCGACAAATCCTAGACTTTGAGGAGAATTCAAACTGTTTACGAAACACCATTGTCAGGGTTGCATGTTGTCTTAAAGTTTCTGCGGGTTGATTGTCGAGAAACCTGTCACACGCAGTCGAGTTTGGTTGAGAGGCAAGAGGTAATTGTTAGGATTTACAAGTAAGCTAGCAAGTGAAAGCTGGTATTAAAAGAGTGAGGAAGGGCAACATAGTTTTTTTTCATTGGGAGGCAATTGACGAAGCTTCAAACTCGGATTTGAAGGTCAAAGTCAAATTATCTAGTTTTATATCAAGTTCTAAAGCCTGTAAATCACAGCTCAAGTGAAGGCCAAAATCAAAGTCCAAGCTCCTCAACACGAGCTTAAACTGCAAGATCAATGCTCGTCAACAGATTGTAAAATGCAAGATTAAATTCCTCAGCACGAGCTTAAACTACACCATTAATGCTCTTATCCGAACGAGCTAAAATTGCACAAGGCAACCCAAAGAGAGAGAGAGAGAGCAATCTCTTAGTAACAAAAGAAAAAGATGAAGATTGTAATATATAATCAAGTCTTGAGGTTAATTAGACTGTCATGCCAAGCACAAGGAATGCAATCAAATGCGGAGCTGTCTCTTGGTCTTGTGGAAGTGCATGGCAAGCCCATGCATATGTTGAAGAGCACACCTTCAATACACAAAGTGCAGGTCAACAAAAGATTATGCAAATTAGGCAAGCCCAAATGCATATCTTGTTAAGCACACCTTCAATACGGAAAGTGCAGGTCAACAAAATAACATGCAAAGAATGCAAGTCCAAATGCAAGTCTTGTCGAGCACATATTCGATACAGAAAATGCGGGTCAACTAAAAAACATGCAAATAAGGTAAGCCCAACAGTAAGTCACGCCGAGCATAGTTTCAGTACGAAAAATGCAGGTCAACTAAAGAGCATGTAAAAAAGGTAAGCCCAATTGCAAGTCATGTCGACCACATATTTGATACGAAAGGTGAATGTCAACTAAAAGAACATACAAAGAAGATCAATGGCAAGTCACATTTGAGCACACTTTCAATGTTGTCAAATGCAGAGTTGTCTTGGCCGTGTTAAAAGTGCCTGTCAGCGGAGGACTCTGAGCATGAGGGCCAGCTCAAAGTGCAAGTCACGTTGAGGTGATATTCAAAGTGATCCGATAAACGATAAATCTTGTACATTTGTTTTACTAGCGCTACACCCAATACCATGTCGGCAACTTGAACCCGCTAAAAAAAAGTGCAGTTATGGCTCTTCAAAGATCGGTGTTGCATCAATTACGGGCTTGTCCGAAAAGGTTCAGGTAAAGACTAATTTAAAAGACCAGAAATTATTATTATGAAAAAAAAAAAAAAGAGGTATGTCAAGCTACAACTTAAAAGTCAAAATTTCACTCGGTGAGGAGGAGGAGGAGGTTGGTCGAACAGAAGAATGATGGCAGAAGAAGCCAACGGCGGCCACAAGGATGCCGGCGACATGGTGTTCGTGGAGCGCTGTGACGGGAGCCTGGCAACCCCGACGAACGTCGATGGCGGCAGGGTGCTAGCGGGTGACCCATCGACGGTCACGCCAGACACCGACAGCGGTGGGAACGATCAGCTCATGGCAGCGGCGATTTGGGGCCAGAACGTGGTGGGGTTGCGAGCTCTGAATTCTGGTTAGGGGATGCAAATCGTCTGCGCCGATTTCCAGATGTGGAAATTCCAATCATAGTTTCCTGTGCTATTGGGGCTACAAATAGTGGTTTCGTTTATGGGGACTATTACTGACTGTTGTCAAACGCCAACATGGTAACTATTGACTAAGGACACCTGACGCATAGAAGCAAAAGACAAATTACAATTATAAGGATCCAATTGGCAAACGCTAGAAAAAAAAAATCAAGCAATTATATAACGATCCATTTATTATCACACTAGTGAATCAAATTATCAAAATGATTTATTCATCACATTCGATAAAGTGAATCTTAAATTATTTTCATCGTATCAGATGAATTTAATTTTCCACAAGTTAGCATTTGAATTTGCAAACTAATACCAATTTTATGACAAGAAAAAGGAATATGACATTTTTGTAACCAAATATACTTTATAAGTTACCAATTTTTGTAATATCAAAGGACTTTATAATGACCGAACATCCATAATATAAGTATCAATTATGACACCATTTAACATGCTTATTGGAAGTAGGTCATATCAATAGGTTGTTGTAAGGCGTGTCATTTTTCTTATTGGAATACACTTGTCATCACACGGATAGGTTGTTATATAATAAAAAGATGCGTTACCCAAAAAGATTTTCAATTTACTATATACAAAGCAAATCGTATAAAAACGTTATAAATGCGATATTAATGATTATATAATTCTTCGCAATAATTTTTGCTCGGGGTTAAAAAAGTTGCAAAAATGTAGAATACTTGAATTTCATCTTGCGCAAAAAATTTTAAGAAAATTATAACCAACAATGAGTCCCACAATCTCTCGCGTCTTCATTGTTGCTAATAATGCTAAACAAATGAACTGCATTTAAAATGTTTTGATTGAATTTTGCAAAGGCTAAAGTTCGTTTTTATCCCCAACACTGCCGGCAACAAATGCATGTTAACGCCAAAATCATGTTCACCGTCCAAAAGGCACAATGCTTACCTCCTGAACATAACCGTAGCACCGTCAGCAACCTCATTAACCCTGTCATCACTCCAGCCAACATAAGAACAACCTCAACAATGAACCAAAAGCATCCCCAACGACACTCCGCCTTTTATGCCATGCCAATCACCCCACCCTTGTAAAATCACCATGCAAGACATGAACAACACGAAAGGCACACTTTCTCAAAAGCACTCCCGTTTCCATGAGACGCACACGGTGTTTACACCCGAGTAACCAAATTAAAGACCAACCAAATCACATTGTGTTTCAACCAACGGCTACAAGATTCCGAAGTTGATGACAAAACAATGATATAATAACAGTCACACCCAAGATTGGCCCAAGACCAAGAACACCTTGCATACCACTGCTACCTCATCAGTCGTCCACCAAACCACAAAACTCATCACGCATAAAACAAACCACCAATGCGTTTGTCAGTGACAAGCCAGCATACTCTCAACACGACAATACCAAAAACGTTCAACGACACGTCCTCTTTTGTCCCATTCCGAACAACTCCCTGTCTTCCCCTGACGCACCACGCCAAGGCAACTAAAATGAAGATAATCACAAATCAACCAACCACGGTCTCTGCCAACTCCACCAATGGCCACCAACAATTCCAATAACTGTGGAAGTGCCAATTTAGATTTAACAACGCATTTGACACTTACAACCACAAACGATCGGTTCCTAAAGGAACACTAAAAATCTCACAAAGGGCGATGGTTCCCATTTCGTTAGTTCATGTGCCACGGAAAAACAAACCGCCGTAAGAGCAACCAATGACATCAATGGAGTATCAAGAGAGTACGGTATCGACCTAACTAACACCAAATGCTTCGTCCCTAAAAAACTGATCATATATCCTTTTGGGATCGTCCCAAAAAAATTGATCACTTCCAAATTAGGAAAGATTATGTAGGTATTTTTACATATTTACCTTTTTTATACTTTTTTTATTCTATTTCTCTCACCACATTTAATTCTCCACCAACTCATTTTCTCTCTCCTGACCCACCACTTTTCACTTTTTTATTCTATTTCTCTCTCCATATTTAACACTCTACCAACCAATTTTCTCTCTCATGGTCCACTCTCTTACCCCCTCTCTCTAAAGTATAAAATGAGAAAGACACACAATATATAACCTAAATCCTTAATATACGTGCAAAGTCAAATGAATCACTCTTTTAGGGACGGAGGGAGTAGAATTGTTCACTTTTGTCCAAAAAATGGACACGTGTCTTCACTTGAATGAGTTTCAGTATAACATCAAATAGGTGTTTCACCTAAATCATCTAGGCAAACCGAATCAATTAATTAATAAAATCTAGATATTGAACTGGACTGACACAATTGAACTAGACATGCAACTAGATGAGACCGTTGGTCTGGATAAGGACAAATGACTTCTACACTTTACCATTTGACTAGACTAGACTAGAGTAATTGTCTAAGTCACATTATCAGGCCTAAACTTAACAATGCATTCTGATTAATAATAAAGTCCACTACTTATTTAATTATTAATAATTATAAAACTAGGGTGTCTACACTAACACAGTTCTCAAGGCTTAGAAAAACTCCATAATTCACAATAAATTCTCATTAAACACTTTTTGGCTTAAAACAACATACAAAGTTAAAATATCAATTTTCTGAATTTTTGAATATTTTTGAATTAAAAATAATTTCTTTAAATATAATAAAAGCCTATAAATAGCCATAGTTGTTTCTAACTCAAACCAAAGTCCCATAATTTTAAAAGAACTTTATAAAATATATAAATTGTAGAAACGGAAATCACAATTTTAAAAATTAAATCCATTTTTAAATTATTCATTTCATTAATTCAAACACGATATATGTAAAAGTACAACATAACCCCTAAAATTCTTCAAACTTAAAATAGGACTTATTAGTATCATAAAAACAGTACCACAAATTTTCTAAATTTAGTATTGATTTAAAAGACCTAAAATGAATTTTAGAAAAAATAAACTTGCAAAAAAATTAAAATACTAAACAATTTCAGAAAACTTTGAAACTTGGCCAGAAATTCTAAGATGGCCCAAGATACTTCGCAACAAAATTGTACTAGCCAACAACCACCATGCGTCATCCCATACACACTGTACACATACCAAAGCACAAGGTTCCCCTACACAAGTACAGGGTACACCTATATAAGCACAGGGTATATTGCCACACCCACTGAAGATGTCTTCTTCCTCTCTTACCCACTAAAGACACACATAACACACCCCCACCCTGTAATGCCCCGAATTTTCGAAGCGTTAATTTCGAATCAATAAAGACAAAAAATCCCAAATTTTCAAAAGTTTCTCAAACTAGTTATTCATAGCATCTAAAAAAAATATCTCCAAGTCACATAATTATATGTCAAATAGACCAAAAACAGTTATTAAGTCCCCAAATTACTCCTGCACGGAGTTTCAAATTAATCATCCAAATCCACATAGGTCCCCATATTGTACTTTCTAAAAATGACCAAACTAAATGCAAAACTAAACTACTAATACTGACTTTGATAAAAAAAAAATTGCTAGCTCTCAATCACACCGCTAACCCTGAAATTCAATTCCACCTACTGATCACCTGAAAGGAAAACAGTAAGGGAGTAAGCGAAATGCCCAGTAAGGTTGCTCAACGGACCAATGAAAATGAATACAAAAATGTCTGAGAAAACGAGATTACGGAAATACAGAATATTAACGGAACAGATACCAGACCGAATTTCAAAATGCAAAAAGATATCTTTGTACGGAAACAAACACTAGAGAGTCATTCAGAATAAGGTCACACATGCCATCACTGACATGTGTAACCATGTTCAAAAAATATGATTGCGACTTCTAGCTCATCCCACTGAGTTAGCCCACATTTCAATCCACGTGGGTAAGTCAGAAACAAAAATGTCACATACACTATGATATGACTCACAAGAATTACCTATAAATATGTTCAATAAATTAGGCAAGACACCAAAAATTGCCTACACCATCCAAACTGAGTGCTATATACATGTAACGGATGACGACTCAGGCCAAATGCCACTCTTAAGTTAAACAATGTTATGTAGCAAAAACGTAACTTGACGTCTTCAAAGCAATTGAAGTAGAGTGTCCAAAATATTCCAGAACACACTTGAATTTGATTATATAATTAGTAGGAGAAATACACAAGTTCAATAGAAATAGAATTGCTGAAATTAGAGTTTGTATAAACTAATTACGACAAAAAAGAGTAAACAATAATGAACCAGAATTGGAGTTATGTGGCTACAGCCACCACGGTGAATTACACGTAAGAAAGGTGAGAGAGGCTGATGAATTCACATGGGTTTTTAGGCTTGTTCAAGGAAAGGACAAGAAATTTCTCTAACTTTTGGCCCATTAAACAATGAAGGAAAAAGAGGAGTTACTATTAATAATTGGGATCACAAGGACTTAACCCATTAACTGTCAACAAATTTTTAATGCACCCGGTCAAAAACATTGAAAATACAAAAACCGGTTGAGTACACTGCTCCCAAGCAATAACAACTATGGCGCAGTGATCGTCAGAGCGCCGAACAACCAGTATTACAACAAAACTGATGAACGTTCCAATACAATTCCAGAACGTAAGGGGAAAAAAAAAAGAATAAGCAGTAATCGTTAAGAATAGCCAATGAATGAATAGCAGTGTCATGAGTATAACGCCAGACAAATTAAGGTCGATCGAATTGATGAGTCCAATAATAATAGAGATTGAAAGATCAAGATATATGAACATTAGATTGATCGGTCCAACGCTAATTTAGATTTCAATAACAGTAAACTCTTACCTCAATTTTGCGAAATTCCCAATTACAGATGACGGAGTTTCTCAATAGATTTCAAACAATACTAAATTCAATCACCAAAAAGTCAAGGCTTTAGGAATCTTACTTCTAGATAAATCCAAATTCAAGAATCAGAATGTACCTCTTACCTTAGATTTCACGCCAAAAGTAGTTGCGAAGGAGACTTTCGATTGTTCTTTTCTCTATTTCTTCTCATAAGTCCAAAAATGAAAGTAATGATACGTACAAGCCACCTAAACCCTAAATAAAATTTGCTGAATATATTTTTAGAAATATCGATCACGTCCCTAAGTTATCTAAATTTGCAAAAATGGGTTTAATCTTAGTCCAATCACATACCGTTACTAGGACTCCATCATAAATCGTTTCAATAACATTAAATAATAAAATTGGTCTATCAATCAAAGTACTAGAATGTCAAATATATACCGCTCGGATCAAATGAGTAATAATTAAGCTAAAAATATATATCCGAGAATAAAATATTAATTTCACCAAATCCAATTTTTTGGGGTATTACATTATCCCCCCGTCATAAGAATTCCATCCTCGGAATTACTCGATATCAAATTTCATAACATTGATCCTCGAACAAGGAAATACTAGGTCCGAGTTTCGCTTCAACCTCAAACAAATCTTTCTTGAACAAAAAAAAACACTTTGCGGTGAGCCTCATTATACATATTAATCAACATTACACAATTAATCAACTCACGAATACTTAGCGCACTGTTATGGATCATCCAATGCCTAACCTTTTCACCAAAGAGTCTAAATCATAAAATTCTAACAGAATTGAATGCAAGAGCACATCTTAAACCCGCCATCCCAATCACCAAAATGGGGTTATGATAGCTGGCTAGAATCTCAAACTAAGATAACGATAATGTCCAAATATAAGTCGAATGCCCCTACGAAATAAATAAAATGTAACTGTAGCTTGTAAACTTCTCATAGACAAAGGTACAATCGTCTTCCAAACTTAAAACTCACGAAATAACCTACAGAATAATTCAGACTGACGTATCTTATGACTTGTTTTACGAGTCCTCGTAGCGTTAGATGCCCAACTAAGTTTTGATTGCTTACGCTACGGCACACCCACGATAGCTTACAGTCCCATGGTACCAACTTGATCACACGTGAGTTGATAACTAGGTACCAAGAAATCCTCTTTTAGTCAAATAATCTAAAGGTTCTAATCACATTATATTGAAATTTACAAAGTTCATGCTCTTGCAACCACAAACTTCGTGTATTAGAACTATGTTCCATCTTTTTTTTTTTTAGCAGGTTATATCCTTGTCACTTAAAGCTCTACTACACACTACTGAAGCATCAAATCCCAAAACTTTACATTTGTTTAATCAACCAAACTCAAAGCGAATAGTCTCTACCAAAGACTAGAATATCAAACTGGATCCTAACATCAATTGTTGGTTTATTAGGTTACAATGAACTTTTCCTTTCAATTATTTACAACAACTATTACATCATTTAGAGGGGGCAAGAAATTACAACTTTTGTCTTAGCCCCACTATGGATCCGACCACTTATATCAGCCCTTAAAACTAGACTTGTCTGATAGCTTTACATTACCATGCCAGAAAAGATCACCATACTATAAAATCATATCATTTCAACAAGTAGAATGATCATAAAATACTAACGAGCATACAGTAATTCGAACAGAAGATCAGACTTGTTGCTACATTTGTGACTATTGTCTACCTCAAAACTAAGCCGTTTTCGTTCTATGTTTCAGCATCAAGGAAAACTCCTACTCCTAAATGAGCTATTCCATATTTCATAAACAAGTTCAGCGAATCACTAAGTTGAGTCTGCTTCATCTCCAATTATCCTTTTACCACGTGTAGCCAGCAGCAGTAGGACAACGTAACGGCAATCACGGATTAAAAAAAGTTCTTTCTACAATCTAAGCACCCACAACTAAAAATTCATCTAAGTGACAGAATCAAAATATCCCAGGTTCTTGAACTTTACAACACGTATCTACTAGAAAAACAAAACTTCTTACCATACTCTGGAAAACCATACATCGGAACACATGTCGAATCACTAAAAAAATGATAACTGGGCTTGAAAACATCGATTACCTCAAACACTTCTACATCACAAAAGCCGACAAAACTTTGCAATGGTCCGTTAAACCACAGCCAGGTTACAACGTTGCAGTACAAGATAGCTTAGACAAGGTACAAGCATGATCCAACTCAAGGTCATTAGAAAAGATGAGCTCTAGATCCCACCTATGCCCAATTTCATAGTAGAAATAAAACGAATAAAATGTGGGTAACACCACAAGCTATAAAACTAGTCACTAACAAGTTCATAATATATTTATGCCTTTTACAGAAGATCCTTTCACACCTAGCATCTGTAGCCATAAATCAAGATCTAAAAATTAGAGTTACTTGGTCAGGTTAGCATAAGAGCAAGATTCACAACCTCAGCCACTGACCCGCTACACAGGCACCAACTACAATTAAAAGAGTTATAAGGTTACCATCCCCGAAACATGTTAAAGCTTTTTGAAGCTCAAAGTGGGCATTCGCACAATATATAGTCTATTGTATAACTATTCCTATCTACAAACCAAAACTTCATAAATAAAGTAATCAACCGTATACCTTTGGATTGCAGAACATATTTCCAATCTATGAACTAGAATTTACTTAGCATGCTTTAGTAGATACAAAAAGTGTAACATCGGAGCATTGAACAAACTTCCTAATAACATAGCTAAACTTCTCCGGATCAAATGTCAACACCCAAAGAAAGCCAACTGAAGAATAGCAATTGTCCACCAACGTAAGGCATGCCAGCCTCACACTACCAAAGTCCAACGATCTTGACTTAAACAGCGAAAAGTCGTTACGACTTTATGACTTTTGATTCCCAAAACAAGAACAACCATAGTGCCAAGAGTAACGTAAAAGCTTCTGGATGTCAGATAGTACTTAGTTGGATATAGACCATATGAAACCATATGCCGAGACGAAAACAAAGGATCACCAATCAAACTAGATAATCCAAGTTACCTTAAGAGCAAGAGTCTCCAACTTGCTACATATCATTAAATCTGAAAAATAAGATTGCCTATTGAACTTAGGTTCCACTCCTACTATGCATAAAATACCTTAATTGCAACAAAGAAAATCACTTTAGCTTTTGTCTTTCAATCTCAGGAACATGGTTATCACCAACTACATGGACAAAAACTCCAACAATATACCTTGATAAACTTGAGCCAATAAAACCTTACTTTCCAGCACGAAAATGTAACATAAGCTAAGCCAATCTATAATTCAATTTACTCTTTTGTTCTTTCACCTCCAATCTTTTTTTTTTCCCTTCAAATTGTCCAAGGAACATTCATATAACATCCAATCGGGATTTACATCTACTAAGATTTGACTAGGTGTAAAATCTTGACTTGTATAATCAAACAATCATAAAGCCACAAGAGTGTCAAAAGTAGTCTTACCAGTTCCGTAATATACTATGTAGACATTCACCTCCCTACATGATCCTACATGACCCAAGACTCTAAGACCAGAAAATACACGTCCATTTTCTTGGGTGCCAAAAGACAATTAATCCCGAACAGTCAAACATGCCGCTTTATACATCTCCTCAAATAAGTCGTACAAAATCTTATGCACGACCAATAACTTCGGATAGAAAAGCATACCACTCCAAAAGAAAAAGGGCTTTAAATTATCCATCAACGTGTCAACACGCATAAAAGGTGCCTCCCTTAAGAATTGCCTCTCAGAAAAAATCTCAGAGACAAAAAAGACGTTATAGGTTGAGTAATGCTAGCCTAGATTTACCCATCCTTACACATCAATTTTTAGACTAACAAAGAGTCTACAGAACCATCTCATAACTTATTCGATCCTAAACACGAGTCTACAAGAGTTTAAACCTATAACTTTGATACCAACTGTAACGTCCCGAATTTTTGAAACGTTAATTTCGAATCAATAAAGACATAAAACCCCAAAATTTCAAAAGTCTCCCAAACTAGTTATTCAGAGCATCTAAAAGAAAGAAAAATCTCCAAGTCACATAATTACTTGTCAAATAGACCTAAAACAGTAATTAAGTCCCCAAATTACTCCTACACGGAGTTTCAAATTAATCATCCAAATCCACATAGGTCCCCCTAATGTACTTTCTAAAAATAACCAAACTAAATGCAAAACCAAACTACTAATACAGACTTTGAGAAAAAATTGCTAGCTCTCAGTCACACCGGTAGCCCTGAAATTCAATTCCACCTTCTGATTACCTGAAAGGAAAACGATAAAGGAGTGGGTCAAATGTCCAGTAAGGTCGCTCAACGGACCAATCAAAAGGAATACAAAAATGTTTGAGAAAACGAGATTACGGAAATACAAAATATTAACGGAACATATACCAGACCGAATTTAAAAAAGAAAAAATATAACTTTGTACGGAATGAGACACTAAAGAGCCATTCAGAATAAGGTCACACATGCCATCACTGACAAGTGTAACCAGGTTCAGAAAATAAGATCGTGATCTCTAGTTCATCCCACTGAGCTAGCCCATAATTCAATCCACGTGAGTAAGTCAGAAACAAAAAAGTCACGTACACTGTGACATGACTCACAAAAATTACCTATAAATACGTTCAGTAAATTAGGCAAGACACAAAAAATTGCCTACAGGATCCAAACTGAGTGCTATATACATGTAACGGATGACGACTCAGGCCAAATGCCACTCCTAAGTAAAACAATGTTATGTAGCAAAAACGTAACTTGACCTCTTCAAAGCAATGAAGTGGAGTGTCCAAAAATATTCCAGAACACACTTGAATTTGATTATATAATTAGTAGGAGAAATACACGAGTTCAATAGAAATAGAATTGCTGAAATTAGAGTTTGTATAAACTAATTACGACAAAAGAGTAAACAATAATGAACCAGAATTGGAGTTATGTGGCTACAGCCACCATGGTGAATTACACGTAAGAAAGGTGAGAGGCTGATGAATTCAAATGGGTTTTTAGGCTTGTTCAAGGAAAGGACAAGAAATTTCTCCAACTTTTGGCCCATTAAACAATGAAGGAAAAGGAGGAGGTACTATTAACCATTGGGATCACAAGGACTAAACCAATTAACTGTCAACAAATTTTCAATGCACCCAGTCAGAAACATTGAAAATACAGCAACCGGTTGAGTACACTGCTCCCAAGCAATAAAAGCTATGGTGCAATGACCGTAAGAGAGCCGAACAACCGGTATTACAACAAAACTGCTGAACATTCCAATACAATTCCAGAACGTAAGGGGAAAAAATAGAATAAGCAGTAATCGTTAGGAATAGCCAATGAACGAACAGCAGTGTCATGAGTATAATGCCAGACAAATTAAGGTCGATCGAATTGATGAGTCCAATAATAATAGGGATTGAAAGATCAAGATATATAAACATTAGATTGATCGGTCCAACACTAATTTAGATTTCAATAACAGTAAACCTTACCTCAATTTTGCGAAATCCCCAATTACAGTTCTCATGACGGAGTTTCTCAATAGATTCCAAACAACACTAAATTTAATCACCAAAAAGTCAAGGCTTTAAGAATCTTACTTCTAGATAAATCATAATTCAAGAATAAGAACGTACCTCTTACCTTAGATTTCATGCCAAAAGTAGTTGCGAAGGTGACTTTCAATTGTTCTTCTTTATGTTTCTTTTCATAAGCCCAAAAATAAAAGGAATGATACGTACAAGCCACCTAAACCCTAAATAAAATTTGCTGAATATATTTTTAGAAATACCGATCACGTCCCTAAGTTATCTAAATTTGCAAAAATTGGTTTAAGCTTAGTCCAATTACATACCGTCACTAGGACTCCATCATAAATCGTTTCAATAACATTAAATAATAAAATTGGTCTATCAATCAAAGTACTAGAATGTCAAATCTATACCCCTCGGGTCAAATGAGTAATAATTAAGCTAAAAAAAAATATCCGAGAATAAAATCGTAATTTCACCAAAAATCCAAAATTTTGGGTATTACATTATCCCCCCGTCATAAGAATTCCGTCCTCGGAATTACTCGATATCAAATTTCATAACATTGATCCTCGAACAAACAAATACTAGGTCCCAGTTTCCCTTCAGCCTCAAACAAATCTTTCTTGAACACTCGAACATTTGCGGTGAGCCTCATTATACATATTATTCAACATTACTCATATTAATCAACTCACGAACACTTAGCGCACTGTTATGGATCATCCAATGCCTAACCTTTTCACCAAAGAGTCTAAATCATAAAATTCTAACAGAATTGAATGCAAGAGCACGTCTTAAACCCGCCATCCCAATCACCAAAAGGGGGTTATGATAGCTGGCTAGAATCTCAAACTAAGATAACGATAATCCAAATATAAGTCTAATGCCCCTACGCAGGCGCGGATCCAGAAAGTCTAACCGGGGGGGGGGGGGCAAAAAGAAAAAAAAAATGATGACTAACTAAATGAATGAAGAAGGTTCGAGTTTACATAAACCATGAAAAATAAAAAAAACACTAAGATTAAATGTAGTTCATCAAGGTTTCACAAAACAAGAAAAATAACTCTATACATTGATGGTTAAAGCTGAACTCAGCGTTCTTTATAGTCACGAAAATCATCAATGATCGAGTCTATAGTAAACGTTTCCACAATATCTTTCTCAATGTGCACAATCAAAGAATCTGTGAGAAAATCATCATCCATCTTATTTCGGAGTTGAGTTTTGACCATCTTCATAGCCGAAAATGCTCGTTCAGTAGTTGCAGTAGATACCGGAAGAGTAAGTACAAGCCTGATCAACCTACTAATAAGTGGATAGATCATTGATTTCCTGGTCTTCACAAGCCATGGAGAAAGCTCAGATATAGTTGACAAATGACAAAAATCGGGATGTTGAGTAACATCGAGCTTATAATGTTGTAACTCCATCTTCAAGTGCAGTTTTTCTTGCTCAGTAAAGTCTTCAGGATAAAACTTGTCAACAAGCATGCAAAGATCATCACATCATAAATTTTGAATACGTTAATACTATAAAAATTAAACTAATGAATAGCGTAACTATTAAAACAGCGTAACAATTGAAT
Source organism: Escallonia rubra (assembly GCA_033065855.1). NCBI lineage: Eukaryota > Viridiplantae > Streptophyta > Magnoliopsida > Escalloniales > Escalloniaceae > Escallonia > Escallonia rubra. The sequence continues at coordinate 299,451 of JAVXUO010001377.1, read as the reverse complement.
ACATTAATACGATAAGTAGCGTAACTATTGAATTTGTTAATACTTCAAGAATTAAACTTAAAACAAAAGAACTCACCTCGATCAATTCGTATTTTTTCGTAATTCGGAGATTTGAAATTTAGGATTTGGAAGAATGAAGAATGAGAACGAAAAGATTATGACGGCCGGTGACTCAAAGCGTAAAGAATACAACAAAAAGAAACCCTAATCAATTAGTTACGATATAATGGCATTTTTGTAAATACGTAAAATATGAGTATCTAATTAAAATAACTAAAAAAAATAATTTTCCAAAAAGTTGGGGGGTGCCGTGCCCCCCCCCCCCCCCGGTCAGGCAGGAGCTCCGCCTCTGCCCCTACGAAATAAATAAAATGTAACTGTAGCTTGTAAACTTCTCATAAACAAAGGTACAATCGTCTTCCAAGCTTGAAACTCACGAAATAACCTACAGAATAATTCAGACTGACGTATCTTATGACTTGTTTTACGAGTCCTCGTAGCGTTAGATGCCCAACTAAGTTTTGATTGCTTACGCTACGGCACACCCACGATAGCTTACAGTCCCATGGTACCAACTTGATCACACGTGAGTTGATAACTAGGTACCAAGAAATCCTCCTTTAGTCAAATAATCTAAAGGTTCTAATCACACTATATTGAAATTTACAAAGTTCATGCTCTTGCAACCACAAACTTTGTGTATTAGAACTATGTTCCATCTTTGTTTTTTTTTTTTTGGCAGGTTATATCCGTGTCACTTAAAGCTCTACTACAGACTACTGAAGCATCAAATCCTAAAACTTTACATTTGCTTAATCAACCAAACTCAAAGCGATAGTCTCTACCAAAGACTAGAATATCAAACTGGATCCTAACATCAATTGTTGGTTTATTAGGTTACAAGGAACTTTTCCTTTCAATTATTTACAACAACTATTACATCATTTAGAGGGGCCAAGAAATTACAACTTTTGTCTTAGCCCCACTATGGATCCGACCACTTATATCAGCCCTTAAAACTTGACTTGTCTGATAGCTTTACGTTACCATGCAAGAAAAGATCACCATACTATAAAATCATATCAATACAACAAGTAGAATGATCATAAAATACTAACGAGCAGACAGTAATTCGAACAGAAGATCAGACTTGTTGTTACATCTGTGACTATTGTCTAAGCCGTTTTCGTTCTCTGTTTCAGGAACAAGGAAAACTCCTACTCCTAAATGAGCTACTCCATATTTCATAAACAAGTTCATCGAATCACTGTGTTAAGTGTGCTTCATCTCCAATTATTCATTTACCATATGTAGCCAGCAACAGTAGGGCAATGTAACGGCAATCACGGATTAAAAAAAGTTCTTTCTACAATCTAAGCACCCACAACTAAAAATTCATCTAAGTGATAGAATCGAAATATCCCAGGTTCTTGAACTTTACAACACGTATCTACTAGAAAAACAAAACTTCTTACCATACTCTGGAAAACCATACATCGGAACACATGTCGAATCATTAAAAAAATGATAACTGGGCTTGAAAACATCGATTAACTCAACACTTCTACATCACAAAGCCGACAAAACTTTGCAGTGGTCCGTTAAACCTCAGCCACATCACAACGTTGCGGTACAAGATAGGTTAGACAAGGTACAAGCATGATCCAACTCAAGGTCATTAGAAAAGATGAGCTCTAGATCCCACCTATGCCCAATTTCATAGTAGAAATAAAATGAAGAAAATGTGGGTAACACCATAAGCTATAAACTAGTCACTCACCAGTTCATAATAGATTTACGCCTTTTACAGGAGATCCTTTCACACCTAGCATCTGTAGCCATAAATCAAGATCTAAAAATTAGAGTTACTTGATCAGGTTAGCATAAGAGCAAGATTCACAACCTCAGCCACTGACCCGCTACATAGGCACCAACTACAATTAAAAGAGTTATAAGGTTACCATCCCCGAAACATGTTAAAGCTTTTTGAAGCTCAAAGTGGGCATTCGCACAATATATAGTCTATTGTATAACTACTCCTATCTACAAACCAAAACTTCATAAATAAAGTAATCAACCGTATACCTTTGGATTGCAGAACATATTTCCAATCTATGAACTAAAATTTACTTAGCATGCTTTAGTAGATACAAAAAGTGTAACATCGGAGCATTGAACAAACTTCCTAATAACATAGTTAAACTTCTCTAGATCAAATGTCAACACCCAAAGAAAGCCAACTGAAGAATAGCAAGCGTCCACCAACGTAACGCATGCTAGCCTCACACTTCGAAAGTACGAAGATATTGACTTAAACCGCTAAAATTCGTTACGAGTTTGTGACCTTTGATTCCCAAAACAAGAACAACCATAGTGCCAAGAGTAACTTAAAAGCTTCTGGATGTCGGATAGTACTTAGTTGGATATAGACCATATGAAACGATATGCCGAGACGAAAACAAAGGATCACCGATCAAACTTGGTAATCCAAGTTACCTTAAGAGCAAGAGTCTCCAACTTGCTACATATCATTAAATCTGGAAAATAAGATTGCCTATTGAACTTAGGTTCCACTCCTACTATGCATAAAATACCTTAATTGCAACAAAGAAAATCACTTTAGCTTTTGTCTTTCAATCTCAAGAACATGGTTATCACCAACTCCATGGACAAAAACTCCAACAATATACCTTGATAAACTTGAGCCAATAAAACCTTACTTTCCACCAAGAAAATGTAACATCAGCTAAGCCATTCTATAATTCAATTTACTCTTTTGTTTTTTCACCTCCACTTTTTTTTTCCCCTTCAAATTGTCCAAGGAACATTCATAGAACAATCAATGCAATCGGGATTTACATCTACTAAGATTTGACTAGGTGTAAAATCTTGACTTGGATAATCAAACAATCATAAAAGTAGTCTTACCGGTTCCGTAATATACTATGTAGACATTCACCTCACTCCATGACCCAAGACTCTAAGACAAGAAAATACATGTCCATATTTCTTGCGTGCCAATAGACACAATTAATCCCGAACAGTGAAAGTATACCGGCTTTTACATCTCCTCAAATAAGTCGTATAAAATCTTATGCACGGCCAATAACTTCTGATAGCCTAACATACCACTCCAAAAGAAAAAGAGCTTTGAAATATCCATCAACGTGTCAACACGCATAAAATGAGCCTCCCTTAAGAATTGCCTCTTAGAAAAAACCTCAGAGAGCTGACAAAGAAGACGTTATAGGTTGAGTAATGCTAGCCTAGATTTACCCATCCTTACACATATCATTTTTAGACTAACAAAGAGTCTACAGAACCATCTCACAACTTATTTGATCCTAAACACGACTCTACAAGAGTTTAAACCTATAGCTTTGATACCAACTGTAACGCCCCGAATTTCGAAGCGTTAATTTCGAATCAATAAAGACAGAAAACCCCAAATTTTCAAAAGTCTCCCAAACTAGTTATTCAGAGCATCTAAAAGGCACAAAAAAAAAAAATTCTCCAAGTCACATAATTACATTTCAAATAGACCTAAAACAATAATTAAGTCCCCAAATTACTCCTACACGGAGTTTCAAATTAATCATCCAAATCCACATAGGTCCCCATATTGTACTTTCTAAAAATAACCTAACTAAATGCAAAACTAAACAACTAATATTGATTTTGATAAAAAAATTACTAGCTCTCAGTCACATCGATAGCCTGAAATTCAATTCCACCTTCTGATCACTTGAAAGGAAAATTATAAGGGAGTGAGCGAAATGCCCAGTAAGGTCGCTCAACGGACCAATCAAAAGGAATACAAAAATGTCTGAGAAAATGAGATTACGGAGATACAGAATATTACCGGAATAGATACCATACCGAATTTCAAAATGCAAAAATATATCTTTGTACGGAAACAGACAGTAGAGAGTCATACAGAATAAGGTCACACATGCCATCACTGACACGTGTAACCATGTTCAGAAAATAAGATCGGGATCTCTAACTCATCCCACTGAGCTAGCCCACATTTCAACCCACGTGGGTAAGTCAGAAACAAAAAAGTCACATACACTGTGACATGGCTCACAAGAATTACCTATAAATACGTTCAATAAATTAGGCAAGACACCAAAAATTGCCTACACGATCCAAACTGAGTGCTATATACATGTAACGGATGACGACTCAGGCCAAATGCCACTCCTAAGTAAAACAATGTTACGTAGCAAAAACGTAACTTGACCTCTTCAAAGCAATTGAAGTAGAGTGTCCAAAAACATTCCAGAACACACTTGAATTTGATTATATAATGAGTAGGAGAAATACACGAGTTCAATAGAAATAGAATTGCTGAAATTATAGTTTGTATAAACTCATTACGACAAAACAGTAAACAATAATGAACCAGTATTGGAGTTATGTGGCTACAGTCACCATGGTGAATTACACGTAAGAAATGTGAGAGGCTGATGAATTCATATGGATGTTCAAGCTTGTCCAGGGAAAGGACAAGAAATTTCTCTAACTTTTGGCCCATTAAACAATGAAGGAAACGGAGGAGGTACTATTAACCATTGGGATCACAAGGACTTAACCCATCAACTGTCAAATTCAAGGGGAAAGTAGGGAATGACCCCTCTACTATACACGTTGTGCAATTTGCCCCCCTCCACTTCAAACTTAAGCACTAAACCCTCCCACAGTTTAAGAAAATGGCCACTTTAGATGAAAACCGTTAAAATATAACAGCGCGTGGTCAACACACGCGTTGACTAACGATTTTTTTTGTAAATGACATTTTTGCCCATTGTCTCTTTTTAGAAAAGAAAATAAAAAAAACCCTAATTCTAACCACCCCACCCCCCCGCCACCCAACCCCCTATCCCCTCAACCCAATTATGTTAACTCCCCCGACCACCGCACCCCTTCGTCTCCCCGTCTGCCTCCCTCTTCCCTGTCGCCGCACCACCCTCCCCCTTCCCCTTCCCCTTCCCCGTCGCAGCGACCGCCATTCCCCTTCCCCTTCCCCATCGCCGCGATCGCCCTCCCCCTTCCTAAGGCCCCATCGCAGCGACCGCCCTTCCTCTTCCCCTTCCCCGTCGCCGTGACCGCCCTCCCCCTTTCCCTTCCCATTCCACGGCATTGATGAAAATTTGAATTGAATTGAAATCGGCGATGTGGGTTTGCCAAATGGCTTATCGGCGTGGTGGGGTGGGTTTGCCAAGGGGCTTACTGGCGTGGTGGGGTGGGACGAGTCTGCCGGATGGTGGGCCGAGAGAGTCTGCCGGATGGTGGGCCGAGAGAGGCTGCCGGCGGCGTGGGGTGAGGAGGACGCTTGGGCTACCGGCGGCGAGATCAGATCTGGAGAAGGAGAAGAGAAACCCTAATTTTAAGGTTTCAAAACCCTAATTTTTAAATCAGGGTTTCAAATCCTCTAATTTTAGTATTTCAAAAGCTTAATTTGCAAATTAGTTGCTAATCCTAACGGCAATCGCGGTTCCTTTTTTTTTTTTTTGGTAACTCTCTGGTGGTCGGAGAAAAAGACCAGTGGTTGTGCTCAATAAAGTGGTTGTGCTCAGTGAATCACCAATTGTAGCGGGGTTGACCAGAGGAGAAGGGTCATGGGCAAAAATTGTAATTTAAATTTGAGGGGGGGAAATTGCACACCGTGTATAGTACAGGGGGTCATTAGCTAATAAAGAAATAAGGGTATTTTGGTCATTTCACGCTATTCATAACGGATTTATCTAAGGTGCCCATTTTCTTAAACTGTGGGGGGGGTTTAGTGCTTAAGTTTGAAGTGGAGGGGGGCAAATCGCACAACGTGTATAGTAGAGGGGGTCATTCCCTACTTTGGCGCAGTGACCGTCAGAAACATTGAAAATACAGCAACCGGTTGAGTACACTGCTCCCAAGCAATGACAATACATCAACCGGTTGAGTACACTGCTCCCAAGCAATGACAACTATGGCGCAGTGATCGTCAGAGAGCCGAACAACCAGTAGCCGAACAACTAGTATTACAACAAAATTGCTGAACGTTCCAATATAATTTCAGAACGTTAGGGAAATAAATAGAATAAGCAGTAATCGTTAGGAATACTCAATGAACGAATAGCAGTGTCATGAGTATAATGCCAGAAAAATTAAGGTCGATCGAATTGATGAGTCCAATAATAATAGAGATTGAAAGATCGAGATATCTAAACATCAGATTAATCGGTCAAACGCTAATTTAGATTTCAATAATAGTAAATCCTTACCTCAATTTTGCGAAATCCCCAATTACAGTTCCCATGACGGAGTTTTTCAATAGATTCCAAACAACACTAAATTCAATCACCAAAAAGTCAAGGCTTTAGGAATCTTACTTCTAGATAAATCCTAATTCAAGAATAAAAACGTACTTCTTACCTTAGATTTCATGCCAAAAGTAGTTGCGAAGGAGACTTTCGATTGTTCTTCTTTCTGTTTCTTCTCATAAGCCCAAAAATAAAAGGAATGATACGTACAAGCCGCCTAAACCCTAAATAAAATTTGCTGAATATATTTTTACAAATACCGATCACGTCCCTATGTTATCTAAGTTTGCAAAAATTGGTTTATCTTAGTCCAATCACATACCGTCACTAGGACTCCATCATAAATCGTTTCAATAACATTAAATAATAAAATTGGTCTATCAATCAAAGTACTAGAATGTCAAATCTATACCTGTAATACCCTAAAAAGTTTCGTTTCCTTGTGCGGAATTAGTATTTTTGAATAAACAAATTTGTGGTTTTTTGTTAAAATTAAGAAAATAAATTGGGATTGTTTTTGAAATTTCGGTTGAGTGAAAGTGGTTTCATTCGAGTTAAAACTTGTTGATGATAAAGTTTTTGAGTTCCGAAATATTCGGTTGATTGAAAATAGTTTGGGTTCGAATGAAAAGACTTTTTTGTGTGTAAATGAGCTACTGAAGTTTTCGGTTGACTTAAAGGTTTTTAGTTGACTAAAAACTCAATTTCGGTCGAAAGAAAGTTGTTTTGTTCGAATCAAAATGAAGGGAAATAGTGTTTTGAAAATTTTGAAGTTTTCAGTCGACTAAAAAGGTTTTCTGAAATTTTTAGTCAATGAACAGTAACTTTTAGTCGAATGCATAGTACTTTTAGTCGACTTAAATGTGTTTTCAGTCGACTTAAAGTTATTTTCGGTCGCATTAAAAGGGTTTTCATTAAAAGTTTTTTCGGTCGACTAAAAAGGTGTTTTCGGTCGACTAAAATATGTTTTCAGTCGACTAAAAAGTGTTTTAAATCAAGAGAAGAAAAGGCTGAAGGATTTAGTCGACTTAAACTTGTATTGCTTTGAATGAATAGTATAATTTCTTTACCTTCATATAAATAGTGTTTTATTTCGTTCCTAGCCTTTTTGGGTCCTCTGTTTCTTTTCTTCTCCTTTGCACGAGAGAGAGAGAGAGAGGGAAAAAGAGAGATAGAGAAGAAGGCTTGGAAAGTTTGGAAGCTCTAAGGAGGAGCTTAAGGATTTGTGGCTCTCAAAAGGCTAGGGAAGTTTGTTCCCTTTACCCTTGCGGTGGAAAAAAAGAAAGAGAAGGCTTGGGAAGCTCTTGAGTTCTAAAGTAGTGCTTGAAGAATTGCATTCTTAACGGCTTGATTAAGGTAAGGGTTTACTTTTGAAAATTTAAATCTGCGATGGACCAATCGCTCATGTAAGTCTTTAGATTCTTCTGAAATCCGAACTTCTTCAAATAGGGATAAATGATTCTTCCTCTCTTTTTTGTTTTGAACTTTGTTAAGAATGATTTGTTGTCAATTCTATGATTTGTGAAAATCAAATTCCGTCGAATTTGTTTGACCTCAGAATATTGACATATTGATATTGTCGTTTCAGTGATTTATGATCGTCATTATTTCATGAACTCCACTTATTGTTTGACGAGTTCGTTATTTGATAATGTGATTTTGAAACCTTTGAATATGGTTTGATTGTCCGATATTTGATAACGGTTATTTTGAGATTTTGTTTTGGTGACTTTATGAGCCATGTCACAGTGTGATATAGCTAAAAATACCCCTCCAATCTACGGACGACACGTGGCAGTTATGACACGTAACCCATACTGGCTCATTACTGATATGACACTTACCGTATCAATCACTGGGCAGAATCCTAAAGAGGTTCTAACTCTTTCAGCTCAGATTGACATGAGATCCTCTAGGATCCTAATTAGATTCTGATTAGAGTTGGTCAAAGCCCAGTCCTACTAGGACTCCTCCTTCTACCACTATATAAAGGGGTCAAGCCCCTCAGGTAAAGACAAGCTCACACACATACACATTCTGTCTTTATTGCTTCTCAGAGTTCTATATTGTTAGCCATCTCTGACTTAATCATCGGAGCGTTCCCCCGCCGGAACCCCACCCGGCGGTCACTCCGTGTTCTCTTTTGCAAGCCTGATTTCTGGTGTGGTTCCCGATCCAGTTTTTAGCTGCAACACAATGTATGTGACTTATTTCTGACTTACCCACGTGGATTGAAATGTGGGCTAGCTCAGGGGAGTTGAGCTAGAGATCGCGATCTTACTTTCTGAACCGGCCTCATATGTCAGGAATGACGTATGTGACCATTTTCTGAATGACTCTCTAGTGTCTGTCTCCGTATTCAGATATATTTTGATATTTGGTCTGATAGTGTCTGTTTCCGAAATCAGATATATTTTGACATTTGATAGTTGGTCCGATAATGTCTGTCTCTGTCACAGATATATTTTGACATTTGATATTTGGTCCGATAGTGTTTGTCTCCGTCACATATATATTTTGACATTTGATATTTGGTCTGACCTCTGTTCAGTCAAAATCGGTGCGCCTTTGAAATATTGTTTTTCAGATTCGAAATTTGGTATGATTATCCGTTCCATTGGAAAAGTTTTGTGCTTCCGAAATTTCGTTTCTTAGATATTTTTTCTTCTGTTTGATTGGTCCTTTGAGCGACCTTACTTGGCATTTGACTCATTCCCTTATTGTTTTTCCTTTTAGGTGGTAAGTAGGTGGGATTTCAGATTTGAAGGGCTAGTTCTGTGACCAAAGTTAGCTTCCTTATTTCAGAGTTAGTATTGACATTTAAGTGTATTTAATTAAGACAAGTTGGCATTGTTTAGGTTTTGTTTTGAACTCTATGTTGGAGAAAATTTTTGAATTGTATAAAAGTTTTGGGCGCTACGACAGTTATTGATGTACTCTTGGAGTTATTAGTGCATGCTCTGATTGACCGTTTGGGATATTTATGATATTTTAAGGTTTTCTGATTTTGTTTGGGAGACTTTTGATATTGTAAGGTTTACTCCGATTTTTTTATTTATTCGACTGTTAACGCATCGATAATTTTAATAAATTTTTGGGGCGTTACAATACCCATCGGGTCAAATGAGTAGTAATTAAGCTAAAAACAAAATCCGAGAATAAAATCTTAATTTCACCAAAATCCAAAATTTTGGGGTATTACACACCTCCCCCACCCCCCATCACACATACCTACATGCACACATACACAGTACTAACACCCCCCCCCCCCCCCCAAAACATTACACATATGCACAAACAAACTCATTAGACTATAGTACACACATGCACACACACATTACACACACATGCACACGTATTTATGCACACACGAACATAGACACATATTACATACATACACGCACACACTATGTGAGACCCCGATCCTAATTAACTTATTAAGTTTAAACACATTTAAATTTGAGTGAAATAATATAACCGTGTTACATTAGTTGTCTATATAAAATATATGTCAAAATTTAGTTCCGAGCCAAAATAATAATTTAAAATTTTGGGGCTAAGAAGTAATTATGCAAAACGTTGGGGTAAATTTGAAGTTTTTCATTGAAGAGATTAGTGGCATGTGCACATGTGCACATGTGATTGTGTGGGTGTGTATTGCGAAATACTTGTCACCTCCTACTTTAGATGGTGACTAACCTAAACTAGGAGTGCAACTTGGGCCGGGCAATCCGTGCCAGCCCGTAAAAATATGGGTATGGACTTACTTTTGTAGTTACCATGGTGGATGTGGGCTCAAAATTTTGGGCCCGCAAAAAATATGGGCTAGACACGGGTAAAGGTTTCTACAAGCCCGTTTAGCCCGTGGGAAAACCAGCCCGTTTAACTATTATATAATATAAATTATAATATATTTACTTTATATATATATATATATATATATATATATATGTTACAATATATTTATTTTGTTTCCTTTAGTCATTAAAAACCGTGGATCACATAAGTCTATGCAATCTCGATCGTCAAACTCTTAACCTAATAGAATATAATTTCTTTTTTTAACTTTCTGAACTTTCAACCCCCACTTTGACAAAGTCAAAGCCTCAAAGCCAAATGTATGCTCATATTCTTGTCTTATTTTTCTGAACCAGGTTGAGCGACGGTTCCCACTTTTCATTCATGTTTATAGATCTTTGAAGACTTTACTTTTTCTACTTTATTTCTTATTATAGAATTAGAGACTCTTGTATTTTTTTCTCTCTCATTTTGTCCTTTACTTTTTCTACTTTATTTCTTATTATAGAATTAGAGACTCTTGTATTTTTTTTCTCTCTCACATTGTCCCAAATATTTATTTCAACGCTTATATTTAAGTTCATTTTGAGACTTTAATGTAATTTTTTTCATTATCATGAATAAATTGTAGAGTGGGATGGTCAATGATATGTTTCAAAATTATTTTAAAAAAAAAGTAATTCGTAACAATGAACAAACCGTGGATAGCCCGTGTCTACCAAAATTTTGATGGGCTTGGCGTGGGCACATATTATTTGACCCGTAGATGGGCTGGGCTGGGCTGTGCATGGACACGACTTTTAGAGATCGGGCTGGTCATGGTCTAACCCTTGGGCCCGTCCAGCCCGCCCAAGTTGCACCCCTAACCTAAACTAGAGTATATGGTGAATAACGAAAGGAAAGGTTAGTGGAGAAATTAGAAAGGAAAGATTAGAAAAACAAGCGTGGGGGAAAAGAAAGAAAGAGGGAGAGGGTTTGCTGAAATAGTTAGAAAAGAAGAAAAAGATAAAAAAGAAAGAGAAGAAAAGAAAAGAGAGTAAGGGAGGAAATGAAGAGAAGAAAAAAAAAGAGATTTGCATTAAGTTTCTTGAATTGGCTTGGGTTTGATTTGTTTGAGAGTAGGTAATCTTGTGTTTTTAGGGGTTTAAAGCATGTGTGAGAAGTTTTATGAGTAGCGAAATACTTATAAACTTGCTTGAAATGATTTTAAATGAAGTATGTTAATGTATGTTTGAAGATCTGAAGAACAGTCTTATAAATTGCAGTAATTTTGGTGATTAGAAATGTATACTTTTAGTTAAGATATGGATTTGGTTATTTTAGATGTTATACTAATCCATGTTTAGAGTATACATACCAAAATTCAGATTCTTTAAAATATTATTATTATGGTTTAAAGTTCGTGGCTTGAAGCCTGTTTTGTGAAACTGTTACTGGACATATACTGAAGTCTGTCTTTGGAACGGCTTAACATGATTTTAAAATGATATTTTCATGCCAAATAAAATACTAGGATGTAGCTCTTTAAGTCGAGTTTTCGTAAATGTGACTTTAGAGACCTTATAATTCATTTGCTATGATTTTTTGAGTACAGACTATACCTACTGTTAATTGAAATACTGGGCAAATTATGTAACCTAGATTAGTGGTTATTTCTGTCGGGCTTAATATTGGATAACCAGATAATTTATAAATGTTAAACGGATACTTAAACATCTAGGTGTTAATATAAGTATACATATGTGTATGGTACTAAGGAAGAACTTCAAATTATTTCTTGCTTGGTTATCATATTAGTTCATGCATTTAGCCTTTAGTCTACATGTTTGGTAAGTTACATGGAATTATGCTTTGTTGATAATATGAGAAATATGACTTGGGAGGGGATTAAATCTCTTTTGATATACTTGATGACATCTGTGTTGATATATGTACCTGATTATGCATGTCACTCGAAGGAGGAGAAAAAAGTGAGTTGATGGTGTTATTGCCGGGGTTGAGAATTATTCGGTCAGGGTGCTCGTTCTCGTTCACATCTCGGTAGTACGTACTTGCTATAGGTACTACTTCCCGAAAAGAATTATTGGCATGCTAGTGAGGACGTTGGACTTCTTCTATCGAACTCACTACATCAGTTGATTGCGATACGAAGAGTCTCTCGCACTCAGGGAAGGTTGACTTGTGCATGAGGGGCATATTTGCATACTAGTATTCCCGTAGTTGTCTCATATTTGTCTTGAACTTGTTTATACTGTTTTGGTTATATTTTCCTGAATCAAGTTAATATTTAGGTCCTGTTTGTAATTCTCGTGTATGTTTTACAAGATTTCAGATCTTGCTCGATATGTTATTCTCATTTTTCAAGGCAAAGTATTAGAAAAATATTTGTAAGTGATACTCGATATGTTAAATTATTCTTAAGTACATATGCGTTATCTGTTCGAGTGAACTTGCATGTTTGTACTAACCATTCATAATATAATTAATTCATGTTTGGACTTAGAAACATCGCATACCCTACTGAGCCATCAATACATCTTTTTTTGGGTTCAGAGCCAAAAATGATTGCCAGAGGTCAAAGATGATTACCTTGAGGAGAATTTGGAGTATTAAGCTAGGTGAGCAGAGTTTTAACTGTTTTTCTTTTGTGTCAAAGTGTAGCACATGTATTGGAGATAGGCGGTCTATAATATAATGTTATTTTATGGATGACTGTAACGTTTAAGCCATACTTTCGCTATTTATTTTGAGGTTTGTAGTAAAGCTTTATTTATCCTTGAGGTCTATATGTTAATTAGCTTATTTAGTGTTGAACCCTCCCAGAGACGTGACACAATACAAACACACACGCACGTGCACGCGCGCGCAAAATATAGAAAACACGAACAAACACATACCAACACACAACACATAGACATATATATGGGGCAGTTTGGCAGCCCGTCCTTCATCTCACTCACCCCTACCCCCACCAGCTCCATACCACACACACACTTCACAGAATCACGGCCGCCCTGCAGCCTCTCTTGCATCTCCCTCCCCCCTGCTCTCTCTCTCTCTCTCACTCACACAAACACCACAAAAAAACACACGCCCACGCTGTACACGCACTCCCAATACACACAGTTTTTACACACAAGTCATGACCGAATTTTTAGCCCCGCATACATACATAACACTAATTAATTAGAGGGAAAAGGGTAGGAAGGTTACCGAAAAATCAAAAGTAATTATTGAAACCGTCGCAGATTTCAGCCCCCTCTCTCTGTAACTCTCTCTCTCTCTCTCTGCGCGCGGGCTGTAACGGATGAAAAATAACTGAAAATATGGTGGCTAAAATTCCAAAATAAAAACTTAAATTTAGCCTAAAAGGAAAAATTATCAAAAGGACCCTCCAACTTTCTAATATTGCGGAAAGGCATAAAAAGCATCTACTATAAACTAACTTACGAAAAGATTGACGGGGCATTACACTTCACTTATATGTTGACACTTGATAGGGACAAAAACTAGGAGCCATGTGAAACCACCTTATGGGCACAAGATGAATGGACGCTCACGGGCATCTTATGGACACAAGATGAATGGATGCTGACATTTATTTGTGCAATGGCATTTTTTCCCATTTTATCATTAGGTGTTTCGGGTGTTTAATGACCGATCTATAAAAAGATGTAAGAATTTTGTGGATTTTTATGCTATTTGCCCAGGGCCATATTTTTTTAATCTATAATCTTTGGTTGCCGAAAACAAACATCCATCAAACTTACAACATGAAAAGTACTGTTGAAAAGATCATAGGAGCCTTTATTAAGACATTCATGCAGGGGACATAACAAGTTATCCCTAGCGAGCATCTTTAAAATAACTAATTTCTGGACACACACAATTGTGTGCAACTAAAATTAGTTAAGCGCGTATGAACACGCTTTTCACATATTTTGTTAAACTCGATCATTCTTCTAATAAAAAGTCAAGTATTGTTTGTACCAAAGGCATGAATCTTGAGTCTGTCGTATAGAGAAAAGAAGCGCATGCACTTACTAAATCTTTGGCTAGCCGTTTACAGTCTCTCACCGATTCTCTTTGCTCTCATTTTTCCCCTCATACTTACGTCTTTTTATTCCCTCACACAAATTAATTCACTTTAGAGATATAGCATATACTTTTAGTTTTGTTACATATTGCGCTGTAAAAATATTGCTTCTTTTTAACTATGCAGCAGTTAAGGAATATTGTATTAACAAATAGTTTACTTGAGATGAAAAGCCACTTCATATAGCCAAGGAGAAAACATCACAATACAGTTCCCACAAGTGTTTTTAGGTACTTTAGCATGGGGAATGGCATGGCATCAGATTCAGATTGCATGGTGTTATGATACAACATTCTTCCTTTAAAGATAGAGTTAGAAATATGGAAATAAGGAAAAGCAAAAGAAAAAAAAAAGGAGAGAGATTCGACATACTTAGAAAACAAGAAAAAGTTGTAAACTCTTAAGTAAGGTACAAAGTTCATGATGTTTGTTGCATACTTGCATCTAAAAAGAGAATTGGTATAATGCTGAACTCTCAACTTTTACTGGGCAAAAGATATATGCAAGACATGGACCACGTTGTAGACTGGTCACTATGTTATTTATAGTAAATTATATTAATTGAGAGGTTTATTAATTGTGCGATTATATTTAAACATTAATATCGGGTCTGAAAGTAAAATTATATCTTCCTTATCTCACCATCCCAATTCGGCATGCCCTGCGTGTTTGAAAGAGGACTTGGTCAAGTACATACACCCTTCAATGAACATTTATGGAAGTTTGAGTCAATGACTTGCGGATGTGAACTTCTTTGTCGAGGGTTGTAGTTTATGATACATATTATCCTTTTTAGTTAAAGTTTTCTGCCTTTTGTTTTGTTTAAGATGTGATAATATTTTCAAGTACTTCTTTATTATAATTATGACAACCGTAATAGAAATGCAAGACATTTAACCTTTTTAGATTTAGGAAGATTCAATTTCACCTTGCAAAAGTTTCTAGTTTTCATCGTATTTTTGTGACCAAGCTGGTCCTGTGCAAAATACAAAATTTTAACTAGTAATAACTTGTACAAATCAAAGGCTTAATTCCCTAATGAGCTAACTATCAAGTATAGTGGATCTTGGCGCTGGATGCGGTTTCTTGTGAAGATTTTATAGCAAGAAGTTTTAGTTTTATGGGAGAGTGAAGATGTATTGGAAAAAAAAAGATGAAAATGTAACTAATTATATGAAATATCTTTTATTATCATTAATTAATTAATTAATCTATCTATCTATCTGTTATTAATGAAAAAAGCAAAAAAGGTATGGAGCTATAAATATCTTTAAAAGCTTAAAAAGGCATCATGATTTTCTTTAATAATAGTTATATACTCCGTACACCACAATAATTTGGTATGGGATACAGCATGTGCTAGAAAAAATACTGCTAAATATTTTTTACACAAAAAAATATTATTATAATAAACTTTAATAATAACAAAAAAAATACTAATTTTTTATGGCTAAATAAATACAGCACGTGTACAGTAGCTTGATTATTTTGGCATGGTTAAGCTGAGCAACGTTCATACGAGGCCGGCCTAGGCGGTAGGCGTGACGCGTCACCTGAGGTATACTCGGGGACGTGTCAGATTCTGAAGAAGCAACTGGCTTACGTTGTTTCCGTTTTTATATTGTTTCTTGTGGTATAGGTTGTCAGTCGAGTCAAATCAGAATTGCGACTTTTGATTGTGGAAGGAGCCGGTGGTCTAACATAACCAAGTCTTGACTGATCGTTTCCACGAATTTTTCCAATCAACAACCACTCTCTCTCTCTCTCCTTCTCCGCTGCCAAATTCAGTTTCAGGTGAGTTTTCGTGAAATTGCTTGAAGAATGGCCATTTTCATGGGTGTTATTTTGCCCATTACTTAATTTTCTTTTCCTTTTGCTGTGATAATTTGATTGCTTGAAAAATTCCTTGTAGTTTAACGGGATAGTTGGCTCTTTGAGCTGCAAATCAACTGCTCAGGGCCGAGTATCTATCGCCGTTACCTTTATTCTTACTTATGGTGATTTATGAGACGATACTCTCGATTCAGCACTTTAATGGACATTCTGCAATTGTTCGACAAATTTTGTGACACTTGTAAACTTTCTCTTCACGTCGTTACAAATTCTCTCAACTCTCATCTTTCTTAATCAAGTCAAGGTAAATTTTGGGTGGGTTCTGTCACTCTTGGGCTACCGATGACTAAACTATTCGCAAGTCTGGTGTATAGGGTGGGCAGATACTTCATACAGTACTTGGCTCTTTGAGCTGCAAATCACCTGCATAGGTCCAAGTATCTATCGCAACCCCATGGAAATAGAGTCCATGAATTGGCTCCTCTCTGTTAGAGTGCATAATCAGGGTTTTTGTCTGCAAGAAATTGTCTCGTCACAGTTTCGAATGAGTTGAAACCCCACATGAGTCTTTACAGAGATTATGATCTAGATATCCTGGAATCTTCCAGCTCTGTGAGTGTCCGACTGAAGTTTCTGGTATTTCACTATTTCAGTACAAGACATGCTAAGTTTGCTTGAGAGGCTAATAGATTTCTTTTCTTCCGTGATAAGGAAAATGAATATATAGAAACTGCTAGAAGGTTTGGCACTGAGAGGATACAAAAGCAGTCAACCAATCTAAGGAAGAAAACAATGCCAAGTTCCCAAAAAGAGGCTACACTGCACCTGACGATGTAAAAGAATTAAGGTTGATCTTAAAGTGGATAGTCGGCTACATCAAATACTCTGTGTTCCCATGGAAGTCAAAGTTAAGCAATAATAGGTGTACTAGGAAAATTGGGGCTTGATTGTATGCACAGGAAGCTCGGTACCCTTCAATGTCCTGCCATTCTTGTTGTTCCCAAACCAGCCATATAAGACGTAGTGCTGCCAAACTGCAAATCTGCTTCCCATTCCCACTCAGCTTCAATACATAGGAAAGCTCTCAACATATCCTGCAAAACTCACGTGATGCTGAAACGGGAGAAAAGCTTGTGATATCAGTCGTACAATATTTACCTGCTTTTCACATCTGATAAATATTGACTACGCTGTTTACTTTTTCTTTTCTATTCAGTAAGAAATTTGCTTTTGGTTTGCCAGTACACAGATAAGGAGACCCTGGGGTTGGGGGGGGGGGGGGAGGTTGAATGGTGGGGACACCAAATACCTTCAGGAGGAATGACTCACTACCTCAACTAGTAGGACTGCACTGAAAACAGCCCATTGGTTCCCATAATCAATTCATCTTGTCATCTCCTGAATTGTCATTCATTGCTTCCAATCTTTCGAATATTCACGGTGGGGATGATTTCAAACTGAGTTTTATGGCTTGAGTCCTTTAATTAAGGTTGAGAAAGCGAGGGAATAAGAATGGAGTGGAAGTTTGATCAGCCAAGGTAATGCTAGCTCCCTATTAAGCACTGGTGCGGCATTTGGGGTGAAGCACCAGCACGGGGTGCGCGTTGAGCCGGGTACAGGTGGGGGTCGGGTGCGGCATGGGTGCGTCTCCAGAATTATTTTTCTTTTTAATTAAATTTCTGGATGTGTGGTTTGGGTTGGACAGGGCAGGGATATGGCAGGGGAACTTACCTAGGGTTTTTTGGCAGAGAGGAGAGAGATAGAAGAAGGAGAAGGAGAAGGAGAAGGAGAAGGAGCTCCACCGGAGAGCACCGGTAGCGGCGACGGTCTTATGGCAGCAGCGATGGCCGGTAATGTCTGGCAGCACAGGCGACCGGTGGTGTTTGGCAGTAGCAGCGGCAACTTCTCGATAGCTCTGTTGATGTCGTTGATGTGTGCCCTTGTTCAGGGTGACAGCAACTTATAAACTAGGGTGACAGTTGTAGCCGACTTTCCATTTATTATGTTTAGGTACCAGCTTTATTGACAACTTTTAAAACTAGCCCCAATACTGTCAAGAAATAACAGAAGTTGTACAAACTTTATCGTATTTGGCTATGCACTTTCAATATTTCTAAAGCAGCCCAGCAAATTAACAAACTATCTTATTGTTTATTTAATTCAGATTTAATTTTGCTATTTCACAAATAATGTATGTTGATAAATTTCTGCCCTATCCCCGTGGCACCTATATCCCATTTTTTGAATAAATGAGGTACCCGCATAGCCGCACCTGCACTTGCACGTGAATCCGTGCTTCTTAGCTAGCTACCTATGGCAAATTTTGGACTCCAAGCATTTCGACATCCCTTATAGTGAATGTTTTCTTGTAATGTATTCTTTCCAAATTAACCATGTTATGTCTGACGTCTTAGGTTCGCATGTTTAAATCTAACATTAATTTCCCTGATTCTTTGAGTCTTATAGCCGTTCCTTTAGCAGATACAACTTTTTGTTCAGGCACTTTACTGTGTGCTAGAATTTATGCTAAACTGATGGCCACTCTGACTTCTTTTTTGTGTGAAATGAATCTTGATAATGTTTATACCGGTTTCCATGGATTAACTTTCCATAGAATCTGATTTACTTCTTCTGCTATCTTAGATATAGATTTTTTCCTTAGTTCTTTCAGGATACACTCTGTACCCTAGTTGGATTTGATGGCATGGGGGAACATATACAGGAGGCGCATGAAAGTTTTCTCATCGGCTATAGTAATATATCTGGACTATAAGGTATTCTTTTGCATGGTTTCTTCTGTATAAAGTTTTGGTGTTTCGCTTGCAGTCTGTACCTGAAGAACTTCTATTTTGTTTTTTTGTTTCTCACTTCTTTCTTGGTTGCGAATGGGGTGTCTGGTTTGTACCCAAAGGCTTTACAGCAGAGAGAGAAGTGGACTAACAAATCCAAAAGAGCTACTTTATGGGAGAAAGCTCACCAGCGTAATGCTAAGCGTGTCCTTCGTCTGATAATAGAACTGGAAGGTTTGTGGGTAAAACTTGGACAGTACTTATCAACACGTGCTGATGTGCTTCCTGATGCCTATATACGTCTTTTGAGGCAGTTACAGGACTCCCTTCCTCCTCGCCGCTTGGAAGAGGTAATGGTTTTGGTCACTATAGACAAACACAAGAAGAAGTGTACTTTTGGTTATTTACAGTATCCATAAGCAAGGGAAAAAAAAAAAAAACTAGTGAATCTATTTCTTTTGAAACTTCTAATTTTACATTTGGAACAGTCAGCTGATTATTCATATATAGTTTTTGATTTTTCCCTTAGTCAGGTGACACTAAGTATTTAATATATTGCATCGGATTAAGATTTTTTCTCCTGCCAATCAATACTAGTTGAAGTTAGCAAATTTCGGTTTACAATGACTTGTTATGACATGATGAGTCTTTCAATGCCTTCCTCTTGATCCAGTGGATTCTTCAGATTAAAACAGATTTAAGGTTGGTTACATTCAGTTTTTGGATCTCCGTTGGGGAAAAAAATGAGGACAGAATTTCGGGTTTAATCTTTAGCAATTGTAGAGGATTATGATGGAGGCTTGGTTGTTGGGTGTATGATCCGGAGGCATGGGGTGCGCTGCTGGTGGTGCGGGTTGGGGAGAGCCAGAGAAGGGAAGTGTGTGTGTGTGTGTGAGAGAGCGAGGGGGGGGGGGGGGGGGGGGGGAGGGAGGGGGGGGGGGGGGAGGGAGGGGTTGGAGAGCGCATGGTCTTTTGGTGCTTGATTGGACTTTTGGAGCGCATCCCTATTCCCCACCTAATGCTAGATGGCTCCTTATGTGCCAACCATCTTGGAACGTTCACGTTAAACATGAAGGGTCCAAGATTCTATTTTTCAAATGCCAAAAGACAGTGGGTGCCAGATAATTTGGCACACTGGGTGAAATTTATGACTGTCCCTCTTCCACCTTTTTCTTAAAAATCGATGCCAAGCCCACAACGAGCCATAAAATCCACCAAAAAGTCTGGGGCACCAAATAGTCTGGTACATTATCCCTATTTTATAAAATTACCACCACCTTAGACATTGGTGGCAATTTGGTATTTGAAGATAGCGTGCCACACTATCTAGCGCACTGTCTTTGGTCACATACCACAATTTTCAGCTACCTTTCAGTCTTTGTGTCTCTCTGCCTCAATTTGCAATCATCCCCTGTGGTATTACAGGTTTGTTGAAAAACATCTGAACAGATTTAATCTCAACTAAAATCATTAGAGGTAAATGATCTCCACTACTCCAAAGCGCATATTGAAACCCAAAACCATCTACTTTAAAACTTCTGTTTCTTTGATAATATACTTATGGTTTTGTGGTCACCAAACAGATATGGTAAGGGCTTGTACGGCTCTGGCTCCGGTGGCCTTGTTAGCAAGATAAATCATGCACCGCAAAACACCCACTTAATTTTTTTTTTTATAAATGGCTACCTCATCGTCGTCATCGACTTTAACCGTTATGGCAACCTCCAGCAAAGTATCTTGACATTCGCCCTCCACATCACAAATGCAAATCAACCAATTGAGCCAGACTCACCAAACGAAAACAATAATTGCATTGGCTACCCAACAAATTGCAAGTGTTGATCTGTATATTAATTTGATTTCCTTCAGTTGTAATGACGGGGTTGGTTTTCTTAGTGAGGTCAACTTTGGCGTGGGTTGGTGTTTACAGATTTGCAATGTTGGCTTTGCTCAGATCCGGAATACATCTGTGCTGGGTGGTAGTGATGGTGATGTTGGTTGATTCGGCGACGGTGATTGTGGTTGTGGTTTTGTGGTAGCCGTGGTTGTAGTGTCCAGATTTTGGGTACAATTGACGTTGTTGCTGATGGCTGCCAGTACGGTGGTGGTTATAGTGTGGCGTTATTGGCGTCTGTGGGTATGATGATGGAGGACTACTGGTGGTGGTAGGCTCGGTAGTGGTTGTGGTAGTGGTGGTGGGTAATTGTGGCTGCGGTTGTGATAAGAAGGAAAAAAGGGGGTGGGGGAGGGGGAGGGGTGGGGGGGGGGGGGGAGGGAGGGAGAGTAAGAGTAATTTGATTCCCTTAAATGGTAGTGACGGGGTTGGTTTCTTGATGAGGTCGACGTCGGCGTGTTTTACGGTGTTGGCTTTGCTCATATCTAGAATAAATTTGTGATGGGTTGTGGCCATGGTGATGTTGGTTGAATTGGTGAAGGTGATGGTGATTGGGGTTATATGGGTATGGCAGTAGTTGCAGTGTCACAGATTTTGGGTACATTTGACGTTGTTAGTGATGGTTGCGGGTACGGTGGTGGTTGTAGGGTGGCATTATTGGCGGCTGTGGGTATGATGGTGGAGGACTACCAGTGGTGGTTGTGGCAATGGTGGTAAGTGGTTGTGGTCGTGAAATGAATGGAGGGAGGGAGATAGTGGGGGAGGAATAGATAGATAGATAGATAGATAGAGAGAGAGATAGAGATATTTTGGTCAATATGAACCGTGCGTCCGATTCTTAGTTGCAGGAAACTCCTAATATGGTGACGTTTCTCTATCGGAAACTCGCTTTTGCGATCCCAAGTTAGGAGCTCCATGGGATCTCGTCCCAAGCTAATATGGGAACTCGATCCCATTAGCTGGATAGAGATGCATGGAACAAGTGAGAGAGTACCTTAAAATCAAGCCCTTTTCAACTCAATTCCTTATTTCTCTCTTCCTTCAAGTCCTTAAAGCCTCATTGTCTGTTCTTGCTGGCCATGTAAACTATACTAAACAAATGATAATACTCTTTATGCATTTATTTACTCAAGCCGCTCCCAACCTCAGATTCTTCTTGGTGCTTACGCTCCCCCGCCCCCGTTCCCGCTCCCGCCCCCGTCCCCGCTTTGTGCAACTAAGGTCCGATTATCTAAAGCACTAGCTTTTGGCATATGAACAAAGCATCTTGGATTGTCCACATGGCGGGTGTCAAGGGTCTAAGATGGGTTGATCTCATAGGGATCATCCCAGTGTTAAGTAGGGACACGCTCCGATATGAGTACATATGGGAGCTATTCCATTGTTAGCGCTAGCAAGGAGAGGAACTTTCCAATGCTAATCTGGCTGGCCATCCGTCCGCGATCAGGAGACGACCGAGCATCTTGTGATGAATTAGAATGGAAATCTTCGTCAGTTCAACTTGTCATTCCACCGCCTAATGCCACATCTATGCAGCACAACAAAGATGATTATCATTGACCCTTAGTCCCTCAAGTGGATTTTCACCATGTCTGCCTTGTCAAAGTTCGCATGGTGTGGTGGCTTGAGAGAAAAGGAGAATGGGCATTCTTTTTCTGCTTGGCGGAGGCACTGAAAAGAGGAACAGTGGATGCTCGTGATTGTTGTAAAGGGGCATCTTGTCAACAAGATGATTGGGAGAGGCAGGGGCACGCTCTTTGCCTAAAGTTTTCTTTACGTACATAATCAATTGTCTGCTAGTGATTTCATTTGTACAAATTTTAAATCAAGTACATAAATCTGTGTGCATGTTTGTATCGATCTTAAATACTTAAATCATTGGGAGAATGCAATCATCACATGGAGATGCTTATGAGTGCAGGTCTGCCGGAGTATTCAGAAAGAGTTGGGAATGTCAATGGATGATCTCTTCTTGAATTTTGTTGAAGTGCCTTTGGCAACTGCATCGGTAAGAAGAATTTAGGAGTGGTTTTATCAATTGGTATGTTATAACGGCAAACAGCTCCATTAAATATCCTTGTCTAGTTATGAGAAACCAAAAGGGTCTTGTTCCTTGATTGTATGCTTATTTAAGCAGAGGAGAGAATGATGCGATGTGTTAAGCTTTTTCTTCTCTGAGTAAAGATAGTGGTTATAGACGAGGAACAATGCGTTTTGAGTAGGGGGAAACATCTTCTCTGATTCACTGGTATAACATGGTGGATATAAGACCCGTGGTTGTCCTACCACTGGTTTCAACTTCCTGGACTGAACAGTGGTGTCTGTGTCGATTTATATCATGGAAATATTTATAAAGATGAACATGAATACAGGGTATAGTAAACTCCGAATAAGTAGGACTCAAAGCTGCTGGGAATATGCCAACAAATAGTTGAGGTTGTCTATCATTCCAAGTCGAGATATTTAACAAAAGTATGCAATTGAATAGTGTCACTTTAACGTGAAACTTACTAATCACAAGGAGTTAATAACCAACCATGTCATGTATATACACGTAATTACACACACGATACGTAACTCGTCTTGATTATGACGTGTTTTTCCGTCACTTGCCCATTCGTTCAACAAAGTCCTCCCATGATAGTTGCGAGAACATTTCTCTTGTTAATTCTATTTTAAAAAACGTTGTACCCTGTGAACCAGAAAAAGTCACCGGTAGAACAGAGTTTGCCGGCCGAGTTTTGGCAAGTGCTGAGGAAGTATCGGCTTGATGTCCCAAAATGAGCCCAACAATAAGTACTCCATTCTTCACAAGTTTTTTCGTTTATAGACACGCCGAAGAGGCAAGTCAGATATGTTTGTATGTACCGAGGATATATGCTTCAACCAAGACACCACGGACATATTGTCCTTATTGAAGTTTTTTTTTTTTTAAAGTGAACACGAGTAATGTGGGAAAGTTTAATATCTTTGTTATTTCCCGTTATGCAGATTGCACAAGTTCATCGTGCAACCTTAAGAGATGGGCAGGAGGTCGTGG
Source organism: Escallonia rubra (assembly GCA_033065855.1). Classification (NCBI taxonomy): domain Eukaryota; kingdom Viridiplantae; phylum Streptophyta; class Magnoliopsida; order Escalloniales; family Escalloniaceae; genus Escallonia; species Escallonia rubra. The sequence goes on along the minus strand of JAVXUO010001377.1, from coordinate 275,696 downwards.
TTAAAGTTCAACATGAGGGCATCAAGACAGTTATATTGGAGGTCAATATTGCTTTGGCCCAAGTTCCCATGACTTGGGTATAGTAGTAAATCTTGTGGTCATCTATAATTGATTGGCATCTTATTGGTGTATAGGACTTAAAGAATGCAAAATCAATAGTCGACTGGATAGCGTGGGCAGAACCGCAATATGACTTCAACCCTATGATAGATGAATGGTGCAAAGAAGCACCCAAAGAACTAGACTTCAACCATGAAGCTGGTATGTTTGGATAGCCTTTTTTGTTCTTCTTTAAGGGGAAAAACATTTTTTCTTTACCAGCTTGAAAATTGTTTCCAAAAAAACCAAATTTACCTTTTCTTAAACAACATTGTTCACCAATTCATGATGATTATGATTTTAGACCATCTTGGACCTCGATTGTACTCATGTGGACATAAAATTATTTTAAAAACTTACCCTTCTTATTTTTCGAATTGAGCTTTCATTTTTAATGTTTCAGATATTTGAAAGCAAAAACAAGGAAAATACTATTCAACATAGCCTTGGATATTTTGTCTTTCATTTGTGTTTCGGCCATTTAGTATCTAACTATGCTTTTTTTTTTTCTTTCTATGTTCTGCTCCTCTTGGTCCCTGAAGAAAATACAAGGACAGTATCTAGAAATTTAGGCTGCCGAAATAGAAGAAATGATAACAAGCCTCGCGTGGACGTATTGATTCCAGAAGTTATTCAGGTCTCATTCTCTGCCTTTTGATGAACTTTCTGTGAATGGTACCTTCTGATTAGATTTATGTTGTTGCCTTCACTGTGAGATTTAACAATGCTGGGCTACTTTTGTGATACGAAACTTTCTAATAAGAATTGAGGAGGGCGTGGCCCGGGTAAAATGACATTTATTGCCAATTTATGCGTAATTAGTGGTTGTGAAATTTCTTTGTTCTTTCCATCTGATACCGTCAATGGGCTATATACTACGCTAAGGGCCATTATGAGTAAAAGTAAAAACGCAATGTATATAGCCTCAGTTTCTGCTTCTGGTTGCACGTGAGACTGCTATTTGTAGGAGCCCTGTATATTTAAGGCTAAGATTAAATTTCTTCAATAAGATTATTTATGTGATTGTACTTTATACAGTAATTAGTGCTATTGCCAAAACTTTGCCATGAAGTATAAATCAAATCCAGCTTGAGTACCTCATATATAAAACGTACCATATCAGTACCTCGAAGTATTTCTTCAACCCAAATTAGTCTAAATGTGGCGAACTTGAATGTGCTGTAGAGATTTCAGTGGCAATATGATAATTACGAAAAACTGTTTTCTTGATTGCCACATTGACCACTTTTCTATGTCGGCCTCTCCTTGAAGTCCTTTCTGTAACACCAAAGGCCAGAGTTAATTTAGGTGACCCTTCTGCAGCATCCTCCTGCTCATCAACATTTCTGACAATAAACGGTTAGAGCAAACAACCAGAAGTACCCACCTCCACGGTCTAACCATGACTTGTGTTACCTCCGGTGCGACCATTACCACATCGACCATCACATCATCAAGAATTAGACCCATATTTTTTATCGTCCATCACCATTTTCAGATCTGGATTTCACTGCCGCTTTACTTTTCAGATCTTGGCCTTCAATTCTCTCTATATATGAACATATTTGGCTATATGGATCTCGTTCGGCTTTATAGAAAACAATGGGTTGTAGATTTTGTTGTATAGCTTTGGGTTGTATTTTCATTCAGATTAATGTTTAACTTTTGGAGTTTGGTTTCGTTCGTATTGGATTCTTGAACTAGGTGATTTTGTCCATATTGGATTTGCTGTTTTCTTTTTTTCATCGTTGACTTGGTGTTGTTTGGATTATGTTTTTAGCTTTCTTTTTAGTTGAGATTCTGTATGTTCATAGTGTCGGATCCGATTGCAGTAGTTGGTGGGGGGGTCGTTTGGCTGGTTTGTCTGTGCGGTTCATTTATCGCTTCGGACTTTGGATGGTATTTGAGTTTTGGTTTGAATATATAAGATTAGGTGGCTGTGGAGATGGTGGGTTGCTGTGGAGATTGTCCAGGCTGTGATGCAGTGGTTTGATGATGTGGCGGTGTTTGTTGCTTTGGTGGTAGGTTGTTCATTAGAGAAGATGAGGGAAAAAATTCTTTTTCTTTCCTTTTTTCTTTTTGGTCATTAAACAGATTTTTCTTTCAAATTTTTAACCTTTGATGTCGAGTTACGCAAAATTTATTGACGTATTATGATTAAGAAATCGCACGAACAGGATAGTGCCTCATGTTTATCAGATGTGTTATCTAGTAAGTGACACAGTTGCCCTTGAAAAAGGCGTATGGTACGTTTTGAAAACGAGATACTCAAGCTGGATCTGATGTATACTTAAATGGGCACAATTTTTGCGTTAGCCCTTATGATTAGGACCTTTTCTATTTAAGATAGTAACTCTATCAGTTTTCTTGTTTGCCACGTCATAAGAGGGATGTTTTAGCATTTTAACTCTAGATTAGAATTTAGTCCCTTATCCTTACAAATATTTATAATCCTTTTCCTGCTAATATCATATATTTTGGTTTTGACTTTTGAGTATATATCTAGCTAATCTATGTACTTCTTCAAGCAAGCATCTTCCTTCCTAATCAAGCGTTTCGGCTGGGATGTGTTGATTTGATCCTCGTTTAGAGCTGTGATATGCTTGTTCCCCGAATTCTTATTATATCACTGGATTCCTATTTTGCTTCACACAGCAACTATGGTATCAGAGACACGGGTTAAATCCTCAAAACCGAAGCCTCCAATGCTCGTAAGCCCTAGTTGGGATGGAGGTGAAGCGCATTCTTATTTCTTTCCTGTCTTGTAAAACTGTTGAGCAGACAGACGTGCTGTGGCGAATCTAGAACATTACAAGTATACTTTTCTATCAATCTAAATATTGCAAAGGATATCTTGACATAAATATGTTTTCACAAAGATTTAGATACCAGAAGTCTGTACCTGCTAAACGATACAAGAAGATGGATACATAAATTACACTCTCTATTTCGTCCACATAATGCGCCAGCTACAAAGTAGTCACATCTACCTCACACGATACATATCAATCAAATGTGGGCATCTTAAGTTGTGCGTCGCTTTCCTATAATTCTCAGTTCCATATCGAACTCTTAAGCAATATCTTTTTCAGAAGAAGTAAGGCAATTTTTCTGTAGCCATGCATATTGCTGTGAGCCATAACTACCGAAGTGAAGCTCAATAAACTCAAAGAACATTTGGTAATAACATAAGAATTAGCCAGTTAGGTTTTTAATGAAAAGTGAAAGTTGCATTTTTCCATATTTGAAGAGACTGGAGAAATGATGAGTGACTATGGCAATTGGTATCAAGCATGAGTGCCAAAGTCATCTTCTTGAGAAAATGATGAGCAATGAAGCACGGACATGGGTACGGGTGCCGATAGCCGACATGGCATTTTCAAGAAAATCAGGATACGGGTGAGGCTAGGATACGGCAATTTTTTATAATTTTAAGTAATTAATATTTGCTTTTAAAATTTATATGTTTAATGAGCTCTTGTACGAATATATAGAAATTATGGGTCATTTAGTCATCTACTCATATTAGTATAAATCTAAAAGAATATACAGCTGCACACGTGGACTACCAACGGCCACAAGTGACAAAGCCCACAACATAGGGCTGCTCCCTGCGCAAAACTAAATAAAGTTGAGCCAAAAGATTCTGCAAAGACAGAAAATCAGAGTCAAAAGAAAAAGAAGTCTCTGCTTGTTAAAATTCTAAACGTCTACCACGTAACATGTAGTGGGTTCGGGAACATACTGTACGAAGTACTCAAAAAATTCTGACGAAGGATCCTTATTGTTACGAGCCTCCAACACGCTTGATCTTTATTCGCAGGTACGAAAACGACCACTAAAGTTGAGTTCTTCGTCCACGAACCAAATCCTAGAGCTTGGTGATGCTCTAGAGAGAATGCAACGCGGCGGGGGGGGGGATTTTTTATTTGCAGGGAAGACTTATGCCTTGTGACTTATTATTTTTCTTGGGATATTTCTAGCCTTTATATAGAGATAGTAGACCGACTTTATCTCAAACACTTAGGAGATAAATATCCTCTAATAAACTGTAATAAGTAAACATTATCTGTTAGTGCGTGGATAATGGGTCCACCGACCCAATAGTGACATAGGTGAAGGAAGACAGAGAGTCAGAGAAGCAGTCGTTGCCACTGTGTTCACTGTTGCCGGAGTTCTTCTTCTTCTTCTGCTTTGTTTTTGTTTTTTTGGGTCCTCTAAAGAAGATAGGAGCAGTTTGATGGCCATCGAAGGCGCTGCCTCCGGTTGGTGGCTGCTGCTTCCTCTTCTCTCTTCTCAAATTCTTCGCCGGTGGTTTCGGGTGGTTGTCGGTGGTCTCGAGTGATCAGTCGTGGCTACTTCGCCACCGCCGCCATTTTCTCTCTCAGAGTTTCTCTCTCCCCTCTTTAAGATCTGTTGATTTAAGTTTTTTAAGTAAATGTTTCTTATTTATAATTTGACCCCCCAGAACTCATTTTTTATGTTTTGACCCTGAAAGTTTCATCCCATAAATATCCAATACGCACGCACCCAATCCGTATCTGAACCACCCCCGGAAATTAAAAAAATAAATCATAGATATTGGACGCACCGGACACGCACCCGCACCGCACCTGACGCGCACCCGGTGTTTCAACCCCAATGCTGCACCTGTGCTACAGAGATGATAAGTGACGCTGGAGAATCTTGGGGGAAATGTAGAGGGAAGATCATGGACGGTGAATGCGAACTGAGTGATTTACCAAATAAAAAGCTAGAAGGGATAAAAGTTTAAGAAAACAAAAACGGGAAGCTGAAATAAATTTCTGGGCTTCATAATAGTTGAAGCTGTAGCTTAATAGAGTGAATACAAGAGGCTCACTTATGTCATCTTTTTCTGATGCTAAGATGCTCACTTAAGATGAAACAAGAAGTAAAAAACTTGGAGGGGCCAATCTCAGTTTTTTAGAGCCCTTTCTCTGCCCAAAGCATATAACCCTGAATTTTCCCAAGAATTTGCCGGCGCAAAGGCCTTCCCTGGCCTACCCCTTCTTCCTGGGCTCATCTTAATCTCAGACTTATCTAACCCCAAGCACATAACTCCATTTATATAATGACCAAAAAACTTCAGAGCTGACTTAAACCAGATCCCAAACTTAAAAGACATTACTATCCCTGACAAAAAGTACTAATAGAAAGTACTTTGAATACAGACTTTTTAATGAGCTACCACATTTACATGGGTTTGCATCAGACTGAGAGATATGTGATCATAGATTTCTGTGATTGTCTATTGGGACTCTAAACAGGTTGTTTTCAAAGTTATTAGTTAGGAAAGTAGATCCCAGAGGACGAGTCTTGACACAATGGTAAGGATGCTATGCTGTGACTTGAAGGTCACGGGTTAGAAATGTTCTAAAGCCTCTGCATGAACGTGGCGATAAGGCTGCGTAACTCAATGCTTATATTTTTTTGTTTATGTCTATTTCAATTTGCAGTCAACAGAGAAAGTACTCATTTTGGAGTACATGGACGGTATCCGTTTAAATGACTCTGAATCTCTTCAAGCTTTTGGTGTTGACAAACTAAAGCTCGTTGAAGAGATTACACGTGCATATGCCCACCAAATTTACGTTGACGGATTTTTCAATGGTGATCCTCATCCTGGTACTCTCACTCTCTCTCTCCAAATTCTTTCTCCCACATGGTATTTCCAGTGGGAAATTTGGTTTCTACATGAAGTACAATTTGCTTCATTTTTTTTTCCAGGGAATTTTCTTGTGAGCAAGGAACCTCCTTATACTCCTATTTTACTTGATTTTGGGCTTACAAAATTATTGTCAAGCTCTATGAAACAAGCTCTAGCAAAAATGTTTCTGGCATCTGCAGAGGTTTGTGCATTCAGTTTAACTTTTCTGATTCAAAGGACCAATATTAAATGAGTCTATACCTGGTGGTCGTCATGAGCTGATAGTTCAGATAATATGTTTGTCTCGTTTTCTAGTCTTCATAGTATACATGGTTGGGTAAGTAGCAGGTTCCTTTATGTTTTCTGATATTTTTTGCCATCTGATTAATAAAGTTGAAAGCATTAATAACTCTTAGTCACAGATAATGATTGTTAGGCGAGCACTTGGGCACACCGACCACACAGTGACGCTCTTATGCTCTTCTTGATGCCAGAGGAATATCTGCTACTTTTAGCTTGTTAAGGTCATGTTTTAGAGCATCATATACATGAAATGTTTTCCAGCGGAGAAAGGGCTAGACAGTTGCGACAAGGCAACTCCATTGCTGAAGAGTCTAATCAACTGTAGACTTGCCAAGTTTCATATCCCTTATACAAAATCTCCGTTATGAAACATGAGCTCAACAGCTCAAAGACAAAAACCACAGGCATTTAAAATCACTACCATAATTTATATATGAGTTGATAGCCAGTTTTCAATATTAGTTTACCTGTAAGGCACAAACTCTTGATCCTCTAAATTCTCGTTGGCTAAGTTATGGGGGACCGGGATATCAGAACATAGCAAGTACTGGAGTAGGGCCATCAAAATGTATGCTAAAACTGGGATAGTTTTCTCTAATATTTTAGATGACTAATGCTCTTCCTTACCTTACCTTCTTTGTATTACTGGCCTAGTATTTTATCTCTAATATTTTAGATGACTAATGCTCTTCCTTACCTTACCTTCTATGTATTACTGACCTAGTATTAGAAAGTTTTCAGATTGTTAAACAAGAACTATTCATTTTACTCATTACAAAGTGGAAGAGAGCTGCAGTTGGGTAGAAAGGACAAAATTCTTCTAAGATTTACAGACTCCTACAAAGAGAGATGGTTATAGATGGGAGAGGATGTGGCAGAATTGGAAACAATACACCAATCAATGAAATATGAGCAGTAGGGGAGAAAATGATTATTCTTATGCATTGTACTATTATTCTTTACATGTCCAACTGAAGAACACTGAATCACCAGGTAGTTGGATAACCTGACTTTGAAAGATTAATGACCTTTATGCCACAAACAATGAAATTGCTTTGATTGGATTATCTGGTATGAGTTCATGTAGTATATTTCATCATTATCAAAGTTAGATGGACTTTTGTGAGCGTTTTAGGGTTATGTTCATCTGATTCCAAAGACTGAAGACGTGGTTGTATAAAAAAATGTCTTTACTCCAAATTACCGACATAAATTTTATGTATCTGAGAAACCCAAAGACTGCAGGTTCAATACCACAAGGCCAGCCGTTTAGAAAACTTTTCACACCATTGAAATCTTAATGATTTGAACTGAAGTAACGTTAGTAAGATGAATATTATCCATAATATACTTCAACTATCCTATAACACACACACAAACACATATATATATATAGATGGAGCTGATCCATTGACCGCGCAGGCAACTTGGGTTAAGTTGCCCGCGAGATCTGGCCGTTCAAATCTTTTTTTTTTACGTTTTTTTAAAATCCATCCGCTACATTATGTAGCGGACGGTTTTTTTGACAAAAATACCCTCTAGCTTAAAAGGAGCCCATCCGCTACATTATGTAGCGGACTAATCTTCTGACTTTTTTCTCTCTCTCCTTTCCCTCATTAATGTTCTGACATTGTTTTCTTTCTCTCATCATTTTTTTCTCTTTCTCTCTCCTTTCTCTTATTAATTTTCTGACTCTCTCTCTCTCTCTCTTCTCTTTTGCAACTAAGGGACTCCGGATGTTTTCCTGGAAATGGTCATTTTGACCTTAAGCTGGAGTACATGTTTGAATCTTTAATAGTCGATTGACTTACGAACTTCCATCAATTAATAAGTGCATTCATGTATCTTTCTCGACTGGAATCTACCCAGGTCCATAATATATGGGTGCATATTTTACGTTTTTGTCATTAATTGTTAGAAGTTGTGCTTTGGAGCTATACTCAGCAAAATGTCCTGCCCAATTGAAAAGCTTCCTTATGCATGAGATTTCGAAGTTTCGGCACCTATATATGAAATGGCAGTCATTTTGTTTCTTTGCGGGGACGCATCGTTGTATTTGTAGCCATACTCTGGTTATGGGTTTTACTTTTGAGGCAGGAGGAGTAAGAGAGGGAGAGAGAGAGGGAGAGGGAGAGAGGGAGAGAGAGAGAGAGAGGGCGAGGGAGAGGGAGAGAGAGAGAGAGAGAGAGAGAGGGCGAGGGAGAGGGAGAGAGAGAGAGAGAGAGGGAGAGAGAGAGAGAGAGAGAGAGATTAGTCCACTACATAATGTAGCAGATGAGAGAAAGGAAACAATGTCAGAACATTAATGAGGGAAAGGAGAGAAAAAGAGAAAAAAAGGTCAGAAGATTAGTCCGCTACATTATGTAGCGGATGGGCTCTTTTTAAGTGGAGGGTATTTTTGTCAAAAAATCGTCCGCTACATGATGTAGCGAACGGACTTTAAAAAAAAGTAAAAAAAAATCTGTACCATCCACAAATCGCCTTTGGACAGCCAGATCGCGAGGGCAACTTAACCCAAGTTGCCCGCACGGTCAATGGATCAGCTCCCATATATATATATATATACATAGAAAGAAGAACCGTTGAAACTCCATTGTTCTCTTTTAGGTGAAGAGAACCAGAACTTGCAAATCTAGCTAATCTGGATAACTACTTTATCATAGGCTTCCATTTTTATAATTCTAATCGCTATTGGGAGCTATTTTTACAAATGGTAGCTTTTGGACGACTAACTTAAGGAATTACCGAATCACTTCGGATTAAATGTCTAGAATGTAGCAGATGCATAACCTTGGGAGATTCAGGTGCCTGGCAAATCACAATTTGGTGCGGAGTTTTTTTTCAGTTGCATATATTGGCATCAATTTGCTCTTGATCCTAAAGGTTATCAATTTATCATCGTTTCAGTTACTTTAAGAGGGTGATTGACAATGCAAAAAAACGAGGATAATTTGGTCAGTAGAACTAATGTTTATAACAGTATTACAACCAAAAATATTTCTAGGCTTTTTTTGATTTAACTTTTGTTTTTGATACTTACTGCTATATATCCCTTTCATTAAGTAGTTGAAATACTGATTATATGTGACATATATTATTCAAATGGCAAATTACTATAATTTGGAAGTATTAATGGAACAAGATGTACAAGATGGTCATCTTAACGGCATGCCTGTTATTTAAGTGTTAGACACATGCGATTCCCTTGCCCAAGTGTCGAGTGACTGACATGGGTACTTGCTGCATTTTGAGTATTCCATGCGACGTCAATCATGATAATCACCAGGTAATTTTGTGTCAGATGAGTGTTGGTTCGAGCTATTTTCACTTTCTTGCAGGGAGACTATGTGGCACTTTTGTCTGCCTTTGCAGAAATGGGTCTTAAGCTGCGCCTGGACATTCCAGAGCAGGCCATGGAGGTGATGAATGTGTTCTTCCGTACTTCAACCCCTCCAAGTGAAGCTCTTGTAAGTTCCCACTGTATTTTTCTTCTCTTTATTCCAATTTAGCCGCCTCTTTTAGTAGGAGGACCTCAACTTCAGAAGTTTCATTTAAGGACTTAGCATACCAAAATCCTAGTTGCATGAAATGTGGCTGGAGTGGGAGCAGGTGCGAGGTTCCGGCGTGGGAAGTGTCATTACCTAACTGACAAATTCGTAAATCCAATGCCGGTGCTGGTGCAGGTGCGCAAAAGCGTCAATTTCAAAAATACCACGTGTGTGGGTGCACCTTCAGCGGGCCTAAATTTCTATTTAGATTGAATTCTACAGCACAAGAGAATTATTGACAATACTACTTCAATGTCATTGGATTTGTCCTTTTCAAATAAATGAGAAATCCTAGGATAGATTTTGGTCCATATGTATACACTGAATTAAAATCAAATAGCAACCATAGCTTAAGTAAGCATTGTTTGACAATTTAACCTATACTGTAATATCAAGGAGTAAAATCAATGGTAGATGTTCTAAGTATATCCTAGAAATTTGTAATACTTTGAAGGGGGAATTTTTATGAAAAGGAGGGCTTAGTATCTAAGCAACTTTGAAGAAATATCACATAATTTTGTTAACTGACCTACATTGTGGAAACTATCTAAACCAAAACGGTGAACTGGTTCAAAAGAGTAGCTGCATAAGAAAGGGGTCTTGAGTTTGAAAGTCAACCTCTATTGTTTTGGTAATACACCAACTACGAAGAGTTGGGGTTTGGCCAAAAAATCTGCGGATTTGACTTTTGCAATTTGTGGATTGACCACAATTTTGCATGGAAATCATTTTGCAACTCCAGTGCATTGCATCACTTTAAGGACGCGGGTTACGTCACAGTCGTCACTTAGGTCACTACTATAGTTGGTTTTGGGGTGGGAGTAGGAGCAGGTGCAAGTTTCAGTAGCAAGGTTCCGCGGCAGGAGCTCCAAAAGAACTAGAGAATCCTGCAGCTAAGGTCCATTTTTCGTGAAATTCAAAGACTTTCGTGGATTAGTTTTCTCAGGGCCATTTACGTGTCTCCACCTGAAGGAAAAAGGAAAAACTTAACCAGTTGCAAAAAATAGTAGCGATCTGGAGAAACCCACTCTCGGTGTGAAACTCTCCCCTCCTCAAAAGATTTTCCTCCCGTCCCATGAACTAGCAACCATCTCCGGCCAATTTTACAATAGATCCAGGTGCGATAACCATTTAATTATTGTGTATGTGAGAGACTGGGGTCCTTGCGGTCACTATTGGGGAGAATGGAGCCACTTCTATAATAGCCTTTGGTTACGGTTTTATCCCCCAAAATTTGGCGGTATGCAAAAAGAATGCTGTGGAGACTCCGGTGGACTAACGAATATGCTGGTTGGATCTTTGAGATGATTCGACAATTTTAGGCGAGCTTGTGACTGCAACAGTGACAATGGAAATGTCGACGGCAATAGTGACACAACATCGACAAAGAAGTCCTTAATGATTACGATACATGATGCTTGATTTGCCTTTGAGATTTGTTAGTGTCATGACGATTGACGTTTATGGTGAGCAGCGAGGATGAGACCAAAGAGATGGGTCTTGGTGGCTGGCAACAGGGCTGTGCTGATGGTGGTCGGAGGGGGTTGCTGTGGTGCACCAGATCTGCCACTGCAATGCAGGTTGATGATGGTATTTAGGAGAGGGTTTGCTGTGGTATACAAAATATGTGTCCCAATCTTATATGCAAGGAACGTAGGTGGGAGCGGGAGTCGGTGCGAGGTTTCGGAAATCATTTTGGCACAATTTATTCAGAGAGAGTCAGTGTCATGGTGTCTTGGATGGCCTATTTCCATGTCATCATTTTAGTTATTGCAATTGCAATTCTTCCCCTCCCCCCCCCCCCCCTCTTCCTTTTCATTGCCATATGGAGTGTTGAACGGCTGAGAAGCCTTTCGCTTGCGAGAAAGCGACAAATGGTCAGCGTCATCCAGTACAGTAGCTTTTTGGATGGGAGCAGGATGCGACGTTCCTGGATGAGAGCATGACTAGAAGTGAAGAATCCTGCAACTAATGTCCCCATAGGTGGTGGAGATCAATAGAAGGGATGGTGGTGGGTTGAGTTTGGTTGTGGAATTGACAAGCATAAATTCAGCGAAGCGGTGGCGCCGGGATTAATTGACCTGGCGGCAGTGACATTTATGGGGCGAAGGCGGTTAGCGGAGAGATATGGGCAGTTATATAGCATAGCGTCCATGCCTTTGAGGCCGAACATGCAAGATCCGATAGGAGAAGATGATGGAAGTTCCTCGAGCACAGGTTTCTTACTTATTCTCTGATATATCAATGCTGATATATTTATTAAAGACCTAAATAGGCCCCCTAAAATGGCGGTAAAAGGCAATAATACTGCTAACGGCTCAGTTAGTTTAATTAGATTGAAGTCCTTATTGTGCATGGTTTTGGTAAGTTTAAGTCCTCCAGTATAAACTTTAAAAGTTGTGGTTCTTCTACTAAAATTTTTCTAGTAGTTATGGTCCTACTGGTGCTACAAATTCCTCACTCCATCTAGGTTTTATGTGATACCCATTATTTGTTTGGTGAAGGAAAACATGAAAGCTCTGGCTGAGCAAAGAACAAAAAACATGAAAGTCATACAGGAAAAGTTGAACCTCAAGGAAAAAGAAGTTAAGCGTTTTAATCCAGTAAGTAAATTTCGCTTTTCTGTTGGCCTTTTTAATGTGTATTGGCTATGTTCGTTTATTTCCAAGACCTGATAAAATTTATCTCTAGGTTGATGCTTTTCCAGGTGATATCGTTATATTCAGCCGGGTCCTTAATCTGCTTAGAGGTACATAGTAGTTTGTTTCATGGTTTGCCTCATTATAGTAAACAAACAAGCCGTTTAATTACATTGGCACTAATTCAGGGCTTTCAACCACAATGGATGTTCGGATAAAGTATATGGATATTATGAGACCATTTGCCGAGTCTGTTTTACAAAGGTAAGTGCGTCGTGAACAGTCTTAGAGTCTTGTTACCCAAAAATATTATTTAACCGTGTTCATTTCATCTTTAGCAACATAAGTAACGGACCAGCATTGAATGCTCAATGGATTTTGAACACCCCGGCCCACTCGGATTTGGAAGCGAAGCTCAGGCATCTCTTAGTTGAACTGGGAAACGCTGATAAAATCCTCGGAATCCAGGTATGCTCACTAAATTACTACATCATCTATAGCTTGTTAACCTCATACTTGTTTTGTTGCCTTTTGATGATATAGTCTTCTCAGTTCCTTTTTGTACATCTCTCATATTCATGGCGGCTAAACTAAGTGAGTCTAACTGCCCTCAGAATACATTATGGTGATGGGAAGATCGTTTTGGTAAGTTATTTGGCGCATTGTACACCAAGCTAACCAATTTCTAAATTTATTAGGATGGAGAAGGTATATATAAGTTTCGTCTTTTCCACTGCCAATGAACAAAAAGCGATCCCCAGCAAACCCAAAACCAAATGTCTATAATGTTCAGAATGCCAACCCAGGTGTAATTGTCTTGTAATACTGACTGAAAGTTAGCAGAATCATTTTGCCAATTAACAAAACATTATGAGCCCAACTTTACCGTAAGTGCTGACCGAGGAAAATCAACTGAGTATTGTGCCAATCTCTTATTACTAAACTTCAAAAGCCAAAACATTGTACCGAAATACAAGGAAAGAATGTTTAAAACAGTGGCCGATTACTTATGTTAAATCTGGGGACAAACTTACGTTTTGCCATTCTGATGCTCCAACCCAGTTTAATAAAGAGAAGAAAATTTAGAATCTTAAGGCTTTTTTCTTTTGTGAAGTACTTGACCTTTGCCTACTTTTCTAACAGGTATTCTTCAATTTTGGGTGTATAAGTTTCTTCACCACAAGAGTTTTTTACCCCATATATTGAGTTAAGAAGTAGTTGTGATAAAGTGTTCCTTCAAACTGGTGTGGTTCGAAAGTAATGTATTTGGGCGGGTTTAAAGTGCTAAGGATTTTGATATTGAGTTTTAGTTATGGAGAAGAAATCATCTACTTGGTGGTGGTAGGGAGTGAGTGCGGGACTTTATGTGGTACCAGAGTTTGGTTCGATGTAAAGGAGGGGATTTTAAAGGAAAAGCAGGGGCCTGCTTCACCGTAGAAAGGAGGTGGCACACAAGGCGAATGGCACAGTGCCCAATTTATAAATATTATTCGACTCTATAATATTTTGAGTAGTATGTCAGCTTACATAGTGAATAAACCCAGATTCCACTTGGCAAACATGAAATATTAAAGATGCAAGTAGTCCTGATACTATGAGAAAATTACTAAGCTACCCTAATATGCGGTATTCAATTAAATAGATACCTATTCTTCTGGATCACTAACAACCAAACATCTTTAAACCCAATGATTTCCTATTAGGAAACGAATTCCATGCTTAATTCGATCTCTATAAAGCTCTTCTAGTTAGTCCTGCATCGCAGCTTTTGCCGCCACAAAAATAGATAGATTTGTAAAGTATTTCTTTTAGTCGTTTTCTTTCTTTTTGCATTTTTTTTTGTGTAACCAGTGATTGTCAAATGCTCAGATAGCTTGAATGACAGTATGGCAGTATGCTTCCTGTAGGTTGGCCGTTGGAGCATTCATGTGCGTTGTGTATCAATTTCTTTATATGGTCGTATAGTCAGTTGCACGGAACGTGGGTGGGAGTGGGAACGGGTGTCGAGGTTCTGGAGCAGGACCATCACTACCATAGTGGGTTTTGGGGTGGGGGCCGGAGCGGGTGCTGATTCAGGAACAAGGTTCCTTGGTGGGACCATGACTAAGATTGAAAAATCCTGCAACAAATGTCAAATATATCAGCTGGCTAAATTATTGAGATTAAACATAGTCCTGTGATCAATAAGAAATCATATGATTTTATATATTTGTATTTTCTTTTGTCTTTTTGGTATGTTCTCTTAACTGGTATCGTCTTTGGTCTACTTTTTACACATTAATATAAAACGGTGTCATTAGGTATGTGCGTATAAAAATGGAGAAGTGATCATTGATACTTCTGCTGGAGTGCTTGGAAGATATGATCCTCGTCCAGTTCAGCCTGATAGCTTATTTCCGGTTTTTTCGGTAACGAAGGGTATCACAGCGGGAATGTTACATTGGCTGATTGACCATAGGTACGTAACAGTGTCTAAATCTATGAACTTTTATGTTCTTGGATCTTTTGCCTGTTAATGTTAGTAAACATGCTACCTTTGGCTACTACGATGATGGACATTGTCACTCCTTCGTGCATGTGTCCTTGGTTTGAAAATGTCTCCTCTAATCATGTCAATATCAACCATTTCATTGTTTACTGATACTGTTGAAGCAGCTACTTTATGGAGTAATGATCTTATAAGGGTGGAGAAGGGGGGTATAGATTATTGTCTTGAAGTCTCCATTTAAATTAAAGTATATTGATGCGAGTCCATGGTGAACGTATCTTTCATAGTGCTGAAAATGGTTTGCTTTTTTGTTCTCTTGGACTGTTGGGGTTAGCAATTTTACTAAAGGGGTTTTCTTGTATATCAAATGCATACTGTTCGGTTTAGGAAATTTCGAGCAACTTTAGTTGTGCTCTTGATGGAATGTGTTACAGGGTTTCATGATATTTTTTTTTTTTTATGTTTTTCTGCAGTCTGTTTTCCGTATTTTCTTTCTGTGCGTGACTGTGATCTTATTTTCCTGCAAGTATCCTTTCTTGACTAGTTTCTCTGTGAGGTCCTACTCATTGCCTATTCAATGCCACTTCTCTCCAATGACGAGAGACAATTTCAAAGTCTTTTTCTAACTTTGACTTTAGGAATTATGTTGTTGAGTCAAATTCTTTGTGATGTCGAAATGATAAGATTTAGTTCCATCCCTTTTCATAAAACCTTTGGCCTGTGAATCTCTCGCACTAGTAATGTGTGCACTTTTGACCATTGATTGTTTGTTCTAGTTTTTTCCCTGAGGTACTGAAAATCTTCTTTATGCTATTTGTGCGGTTTTCTCTTCTCATACACTATTAGAGTACGTTTTCTGTTGATGCCTTCCTTGATATCAATGAAGCTGTATGTTGTTGGCATAGAAAAGGAATTACTGTTTTGAGTATTTCATGCAGGAAATTGAAGCTTGAGGAAAGTGTTGCAAATATTTGGCCCGAGTTCAAACCAAATAAAAAGGACGCGATAAAGGTGCGGTATTCTGTGCTCCAATGACTTTCCTTATCATTTTTGTGGTTACAAGAATTTTCTTGCGGAGATAGATGCCCGATAGGGGGAACTAACCATGGAAAACTATTGCATCACTTGTCTTGAGAGGGAGATTCTTAACTACCTGAGTCCTAGGAACCTTATCAGGGTTGGGTTCATGTTTAAGTTTTCCTAGATCTTAATGAATTTTTTGTCCTTAAACTTCTTTGCAGCCTGGCAAGCCAATTAATTTACATGTACATGTAATATCTGCAGGTCCATCATGTTCTTAATCATACATCTGGTCTACACAATGCGCTGGCCGATCTTACGCGAGAGAATCCACTACTAATGTGTGACTGGGATGAGTGTCTGAATCGCATTGCTTTGTCTGCCCCTGAGACTGAACCTGGCCACGAGCAGTTGTATCACTATATGTCTTTTGGCTGGCTATGTGGTGGCATTATTGAGGTATAATACTAGACCCTTTTTGGTTTTTGAGAATACTATCTGTATGCCTGTTAATTTGACACATTCATTAGCCTGAAACAGCTTTTTTTTGTGTCTTTCGTGAACAAGATACGCATGTTCTACAAATATTTAAGATCTTAGATAACAGTAATTTCTTGAGCCTGAAAAGAACATAAACTGAGCAATGATCTAGATTATGCTGTCGTCCATCTTGTTTTTGTTTTCTCCTCCTTGATTCAGAGTTTTAAGTACAGACGAAAGGATAAAGCTAGTAAGTAACGGTATTCCACCATTTATTTGAAGCTTTTGATATTTGGCTTATGCAAGAACCCAAATTGGGGTTCGCTTCTCTATTAGTGGCGTAGGATACTTGTGATGTTCCTTTGGGCCTATTTAGCTAAACTATTGTTTATATTATCTTTATAAGTTTCTGTTACGCATTCTCTCCTCCTTTCCTGTCGCCGACCAATCATGAAAAAGTTCAGAAGGAAAGAAAAAAGATGAAAGCAACCCCACAGCATTATGAAAGGAAAATTTTACTTCGTGATTGTTCCGTTGGATTCATCAAGTGGACCTCATGATCCTGGCATTTCCAGTGTTGTTTTCCTGTTTGGCGTGAGTTTTTTGGAGATTAGTGCTTCACTACTTGTCAAAAGGATGGAATTAATCAAGTCGGTGTTAAATAGTGTGACTATGCTTCCAACTTCCATCTTTGTCAATTTTGTAATGATTCAAAAATGTGCTTGGCTTGAGCAGCACGTATCTGGGAAGAAGTTTCAGGAGATTCTCGAAGAAGTATTTATCCACCCCCTTAAGATTGAAGGCGAGCTCTATATTGGAATCCCTCCAGGCATGATTCGAACTTTGCTTGATGTTTGTGTCCATTCAAATCATTGTCTGCTATCTAATAACTTGATTGGTAATAGTATCTCATAATCACTGATCAGCAACTTTGTCAAGCGAAACTGTAAGGGCTAGCTCAACTGGTAAAGGGTCTTGAGGGATTTTTCTTGAGGTTGCTAGTTCGAGTGTTCTTGGGGCCAGACCACAATTCACATAAGTTCCTTTCAAACCCCCTAGGCCAATTGTGGATTTTCTACTTTTAATCTCCTCGCGATGGTGACTTAGCCCTCTGCGAAAGCTGGTCTATGGTATCACCTGACCATTGAACCATAAATAAAATTGGTTCAGGCACAGATAGGATTTTTTGCTTTGAAAATTACTTCGCCTCCTGCTGCTAGCTGTTAGAGCATAACGAGCTAAAGCTTTGGCAGGTAGCTGTATTCTGCAGTAAGATGAGTTTTTATGGCCAAGAAAAACCACGGAGCTGAACGGAATAGCTTTTCCTAATACCCTAACCAACAAGTGAACGTTATTAATTGAAAGGTTGAGAACCAGATAAATCTACCTGTTGCATTGATAACTAATATTAGATCCCTTTAAAAAAAAGATAGGAGAGACTATTTCCACCGCCTGATATGGTTTTCCACCTTTAATTTCATTAGAAGGTCAACGGTTGTCACTAGTATATGTTTTTTAGCGACAAAAAGGGGGTGGAAACACATACCAACGGTGGAAACAGCATTTCTGAGAGAAATATTGATACATATAATGTGGGCTGTATCCATTTATAAAATCAATTGAATCAACATTGAAGCTCGAACTAGAAGCAAAAATCTGTGTCAACAATTCGTAGAGCGTGAGCGAGATGGAAAGCCAGACCGAGCAAAGATGGATGCACATTTAGGTTAGTAAGAGATTAAGAGCAAGGGGAGAGTGGGAGACAGAGTGAGGATTGAGAGCGGGAGCATTGCCCATCATAGGAGGATTTGGTGACATAGGCGAAAAGTCATTCACTTTATAAGATTGTGATCTGAAGCTACTGAATATAACTGTTGTACAAGCAATCTAGTGGACGGCATTACCTTCAGCACAGTTGTTTGTTTGGACTTGTTGAAACCTTTCACCACTATCTATTCTGATTTTGAAAGTAAATGTTCTTTAGGATGGTGGTGAATGATTGTAAACTTGAAGGAGATGAAGAGGAAAAGTTTCATTAGTGTAATTTGGTGGAATATGTGGTCATGGCAATATTGCTCTCATCTGCAACTGGAAACTAAATGATTCAACATCTTAATTAGTTCAACCAGAATTTACCAGGAAAATGCAGACATGAACAAGGCAACAGGTTGAACCTGTGTTACTTAAGATAAGAAGGAAATTGGCTTTTATTTTGTTTGCCCGTACTTCAGAAGATACGAAAGAAATTGGCTTTTATTTTGTTTGCCCGTATAGCTGCATCCATCCTTTCTTGAATTGTTAACTTGCCTTGCAATGCAAACTCGCGTAAATATGTTTAGTTTCTAATTTTTTTTTTATTTTCAAGTTCTTCCTGTAGTATTTTTTGTGGGGGGTAGTAGTGTCTATAAAGTTTGGTCTCTTATTTGAGTCAGCTCTGAAGGTTTGATTGGTCATTTTGTAAAAGTACTTGTGTGCTTGGGGAGTTAGAGAGGCCTGATATTATTGGGAGGGGTTTATTTGCGAAGTTTTGGCTTCTCTCGGAAGATTAGAGTTGGCAGGAAGAAGTCCCAGTTGAGAACCCTCTGTCCTTATACCAATGTGCAGCTTGGTCCCCTCTTCAAAATGTAGTACTAAATCTACCTCTACTCTAGGAAATTGTGCACCTTGGACGCATTCTCTCCAACCTAACCCTGTTTTTGGGCGGGAGTTGTTTGGCATGCCAAAATACCCTTCTAACCCCACGCACCCCCCCCGCCCCCCCATCACTCGCAACTTGCACGAATACACCCACACACACCACGGGATAGGGGGTGCAACTTAGACGGGTTGGGTTGGGTTTCAACCCGACCCGAGAAAACCCAACATTTTAAAAGCCCATCTCAACCCAACCCAACTTGGGCTTTTTGCAAAAAAAAGTCCAACCCAACCCAACCCAAGTAAAAATACTACGGGTCGGGTTTCAACCCAAACAAACCCAATTGCAACTAACATCGTTAAATCTTGTCTTTTATTTTATAAAATGATCCTCAACTCGGCTCATTATCTAAAGACTAACATGACTCGCATTTGACTTATATGATATACTTTATTTTTTATAAATGAAAAGTTTAATTTATTTCGTCAAAGATGAAATACGATACTATAAAGAAATCTTTCTAGATCAATCACTAAACAAACACATAGCTCAGACATTAAAGACAAGTAATAAACTCCATTCTAATAAAAAAATGCTAGAGTTTTCCTTAAACTAGCAAGATAAAATAAACATCAACATGTATAGAGGGGAAAAACAAGTAATAAGCTATAATACTAATACAATAGATCCCCTCCCCCTTCAATTCATGCATGTCTTTAGACCACATGAGAAGTAATAAAACCATTAACAAAAGGTCCTAGTATTCTGAAAGCAGAAATAAAATCCCAACCCACTTTGTGAAGACATCAAGCCTTGCCACCAAACTTGATAGTTGCATCCTCCTGCACAAAAAAAATTAAAAAAAAGGAAGTAAACCCCAAAGGAATCTGTCAAGTAAAGATACTAAAGATTGTTACCGGCATGCATGTTATGTCCAAAGATATGAAAGTGAACAGAAACATTAGTTTTAGATGTTAATAGATACAATACAAGATGTGTAGTTCAGCAGCCATAAATGTAGATTAGTTGGCACAAGACAAGCTCATTTTCTTAATTGATCTTCACCATACTAGAGGTACAACTGTAGTACAGTTTCAAGTTCTTAGAGACATAGTATGGCCATAGTCACAAGAAGAATAGCATACCATATCAATGGTTGAATACAATGCTATACTTAATTAACCAATAAAGTTGACTTACACTCTTGAACTAGCATCAACATTCTTTTGCACTACTTGTCTGATTTTCTAGAGTGAGTGTTGCAATTGCTTCAGCAAGTGCGACAAAAAAAAAAAAAAAGGAATGATAAATCACAAAAAAGGGACAAATATTTATGTTCACAAAGAAACTATAGAAAACAAACATATATAATAATTGACTTACAAGATTCCACATTTTCAAGTTCTTCCAACTGTTCTTCAACACAAATTTGGGTCGATGAACTCCTCAACCAATCCTGCGTGCACAGTAAATACTCGACAACTCGTGGAGTCAATGAACTACGAAATGAATCGAGGACTCGTCCCCCGGTACTAAATGCTAACTCTGAAGCCACGGTCGATATAGGTATAGCCAAAATATCACGAACCATAAGGGATAGAACAGGATACATGGGAGATTTTAGCTTCCACCAAGCCAAAATATCAAAGTCAGGAGTACTAGCCTCAACATCCTCGCCCAAATATCGTTCCCACACGGACTTCATATTCAAACTCTCCTCTAATTTCAGAAACTGTTGCCACTCTTTAGTATGCTGATCCCAGAACATATGTCCTCCATCTGAGCATTCTTGCCACTTTGAAACTTGTCCACATTATTTCCCACAATTACTGGCGAATAGTGTCCCTTGAGTCGATCCATGAGAGACTTATAGCCATCAAGCACTTTCTTTTGGTCACAAGTAGGATAGTACTTCGCGAGACTAAACTTCACATACTTTAGCTTATAACAAGGATCTAAAATCACTGCATATTGCCATCAAGCACTTTCCATTGCACAGGGTTAAGTTCATGAAAGCATATTAAATTTCAAGTTTTTCCTTTTTTCACTCAATTCCTGTCCTCTCACAAAACACAAAACATGAACTCAAAAGCTCTTGACATTTGCACAAACACAGTTGATTTCTGTCCAATAAACTTAACAACAGCCAAGAAGAGGAAGAACACAAACAAAAGGTCCAAACAACAACAGCCTAAGTTGCATTTTAAGAAGCAATCCTGGAAGCAGTATTCCAAACTCGGTAAAGGTCTAAACTCCTACACGTAAAATGCTCCAAATCAGCCTAAGTAGTTACTGGTTCCATAACGAAATTCACGCGATGCACTTAATTAACTAAGTTAATCCCTTCCTCCAGCACTAGACCTGATTCCCCAGCATAGTAGTATTGTTGTTATAATAGTAGCACCCTTTTCTGTAAAAATGCTAGATGAAAAGATTAACTGGCCAAATGCAGAGCAATTTGCTTTCTGTAAAGTTGGACTGTCAAGCAACTAGTGAGCTCGTTTAATTAGCATTTCTATCCTACAGAAAAAACATTTCTAAGTCATTTATTAACCAAGCAAAAGGTCCAAACTACAGTAGCCTTTTATATATTACGATGAAGTTGATGAGAACATTGCAAAAATGAACTCATCTGAACTAGGTACACTAATCTGTATGTAAATAGCTCACACAAGTAAAAACTTGCATAGCCCGCAAAAGGGGGACAAAAATACTGGCACCATTTAGTCGATAAAAGTTCGAATTCCGCACAGCCCACCAAGAAAGGATTTTTCTGGAGTTTAAATACAGCTAATAGCTACACTGGCGGCACTCGTGTTCTTTTCTTCTTCATTGTCGTTAGTCTTAATTGTTTATCAATCAAATCCTAAGGCATGCCCCTCAGATCAAAACTTTGTTCCTGGAACAAAAAGTCGCAGTACGTTGAAGAGAACTGTATGTTAGTATCATTACCTGAGCAACGGAGAGGTGATGACTACATCAATCCTGTTGAAAAGCCCACATGCACGAACTTGTTTACGCAAGTTTTCCACCTGTTACCGTACATTAGAACAAGTTCGTGACACTGTTTGAGAACAAAAGGTGTAAAGTAGTTCTTGAAACACATAGATGGAGTCTGCATAAGATATGTACATGACCCACCTTCATAGAGCGAGCATATGAGTGAATCGTAACAACTAGTTTCACGAAATCGGGGCAACAAAGTTTAAATTCATATAGTGCCTCAAGCTTGGGAGATAATAGGGGGTTGAACAGTGTGAACCATTGCAGCTGCTAAAACAGAGACATGGCCACTGTGTCTTCGCCGGAGAAGCACAGGAGCGGAGCAGGTTACGAGTAGCTGTTCTTTCAAGAACTAGCCCTTCTTTCTATCCGTAGTGATCCAGAGAGGGCAAAGATTGACGGTGAGGAGGCCGAATTTTGGAACCCTAGAAATCGATTTGGGCAAAATTGGTGAGGAGGGCGAATTCTATGCCTCTGCTGACTGTCGGGGAAGGAGGATTGAAAGAACGAAAGGGATCTTTGTAACCTTGGTTCCTTTTTTTTGGGTTAGAATGGGTTAGGATGGTTTTAATGGGCTTGACCCAATTTTGCTCATTTAAATATTCACCCAACTCAGATCAACCAATTTTAAAATTAGTTGGGTTTAATGGGTTAAAGTTTGTCCATATTTGAGCTGGGTTGGTTAAAGCCCATCCTAAACCAACCCAAATTGCACTCCTACCACGGGTTGCCCCTTCCCCTCCTCCTAATCACCCATCACCACACAACACACACCCAAACATACACCAACACACTCGCACACACTGCATGTATACAATGACACCCACACAATCTCGCGGCACACAAATCACATTGCACGCTCGCGCACACACACACCAACATCCGCACTGCACACGAACACACTGAACACAGATCCACACACATACTGTACGCACACACAAACACAACCCACAATGTCACCCACACACAATGCATGCACACCCAATTTCACGTACAGATACTGAACACGCAGTCACACTGCATGCACACCCATCTCTTTCTTCCCTCTAATTAACCACCACCACCACCACCACCAATTCCAATCTCTTCTTTCTCGCCCTTTGATTAACCACCATCAGCACCAACTCCAATCTCCTCTTTCTCTCCCTTTGTTTAACCAACACAACCCACCCACCCACATCCATCTCCTCTTTATCCCACTCTGATCAAGCACCAATGCAGGGGTGGTGCTTGGTGTTAACCGTTGTAATGGCCGCGGTGTGGTGTTTGGCATGGTGGTGTTGCGGTGGCGATGGCGATGGCCGGGTGCTATGGTGACGGGCGTCGGAGGCAGCTGTGGTGGGGTTGGATGATGGGGTGGATTGGGGTGGTGGAACCCTACTTGAAGAAAAAAAATGGAAGTGAATATTTTAAAATATTTAAAGTAAGTGAAATAAATTGTAAGGGTAATTATGTTTTTTTAACAATTTCCTAACGGGTTTGGTTAATGTGCACAATTTTCGGGAGTAAAGGTTGGTTTAGAGAACTTTTTGAAGAAGAGGGGACCAAACTGCAGATTTGAATAAGTACGCGGTCGCGGCGGGAGGGGTGGGGGGTGGGGGGGACCAAAAAGAAGAACAGCAAGATTGAGCTTTAGCTCCACCGCAGCTAGGTTCTCAAGCATCAGAGGCTTGGGTTTTGAGAAATCAACCCCATGCCGCCTTCTGATCCCTCTGCCGCTGGTGTACGCAGCAGAGGCCAGCACATAGCTGCTGTTTCCTGCTCTATTATTTGGCACACAGATCTAGAATACTTTGATGGAAGGCATTTTCCCAAAGTTTTAACAAGTTAACGAGTTTCTTGATGCTAGACCGTAAGGTGCAGAAGTCGATTTGATTTTCTAAGATTTCAGCCTATGAGACATTAGTATGTGCATATTTATGCAACCTCATTTGCACACCTTTCAACTAACCTCTTGGAATTCCATGGAAAGAGGATGTATAATGGAAGTGATACAAAAGGTGTAGGTGCTAGGACCGTGGAGGAAGCCCTGAAGGGCAGAGACACGGCCATGGAGCCTGCAAAAAATAGCTTCTTCAAGCCCAGAGACGATATATAATGACAGATTGTACAATTCTCATAGACAAATATGAGCAGGCCTCCTTGAACTATGAAAGTAAAAAGTTGATTAATAACGCCTGAAGTATGAAGCTACAGTCAACTTCTGCAAAGGTGCATATGTTCCTCTCATTTCAATTGTGTCAGCCTCCTTCCTCTAGCACACCTTTCTAGGTACCTTCATCCACCCTCTGAGCATGTTTAGACCTTAGCATGACCCACTGGATCAAGAGAAAAGCAAGGAGACTCGACAAGATCTGCTTCACCTCATAATGCAGAAGCAGAATGGTCAAAAAATTGTTCAGTGCACTAGCATAATATGCACAAGCTAATCTATATCTGACCACCTCCTCAGTTTTGTACATGTTATATTTCGTGCTACTCGTACACAAGGAAAGCTACTTTTCGCAGCACAGAACCTCCCTCGATGCAGTATAAAGTAGAATGAGTTAGCTTAAGAACCTCATCTTGTTTGGTGCACCAAAGAGAATTTGGTTTGGTTTTGGTCTCAAGTGAATCCACGACAATGACCACGAATAGGTTAATTGGGTTCAGGCTGTCTTTGGCGGGTCTTGATCGAGGAGCAAGGTGGGGTGCTGGTGGCCTAGTGAGGGGTTTGATTGGGGCTAGAAAATGTTTGGAAGGCCAAGAGAGGGATCTCTTAATTAACTTTAGAAGAGTAAGGGCTCAATAGAGAATGGGATCATAGTTAGTGGTAAAGGGTAGATGAAAAAGAAGAAAGAAAACGAATTGCTGTAAACAAGTTCTCCTGAAAAGAGAGAAGAAAACAATCAAGTTTCTTTCATTGTTATTTTGTCTTATGTGTAAATCATTTAATAGTTGAGGGTTGACCACTCTATGTTTGTCCAATTAACAGCAATAATTATTCCCAAATAAGTACTTCTTGATGTTCATTTATCATTAATGCTTAGTCCTACAGGTGTGGAATCAAGACTCGCAACACTTACATTGGATACGGATGATCTCAGCAAGCTCACATTGGATAAGGATGATCTCAGCAAGCTCTCAGGGATGACTAGCCGCCGCAATGACCTGCCTTCCACATTCCAGCCAGGCAACATTGCCCAGCTTGTGACTACTCTCCCTGCAGTATTCAATACACTCGATGTTCGTCGTGCCATCTTACCCGCTGCTAATGGACATTGCTCAGCTCGTGCACTGGCACGCTACTATGCTTCACTTGTTGATGGCGGAGTGATCCCGCCACCACATTCCTCGCTCTCCAAGCCACCACTTGGAAGCCACCCCCATACTCCAATATTTGTGTCGAAGAAAACCCCCAAGAAGAGTAAAGGTGTCAACATTAAGGAGTTGTTTGCAGCATCGGACAACATTGGTAGCTCTGAACAAAGGCAAAACTATGATAACTCTAACAGGGAAAGTTCTGTTGGAAAGGCAGACTCCAACAATTACACAAGGCTTGCTAGTGATAGTAGTTGCAGCAATAACAGTTACCCCACTACAGCTGATAAAGGTACGGATGACAATCATCAAACTGTATGCAAAATCTTCAGTAACCCTAGGGTTCATGATGCGTTCTTGGGTGCTGGAGAATACGAAAACTTGATCCTCCCCGGTGGGAAATTCGGGCTTGGATTTCGGAGGGTTTGCGCAAAGGATGGCTCCATTATTGGCTTTGGGCACTCTGGTATGGGTGGATCTACTGGCTATTGTGACATAAGGAACAGGTTTGCTATTGCTGTTACGGTTAACAAAATGTCATTTGGGGCTGTGACTGGACGCATAATAAATTTTGTTTGCTCGGAGCTAGATATTCCGCTACCGGAGGAATTTTCCAGGGGAACTGATTTGCAGTTAAATCTGGAGAAGCCGCTGATTAACTAAGAACAAGACAGTATCCTCGTTTCAGACAATCTTGCTACTTTTATACGTTTTGATATGGTAACATATGTTTAAACATCAAAATTTACATATTTGTCCATGGAACTTGTATATTATTTTTTTTGGGTAGAAAAAAATAATTACGTGGTGGTGAGGAAATGTGTCCGATTGGCTTAATTTTAGCCATCGTTCGCCCTTGTCTTCATTTTGTTGTAAGTTATCTCATACCACATTACAGGAAACAGTTATATCAATACACGCCAGATCTAGACTATTAAACAGTTTTTGGTATTTTACACAAAATAGGAGAGTTAGATCTCTTCGCAGCAAAATTCATTAACCCAATCCTTATAGACAACGATGCGGGCATGACAGGTAAAAGCTGAGCTGTTAATGATTTGAACTCCTTCATTTGCAGACATTCGGCCCTGTCAATACTAAAGTAGTGTATATCAGTAGTAATATAGTAGATATCGCACATAAGCGGGGCCACGGACACGTGATGTCTTTAGCATTTGTCATCGGAGAAATTAAAAACTTTAAGTAACTAGGTTTATACATAGTAATTTCTTCTTTTTTGCCCATATTAAAACTGCTAGTAGGGCTTTTGCTTGAGCTGTCATCCAGTCAGTAACCAAAATTGTAAAAGCAGCTGATCCACATCGTTGATGCTGATTCGTTAGGAAGGTAAGGCCAAACGAATTTGGCTTCAAGTTCCCCAGACCGCACTGCTATGGGGGCTGGGTCACTCTTTTGTGCATTCTTTAGTAGTTTGGGATATGCCATTGCCACATATTCCCAACAGTTAACTAGCAAGGATGCACATATTGTAAGAGGGGCAAGACAGACCATAGAATAGAGATTATACTTTCTCAGCTTTCGGTGAGAATCCAAACATCCTTGGCCATTCTATTGCTTATTATTGCACCCTTTTTCCGTAGAATTGCGCTCTCATCCCAAAAGTTCCGGCCAGAGCCAAACGTGTGTGTATATATATGTTGGTACAAATATTTTCCAACAGATAACATACAGACATGTGGCAAGATCATTACTGCATAAAGTGCCTTGATGAAGGAATTGGAAGGAGGCACAGCTGTTAAGGTTATTGTCAGTTACAGAATGTGATATTAAAAAATAAGTGAGTAAATGAACATACACGGGAAGCAAAAAATTTGAACAATCTGTACAAAGAAGAGAAACCGTCGAAAAGTACAACTAAATTGGCAACACCAAACGACGTGAAGACAGGACGAGCGATAACATCGGTTGATAGACAGTTTTTGGAGTGAACGGTTATCAACACTACTGAAAAAACTTTTGATAGAAACAACCGATCGTGGAGCCCAAGCGGTTATCTTTAAAACGGCTAATGATGAAGCCTAAGCAGCTATCTCTGATAAAGATAAAGATAAAGATAAAGATGGGCAATTACAGAAGAGACAGTTACGAATGATGCAAGTATAAAGGGGAGACATGGCGACAGGAAAAGTGGCGTCAATCCATATACAAAATTAGACATTAGGAAGATAGTCTGCTATGTTTAGTTTTCTCTCTCAAATAACTTTTCAGATGATCTGTCTTATATCGATAGGAAGTAGTGTACGTTGCCGTAATTGTATTCGTTGTATGATAAAGATCGTATTCGTCATTTCAGTGGGCGCATCAGTTGTAGATTTGTTTAGTATTCTAGCCTCTGTTAGTTTTCATTTTTAGCGAAATCCTCAGGCCGGAGAGGCATAAAAGATGCCACGCTGTTCATCGGTTGTGTCGCAGGCACACGATCAATAGTGAGTTTGCCCAACAGCGCAAACATTGGCATGCCTGGTGGGACCCCGTATAGCTAAAAAAGAAAATTATGCCAAGCGCACGTAGTAATGTTGGAAGATTGCACGGCACCAATAATGGTACCGAGACCCCAAATACCAACAATGGTGAAAGTTTGGGAGAAATAAGAAACGTTCAAGCCACTCATGGCATGAACAGAAATGATAGCGTGAACGCTAACGTTCAAAGCTCGAGAAATGCCAATGGAGGAAGTTCCAGTAATGGTGTGAGTCCTGAAGTGGAGAGGCCAAACACTGGCCGTAATGACTTAACTTTGATGCAAGCGATGGAGCATGTCAGTTCATCAACTCAGGAATTAAAGAATACGGTGTCTCAATTCATGACCTTCATGCAAAACCAAAATTTGTTTTAAAAAAATTGGTCGACGATCAAAGTCAGTTCAGCTCTAAATAGTAAATGGAGTAAAACGAGTGTCGAAGGAAAGACATGCCTCTGAAAGAGAGATGGTCAAAGGTCTATCTGGAGAAATCCAAAAACAGACCTCCTTTATCGCTAGAGTAGTGAATTTAAACATGCAAAAAGGGAAAGCCCCTATTAACAGTCAGGCCGATCCATTGGAAGCAGATGCTTCCTCCATGAGGATCGAAACGCTCAGAAATAGCCAAATGGGTTGAGTTCAAACCAACCGTATGAGTCTGGTTGGTATATCCCAACACCTGCCGATGGGGCAGAACCAGGGCCAAGCAAAAGAGAGATAAGAGCGAATGGTCCTAAAAGCCCTGCCACATGACCTAATAACACTAGAGTTTCAAGAAATGGGAGCGGCCAGTATCATGGAGGTCAGAGATTCGAGGGTGTATACGCCCCCCTCCCCCTCATAGAAGAAATTTAGAAAGAATCAATTGATTCGAGAATCCCATGTTCGAAGAAATGAACGATACCGTTTAAATGAACGATAGAAAAAAGGTTAAGTGGTAGGTTTGGACCACAACTTCCTCATGAGTTCCACCAAGTTGGAATATGTCAAGGATATAGGCCTATTGATAGGCCTTTATACTTGAAAACCATACCCCGATGAGATAGATCAGATGGAAATACCTAGAGGGGTAAAAGTCCCAGAGTTCAGCCTGTTTCATGACGAAGGAAAGGCCTATTGATAGGCCTTTATACTTGAAAACCATACCCTGATGAGATAGATTAGATGGAAATACTTAGAGGGGTAAAATTCCCAGAGTTCAGCCTGTTTCATGACGAAGGAAATCAATCGACCATTGAACACATTTTTAGGTTTACCTTCCAATGTAAAGATCTAGGTCAGCATGAGTGGGTCAAGCTGAAATGGTTTCAATATTCACTGACTGGGGTAGCCTTTTCATTGTTTGAAAACTTGCCACCGAATTCAGTGTTTTCTTGGAGAAACATGGAAGATTTATTCCATGTTCAAGATGAAAACATAAATTTCTCTAGCCGATTTGGCCAGATTGAAGTAGTTTTTAGGAGAAAGCGCAGAGCAGTTTTTAGAAAGATTTAAAGCCTCAAAAAACAAATGCCATTTTCAAATGCCAGAATCTGAATTGGCGAATTTGGCTCTCAAAGATTTGGAAATTAGGAAGAAGTTTGAGGGGATGGAATTCAGAAACGTGTTCGAATTATCATCTAGAGTGACCCAATATAAGATCCTACTAAGGGAAGAGCAGATTAGGAAAAATTCCTCGATGGGGACTTACTATCAAGATCCTGTTGATGTGGAAGTAGACGCTGCAGAAATGATTGGAAAGAAACCAATCACTTGTGAGCCCTTGGTCAAAGTTAGAAGTCCTATCAACCTAACTGCGAGACAACCTAATAAGCTAAATCCCTCACCCCCCGATGAGGAAATATTCATTTGATATCAACCAAGCAGATCAAATTTTTGATCATTTTTGAAGATAATGTTTATCCAACATCAGGGTCCCCTAGAGCCCCAAAGGATAAAAAGGCTAAATTCTGCAAATGACATAATACTTTAAGTCATAATACTAACAATTGTGTTATTTTTCACAATACTGTGCAAGATCAGATTGAAGTTGGGCTTCTCAAGTTTGTTGATAAAGATACAGAAGTGATGGAAATGGATAGTGATCCTTTCTCGAAGATGACGCTCGACATCAACATGGTGTTAGTCGATTATGATCCAATCGACTGTTCGAGTGATGATGAAAGTTCAGAGGGCGATAATTTCAAGACAAGGAAGCCTTTGGAGGGAGATCGAAATTGAAGAAGACTCAGAGGGAAGGTAAGCTCTAATTATGAGATGGATGACAATTGTGATTGCAATAATCGAAAGAAATAAAGTTTTGTATGGGTTGCTGAAAACAGTTCCAATGAAGGAATCTTGTTATTAAAGCTAGGCACATCTTTGTCCAAGATTGGGCCGATTGGAGAACCAGTATGTCAGAGTTGTGGTTCTTCTAAGGAATGGTCAAAGAGGTTGTGGCCGAAAGAGCGGGCGATAGAAAATAAAATCCGTAAGAAAATGATACAAGAAGGGTATCAAAAAAATGAGTTAGGGAGGCCGAAATAATCACAATCAGCCGGGAATGAGCTTTAAGCAGCCAAATATGGGCAACCAAGTCCTTTACCAGAATAATGTAGGGCTAGGACATTTTGGCTCAAAAATAGTAAAACCAAGGTTTGGACTATTTGATCTAGCATTTGTGTCAAAAAACTACGAAGGCAACATTCCCATAACAGCTGGACAAATGGATGAATTCAAAATGAAGAAAGATATCAAGGGGAACCAAGAATGTTAAAACCAAAGATACCGCCTGATGATCATTTGCACACAGTCGGTCAGGAGAAAGTTTCATTCCCAGAAACGTATGAAGATTTAAGCAAGACACAAAAAAGAAAGGTGTAGAGAAAATTTGCAGTCATTATGCGAAAGGAGTTGGAAATCAAACAAGCCCAACTTGAGAGGAAAAAAATGGACCTGGTTTAGGCAGTCAGAGTGCCAAAAATGTAGCGGGAATCGCACAAAAAAAAAAAAAAAAAAAAAAAACAAGCAGAAGAAGCCATTCTCTATGAAATGATTGCGAATGGGAAATTCGAACAACTTGAGAAATTTTTAGTCGGAAAAGAAGTACAAAAAAATGTCCCCGACAAAGAGAAAACCAAAAAGAAAGCAGAGTAGCTTTCGAAGACAAAAACATGGAAGCAAGAAGGAAGTTATTCTTCGGAGAACACGAGGTAAATGTTGATTGCAACATGGTATTTATTCTCCCTCTCACGTTCAAGGCAAAGGAAGAACAATCATTTCTGAACAAGGAAGAGGATGTAGAAAATGACAAAACACCAACACCAACACCAAATAGTTTTGCATTTAAGGAGACAGATGATGCACCCGTCGAGGTAAGCCAGAATCATCCTAATAGAGGTATCATAGTTGATCGTGGAAATCGGGTGATATTAACTAGACCAGACCTTCAAAGAACAAAGCATTTGAAACCTTTGTTTATTTCCACATTAATAGATGGCCAGCCAGTGGCTAGAGTCTTGGTCGATAATGGTGTTGCGGTAAACATTTTACCTACTAGAATGTTGAAAAAGCTATGTAAAGATGAAAGGGATTTGATCCCATCTGAATTTATGGTATGTAACTTTGCTGGAGGAGTTTCAAAACCGAAGGGTGTAGTCCCGATAGAGCTTATAGTAGAAAAAAGACGAAAATGTCTCTATTCTTTGTAATTCATTCTTCTTCAAGCTTTAATGTTTTGCTTGGAAGAGATTAGATACATGTTAATGGTTGCATTCCATCCTCCCTTCATCAAGTTCTGATATTCTGGAGAGAGGAAAAAGATGGTAAGAAAGTGGCTGAACTGGTCTGCGCTGATGATAAGCCATTCTTAGCCGATTTGAACTGTATGGATAGTGGGGCTATATACGAACCGAGTTCGAGCCGAACACAAGCATGTTCGAACTTGGTTCGTTTATTTTCAAGGATGTTTGAGCTCGACTTGTGTTCGTTACGAGCCAGACATGGATGTTTGAACTCGGCTCGAGTTCGTTGGCGCAAAATTCGGGCTCAGCTCGGCTTGTTTGTCTAAGAATGCCGTCCGAATCAACAACCAAAGAAGAAGCTGTCATTGACGGATCTCTAATCTTTACAAAGATCAGAGATTTCGATCTTCACAAAGATTGGACATTCGAAGACGTAAAAGATATCAGATCTGATCTGGGTTGATGCGCGATCAAGAGTGAGATTGAGATTGAGATTGAGAGTGAGAAAGAGAGGCGTGCTTGAGAGTGATGAAGAGAAGCTGTGTGCGTTTCTGTCAAGGAGTGTGTTTGTGTGCATCTGTGCATGAGCGTATGAGTATGTGGAGGAGTGCGTTAGAGAGAGTGGGAAGATATATCCGTGAATAAGAGCAGAAGATAGAAGGGAAGGAAGGAACCTAAGTTAATGCGATTGTAGGATTAAGATCTTTAGGGTTTTCTAAATGGATTAGGAACATGGGCTGCACTTTTGGGCTTTTTATGTAAAATAAATTTATGGATTTGGCTCCATGTAAAATTATTTTTGGTATGATATTGGGCTTGGGATTTGAGCAAATTAAGTCTAGGGCCTTAAACATAATTGAAGTTTTTTTGTATTAGACATAAAAAAATAAATATAATGTATAAACGAGCTGTTCATGAACACATATTTGAGAACACTTTGAAGTGTTCATGCTCGGCTCGTTTAATAAACGAACTTTAAAATAGTGCTCATGGTTCGGTTCGTAACGAATACGAGCTCTAAAGGGAACGAACAACAAGCGGTTCATGAACGGCTTGGTTCATTTACAGCCCTAATATTGTATATATACATACAAAAGGGAAAAATGCGCAATGGAAGTTGAAAGACGCCTCCAATGCCCATAGTTGGAAAACTAAAGAGAATCTCAAAGAACTCGGAACGGAGCTAATAACGGCTGAAGAATTAGATAAAGAAAAAGAGGGACGAGATGAAGTAAAAATGATTTTCAAAAGGTTGATGATTTACGCCATGGAAAAGAGATTAGAAAAATTATCTCCTATCGATTGGACAGAATGTGTAAAAGATAATGAAAGAGATCGATGGGATGGAGTCCGACTGTAGGATCTTAAATTGGCTCCAGCCAAGTTAGACGATTTGAAGATAGAGACACATGATCTGTTAATAGAAGTGAACTTGGGAACAAAGGCTGATTCACGGCCCATTTATGTTAGCGCTCAGTTATCGGCCGGGATCAGAGAGCAAATTATCGAGTTGGTCAAGAATTACAAAGACTGCTTCGCTTGAAATTATGAAGAGATGCCCGATTTAGATAGAAAATTGGTGGAACATAGGCTGCCAATCAAGTAAGGTTTCAAGCCATTTATACAGGCTCCAAGAAAGATGTCAAATGAGGTAACACTGTTGGTTAAAGAGGAAATCGACTGACTGATCAAAGCCAAATTCATTCGACCAGCCAAGTATGTTGAATGGATATCTAATATTATTCATGTATTGAAGAAAAGTTGTAAGCTAAGAGTATGCATTGATTTTAGAAGCTTAAACTCTGCTATTCCTAAAGACCAATATGCCATGCCTATTGTAGATATTCTAGTTGATTCAGCATCTAAACATACTAACATGTCATTCATGGATGGAAATGCTGGTTGTAATCATTTTTTTTTTATCAAAAATGAAGAGGTGTATAAAATAACATTTAGATGTCCCGGTGCAATAAGAACGTTCGAATGGATAGTAATGCCTTTTGGTTTAAAAAATGCTGGGGCAACATATCAAAGAGCGATGAATTTGATTTTTCATGACATAATTGACAAATTTTTAGAAGCATACATTGATGATGTGGTCGTTAAATCAGATGATCATCAAGAACATATCCAACATTTGGAAAATGGCTTCATGAGAATGAGAAAACACAATTTAAAGATGAACCCGTTGAAGTGTGCTTTGGAGTTTCGGCCAGAATTTTTTTAGGATTTTTGGTTCACCATAAAGGAATCGAGATCAATAAAAACAAAGCAAAAGCCATTATAAATGCCAAACCTCCTTCAAATAAAAAAGAACTTCAGCGTTTCTTAGGTCAGGTTAATTCCTTACGCCGATTTATTGCTAACTTAGCAGGAAAACAAAAGCGTTCTCAGCCTTGTTAGGGTTTGTTTGCGCTGTTGGGCAAATTCACTATCGATTTGTGCACTTGCGGCACAATCAATTAAAAGTATGGGATCTTTTTTGCCCTTAGGGCCTGGGGAATTCTCTGAAAATGGAAAATGAAAATAAAAAGTAGAATGATTGCGCGCCCATAAATGACAAAGAGAGCTTTCGATTGATTGTGAATGTTTACACAACGATTTTCCTAAGTTTGAAAACTAAACTTCATATCGATAGACAGCCAAAACCTCTAAACATGAAAGTAAAGAAAAAGACTTGAAAAAGTCTTGATATGTCTCGTTGATGATTGAAGATGATCATTAATGATCTTTGACCCACTTTTATACTAAAGGCTTTGTAGAAAATAACTACCATTACAAGACAAACTACCAACTTAGAGATAAACTACCCACTTAGAAAATAATCACCCATTAATAATAACCAGCTACACTTATCCTTTATCAATAGGGACACATTTTTAGAAGTTGGTTTCTTTCAATTTTTGAATCTTCCATTATCTCTTCAGAAATAATAAAAGGTAAATGCCATTTGTGGCATTTAATCAAAGTGAACTCATTAGTGAAAAACGATATTTTCTGGTGCAAATAGGGTTAAAAGGCGATATCGAATATCGGTGGGAAACAAAGCATCAACAAGCTTTTCAATTGATAAAAGAGTATCTGCCCAAACCTCTTGTACTAATGCCACCGAGAATCAGAAGGCCGTTGAAGCTTTATATATCGGCCGTAGAGTCATCTCTCGGGAGTTTGTTAGCCCAAGAAAACAGTCAAGGCTTTGAGCAGGCTATCTACTACTTCAGTCGAGGCTTAAA
This sequence comes from Escallonia rubra, assembly GCA_033065855.1. Taxonomy (NCBI): domain Eukaryota; kingdom Viridiplantae; phylum Streptophyta; class Magnoliopsida; order Escalloniales; family Escalloniaceae; genus Escallonia; species Escallonia rubra. The sequence goes on along the minus strand of JAVXUO010001377.1, from coordinate 241,076 downwards.
TGTAACATAACAAAAATACTCTACTGTAGAAAAGTTATGTTTGACATTTGTATTCTGCTGCAGTAAAGTTTCGACATTATATGCTACCTTTTGATGTGTTAGTGATTGCACAAATTGATCTAGTAAAATACATGCTCTCGAGACCAGTTATAAAGGGAAAAATGGGAAAATGGGTCCTTAAATTGATAGAGTATAACTTAACTTATATCCCTCAGAAAGGCGTGAAGGGCCAAGTTTTGGCTGATTTCCTGGCAAATCATCCAAGTAATGGCAATGAAAAAGAAATAATCTATGTGGGCATCGCTCCTTGGTAAATGATGTTTGATGGATAAAAAACTAATCAAGGAGCTGGTGCAGGAATAGTATTAATATCTCGTACTGGGAATATCCATCAATTTGCTTTTCAACTTGATAAAAACTATTCAAATAATCAAGCAGAATATGAAGCTTTGATTATCGGCCTAGAAATATTGTTGGATATGCATATAACAACAATACATATATTTGGAGATTCTCAGTTGGTTATAAAGCAAGTAAATGGAGAATTCAAATGTAGTTCCTCTAGTTTGGAGATGTATTTTAGCATTGCATCATACTTGCTAACCAAATTTGATGATGTAACTATAACCCATGTCCCTAGAATAGAAAATGGGAGTGCCAATGTAATGGCTCAATTAGCTTCAGGGTTAAGAGTTCCTGATTGAGTTAATGAACAATGGGTGATAGTGACCAAACAATTGCCACTGATAGGGGATAGGTATAGGCAAATAAAAATGGTTAACCCAGTCGATACAATTCAAGACGACTGGAGAACGCTCATCATTCAATATTTACAAAACCCCCAATTAAGGGTAGACACGAAGATAAAATTACAAGTAATTAAATATTTCCTTTTAGACGGTGATTTGTTCAAACGAACGTTGGAAGGACTGGCATTAAGATGTCTAGGGCAACAAGAAGCTATGCAAGTGATGGCTGAAGTGCATGAAGGTGTTTAAGGTGCCCATCAATTAGGTATCAAAATTAGATGGTTGATTAGACGACATGGCCATTATTGGCCTACTATAATGGAGGATTGCGTCCGATACGCAAAGGGATGTCAGTCCTGTCAAAAGCATGGCGTCGTTCATCGCACACCATGTATAAAGTTACAATCGATAGTCAAACCATGGCCTTTCCGAGGATGGGCCATGGTTTAATAGGCCAAATACATCCTTATTCATCCAAGAAACATGGATTTATAATTGTGGCGACTGATTACTTTACGAAGTGGACAGAAGCCAGGCCGATGAGAACAGTCTCTCAAGAAAGTGTCATCACATTCATTAAAGAGAATATAATCCATTGATTCGGATTACCTCGAATAATCACAGCTGATAGGGGTACTGTTTTCACTGTGGGGGGGGGGGGGGGGGAATACGTGAGTTCGCTAAAAAGTATAAGTTTGAAATAAAACTCTACCCCTTATTATGCGCAAGCAAATGGCCAAGCTGAAACAACGAATAAGTACATTAAACACATTATGGAAAGAGCTATCGAGGATACTCCTAATGATTGGCATCGATTATTGTCTGAAGTTCTTTGGGCATTTCGAACTTCTCCAAAGTCAAGCACAGGGGTAACTCCTTATGCTTTGACATACGAACATGATCCCGTGTTACCTATGGAAATAACTGTAAAATCCTTCCGAGTAGCTACACAAAATAATGTCCCTGTGACAGAATATAATGAGGCCATGGCAATTGAATTAGAAGATTTAGACGACCATCGATTGGATGCTTTGGACAGGTTGCATGCGTATAAATTAAAGGTAAGCTGATCTTACGATAGAAGGGTCTTACCAAAAATATTTCAAGAAAAGGAATTCGTTTGGAAAACCATCCTGCCAATAGGATCAAAAGATCCAAAATTTGGAAAATGGTCCCCAAATTGGGAAGGACCTTTTCTAGTACATAAAGTTTTAAGAGGTGGGGCATATTGATTAAAGTCTTTAGAAGGACAAGTGCATGCCAAGCTTATCAAGGGTTGATATGTAAAGAAATATGTTCACTCCATGTGGGAAAAAGTTAAACTAATCGATAGAGATAATTTGCATTAGCCTGATAAAGGCTAAAAAAGTCCAAAATAAACAAAACTACAAAGGACAGCCTAAGAGAAATAGTCCGATTAAAGGAAAGAAATTATCTACACAATGAAGGATGAAACAACACAAGCAGTTTGGATATCTTTCCACTGGTCCTCCGTTTTATAGATAATCTGGTCTGCAAAGACAAGTTGGGAATGAGCCCTATCTCGTTTCTTCAGTGGTTCTTCCATAGTTGCAGCTAAGTCGACAGCCTCTTGATAAATTGCACCTTGTTGTTCAAACCTTGCTCCTTCTGCTTCAGGGCAGCCATTTATATCTCCAATTATTTCTTCTCGGCCGTAATTTTTTCAATCTCTTTAGAAATTTACAGGCTGACCTGATGCCTTTCTTGAATTTTTGCATTTAGATCGTCAATGTCCTTGTCCACCATTTGAGCATTCGATCTGATGCCCATACCTTGCCTCCAAGAAGCAGATATAAGCGAAAGCTAGAATTTCAGAGTAGCAATTAATCCCGACTGGACATCATTCAACGCGGATGCATAATCAGCAATGGTATCAACCAAGTCGTTTATTTTCAACAAAGCATCCTGATTAGCCAAGACATCAGAAAGACGATGGCTGAGTAAGCTTTTGAAAACATCAAGGATTGCAGCCACATCAACATTTGAGGTTGAAGTCAATGTCCCCATTGAAGGCCAAGAGAAGGCACTGATTGCTTTTTGGAGCTGTTGAAACTTCTGGTTGATATCATAAAAAATAGGCACGAGAGAACTTACTTGTTGAGAAATCGGAGCGCCTGTAACCCCTATCTGAGTGGTCGGCGGGGAACTAGAGACAATTGGAACAGTTGATGATTCGGGCATTGAAGAAATAGCAGTGGTCTGAACAGAGGGGATATGATTGGCTTCTGAGCCTTTAACTGGACTTGCAACAGTAGGACAATGAATTTCAGTTGGAAGACAGGTTTCAGTGACAAGAGAAACAATCGGTGGAACATTGCTCGATTGATTAGAATGATGGTCGCTGGAATCTTCACTAGAGTCGTCTTCACCTTGGACATCCCATGATCCACTTTCTTGCTATATAAACAAAACCAGGTATAAGCTGTCTACAATAATACAAAACAAAGGCATATATAAATAAATAAAAACACAAACCTGCTGAGATGAAGGCATCGATGGAGGGATGGCGGCAATTTGAGGACCCCTACCACTCGCCTTTGTATTAGCCGGTTCATCCACATGATTGTTAGAGGAAACATCATCGTTGGAAGGGCTATCCCCCTTACTGGCACTTTTCTGAGTTAAATCAATGGTGATACCACCCAAATCCTAATGAGGGGGTAAGAAAATGAAATAGGACAAATAACACAGAAAATTGATGGAAAGGAAGTTCACCTTCAGTGACATGGTTCTTGCACTAAAACAAGTTTTGCGCGCTATACTTTTCCTCCGAGTGGCTTTAGGCTTAGTCGTAGTTGTGCCAACCTGAGGAGTTAAAGAAGCCTCATGCTGATCAACCGGCACAGTAAAAGTTTCTTTACCCTTCTTAGATAATCCACTCGAAGCAGCAAAGGCTCCTACTTCAGTAGCCAACCTTTTGGCCTGTCTAGCACTTTCATCAGCTGGATGAAACAAATTTATAATCAGAATTATCGAAAGGTCATCATTGACATGATATGTAACAATAAAAAGCTGTTACCTAAGTCCCAGGATGGCGGAAGACTAATGAGAGCTGAAGTAGTTTGACCAGGAGGAATGATGTTCAAAGGTGCGACTGATATCGGCTCGTTTAATTGAAAGGTAGAAGAAGAGTCATCAAAGATTTGCTATGACCACCTTTTACTCTCTCGAATTTTCTCTCTCTTGTGAATAAGAGGAACATCATCTTCCTCATCATCCTCTACCATATCTTCAGCCTCTTCTATTTCCTCTGCTGACACATATTCGGAAGAATCATCTGATTCTTCAGCAACATTGGCTTCTTCTGAAGAAGATTCAACAATAGGCTCTTTCCCTTTCTTGCTCCGCGTTTGTTGAGAAAGCCCTTCAGGAAGGGACTGACCTCTTTTTTGAGGAATGGTAGAATGACCACTGTCTCCTATCCTAATAGAAACACAACATCGTAAAAAAGCTAATACCAGCAATCGAAATGGTATTAATATCAACAATCCAAACATTATTAAAATAGGAGAAAGTACCTTATCGATGTAGATTGCTCGGAGGGAAACAAATCAAGCAGTCAACATATCTGATACCATCATACAGTTGGGAAACGGAACCTTGGTACCATGAATCAAAAGGGAGAACCGATACAACAGTACGAATTGCAAAGTTGGACATGGTGAAACTGTCCATCGATCGGTCCACAGCTCTAACTATCACTTTAACATGGTTTTTTGTAACTCTCTTTATTCTTTCTTTGGCCTCCAAAAAACCATTTTCAATAAAGAAAGGAGTTGGAATCCCTTGTACCAACCCAAATTGTTGACCAAACTGAGAAGGGGTATATTGCTCATTACCACAGATCCCCGATGGCGAGGTCGTGATTTGACAACCCACGTGAATAAAACGTTCACAAAGAAAACTGGCCCATATCCTCCGAGTTAAATCCTAAACCTCCACAGACATGCCTTCATCTATATGGGTAGAGAGGTTTTTAAAACAAGTAGGTCCTAGTTCTCGAGAAAGGAATGGATGTGCACGCTTGAGGAAGGAAAAGTTAAAAAAAGAAACAAAAGCAAGTTATGAAAGAGTGAAGTTTGATTTCACCCAAAGAAAGACGATGTCTATAGGCCAAGAAAGGAATATCGGGTTGAACAGGGATAAAAGGAGAAAATTCTAGGAAATGAGCTTGCAACCACAATTGGACTAGCCAGAAAGGACCACCGATGCTCCAGTGAATCTTTTTACCTACCATCATACACATTGATCTGTATAGACTGTCCAACAATAAAGGTGCAAGTGCATAGTCCCTACCGTGAGTTAAGCTAATAGCTAAATTCATGTATTCTTTGGTTAGAGAAAGGCTCGATACACAAAAAACATGCCGAGAAAGCCACATCCAAAGAAAAATAGCTAGTTCTTTCAAATCGGGCGAAGTGTTAGCATTTTTTGATCCCGATCTGAGGAAATATTTCTCAAAAGTCCCAAAATACTTTGAAGAAGAGAGATCAAGGGACAAACCAGTATGGTTATGGTTAGTCAAAGCATTAGCGTGATTACCAATCGGCAAGAGACCTGTTAGGGCACATACATCAAACATAGTGGGGGCCATCATCTTAGTCCTCAACATAAAGGCATTGGTAGTGACAGACCAGAAACAAAAGGAGGAGGACAAAAGCCATCGAACTACTTTAGGGGGATCTTTGGACATGTGAATTAATTCATAGATACCTTGCCGCCTCCATTGATGGGAAAAATAATTTGACAAACGATCAACCCATTGAGCCCAGTCAACATGAATTAAGGTTGGCCAAGATTTAATCGGCAAACCAGATTGATATCAACCTTTCCAATTCAAGAAGGGTGAACTGATTAGTAATTTATTTGAGTCATCAATTGGATATCCTTTCAAAGGTTGAGGCCTAACCCTAAAAGACGGACCCAAAAAATGAGGACTAATAGGTTTTGGGCCTTTTTTTTTGTAAGGAATCAAAATGCGAGTATCGATGGGATCACATAGGCCATAAGGGCACCAACAACCCATCGAGGGTTAGGAGGACAATCGACCCCTTCACCCTCATCTCCGTGTGGAATTACTCTTTTCTTCACCATGATTCTTGAAAGGGTTTAAGAAATGAGTGAGTAGAGATTCTAGGGTTTTGCTGAAATAAGAAAAATATGAAGAAATGCTCGAAAATGATTAAACAAAGTTTAATTTAAACTCAATCTCATCTTAACGGTTGGAAAAAAGAGCGTTAGAAGTTAAGCCAAGACGATAATTAACTCGCACGACTATACACGTCATGCGAGTCAGGGGGGGGAATGTTAGCACAAATATTTTCCAATAGATAACATACAGACACGTGGCATGATAATTACCGCATAAAGTGCCTTGATGAATGAAGTGGAAAGAGGTACGACTGTTATGGTTATTGTCAGTTACAGAATATGATATTAAGGATAAGTGAGTAAAAGAAAATACGTGGGAAGCAAACAATTTGAACAACCCGTACAAAGAAGAGAAACCGCCAAAAAGTACAACTAAATCGGCAACACCGGACGACGTGAAGACATGATGAGCGATAACATTGGTTGATAGACTGTTTCTGGAGTGAACGGTTATCAGCACTACTGAGAAGACTTTGGATAGAAATAGCCGATCGTGGAGCCCAAGCAGTTATCTTTAAAACGGCTAATGATGAAGCCTAAGCAGTTATCTCTGATAAAGATAAAGATGGGCAGTTACAGAAGAGACGATTACGAATGATGCAAGTATAAAAGGGAGACATAGCGACATGAAAAGTGGTCGTCAATCCATAAACGAAATTAGACATTAGGAAGATAGTCTGCTATGTTTAGTTTTCTCTCTCAAATAGCTTTTTAGATGATCTGTCTTGTATCGATAGGAAGTAGTGTACGTTGTAGTAATTGTATTCGTTGTATGATAAAGATCGTCTTCGTCATTTCAGTGGGCGCATCAGTTGTAGATGTATATCGATCTTTCTTTGTGTACCTTGTCTTCACCCTCCCTGTCATGGCGGACTGCTGCTCTCCGTCAAGCCAAGTATGCTATGCACACCTTCCTTTCCTCTTCTTTACTATCCTTCATGCACAATTGCATGTCTTCTGATACCAATTATATTCTGGTGACACTGCATAAAACCGCTCACACCTTGGTGCAAATTTTACTCAAGTGTTATCTATTTACTTGAGTGATTACAATGAAATAGTAATATGTAAGGAGTCATGGAAAATAAATCTATAGTTGAAAAGACGTTCTTATGTTAGCATAGTTGTCCTTTTGTAGATGATATATAGTATCTGTTAATTGCATTTAGAATTAAAATGGCTACATTTTTTTTGTCAATGTGTCATCACCTTTGCACGTATTCCCATTCTTAAATCCTTACTTTGACTTGCTCCGGATGACATGCTCGTTCAATAACCAAACATCCACCCCCGAACAAATGTTGTACAAGATAGGCGACGTTAAGTTAGGGCCGCGAGTGCATTTGATCTTCATAAATTTGTTTATGGTGTGCTGAATAAGAAGAGGCTATTTAAAGAAGCACCCTTCGCAGGTAATTAGGGCTAGTGATTAAGTACTACCACAAAATGACCAAGTTTACAAACCACCATTGAGTGTGAAATATCAGTTGCGATCCTATTACACATTTCAAAGCTACACATCATTTAGTTGTTAGTAGAATTTTACCATGGGTAAAGGCAAAAGAAGAATGTGCACATCTTAAGCTACCTGATGGAGCCGTTCACTTGATTGGCACCTGTACTCGAGTTGTGCCTTTAGGGTGAAGGAAGAGGTAGGTGAAGGTAAACCTATGTGGAGCTTTGGAGAGAGAGGGAGGCGGGGATGGGGAACTTTACAAACAAGAAGCACAATGATGGTACCATTCCCATAAGCTCCACCTTCAGTTGTTGTAAACCCAAACAAATCTTAAATGCTAGAAAACTGATAGGGAACCACATCTTGGAGTAATGACCTATAAAATAAAAAGGGTAAATTACACACGACACCCTTAGGTTTGCTCTAAATTACACACGGCTCTGCGTATCTTTTTTTATTACGTTGCGCTCCCTGAAGTTTGTACCCGCATTTCATGGAGCTATACAAATCTGACGGGAAGCCTAACTCTGTTTGGAGATTCCCTGACACACCATTTTTTTCTTTTTTCATACCTAAACTACCCTCCCTTTCTTGATTCAAAATTAACCTTGTCCTTTAGGGTTTTTCTTCTTCTTCTTTCTCTTCCCTTTTGCAGACCCTTCTTCATTCCCCTTCTTCCTTCCTTCCTTTCCCTTCATTCGTCCCCTGCGACCCAGCCTTCCGCCGTCACGATGACCCATCAATGCATGTGAACCACCACTCTTAGTTGCACGCTGAGGGCCACGAAAGGTCATCAATCGATCATCCACAATAAACACACGCACACGCACACACACACACACACACACACACACACACACACACACACCGACAGAGACATACACCATACCCACCGTAGACAGCAGGTGGCAAACCACCACTGCAACCCTGCCTTCCGCCATCATGATGACCTATCATTGCTGGTGAACCACCACTGTTGCACCACTACCCCTCCCTATCAAACGCCGAGGGCCACATAAGGCCATCAATCGACCACCCACTCCCATCGATCAGCCAATCCACGACTACTACCGGCATGACAGCCCAGCACCCTGCCACTAATCACCAACGACGACCACCTCCTCCGTTAATGGCATACGAACGGCCTCCCCAAGGCCACCAACTCCACCAACAGTCACTTCACAGAGAATTGTTGGTCACCGCACCCATCGTAGACAGCAGGCGGTAAACCACCACTACGTCCCTACCTTCTGCCATCACGACGACCAATCATTCTTGGTGAACCACCACTGTTACACCACTACCACTCCTTATCAAATACTGAAGGCCACAAAAGGCCATCAATCGACCACCCAGTCCCATCGATTAGCCAATCCACGACTGCTGCCGGCACGACAGCCCAGCACCCTACCACTAATCGCCAACGACGACCACCTCCTCCGTTAATGGCATACAAATGACCTCCCTAAGGCCACCAACTCTCACCTCACAGAGAATGTTTTGTCACGAATCACGACATCCCAGCACCCTGCCGCCAATCACGTTAACTAATCACCAACCACGACTCGTCAATTGCATACCAACAGCCTCCCCTAGGCAACCATCGTAGAGAATTATTGAGGAGAAGACACATTGTGGAGAGTTGTTAAGGGAGAAGGGGAAATGCTGAGTGGAGAATGAAGAGATGAAAAAAATGAAAAAAATGCACATTTCATTGAACACTATCGCAAAGTCAAGAGAGGGAGCCACGACATTGTGTGAATTTGAAGTTTGAATGAAATTTGTGCATTTGAACTTAGATGGCCAGCCGTGGGGGTAGGAGATAGGAAACGTAGTGGAGGATGAGTCGTGGGACCCACTGATAGAAGAAAAACCCAGAAAAATATTTTCAAAAAATGAGACATGGGTGTAATATAAATACGTCCAATAGTAATATCCTTGCATTTGTAGCCTTTATGAAGAAGATTGTAGCCTAACAATAAACATGCTTTGGATCGATATTCCAATTTATGAGAATTGTAAGATCGAAGATGTGGGTAGCACAGACACCCAAGCACTTTTAGACGGTGAAAGTCCAGAGGGGCATTGAATAACTTTTCCAAAGGGCACAAATTGTTAAGCTGCGGAGAAGGCAACAATTGATAAGAAACACGGCCGTGCTAAATGTGTCATCCCAAAAGCGTTGAGGGAGATGGGCATGAGAAAGAAGGGAGATGCCAGTTTCAAGAGTGTGCCGATGTTTGCGTTCGGCCGCACCATTTTGCTCATGAGTATGTGGGCACGAGAGGTGATGAAAAATGCCTTGTGTTTGCAAAATTTTTGGATCAAGCGATATTCACTATCCCAATAAGTTTGAAGGGTACAAATTTTGTGACCAGTTAAATTCTCCACTAATTTTTTAAATTGAGTGAAAACACGCATGAGATCAGATTTGAGCTTGAGAGGGAAGAGCCAAACAAAAGGGCTGAAATCATCAATAAAATGTACTTAGTAGCAGAAATATTAATGAGAGGTAACAAGAGAGGGGCCCGAAAGATCATTATATATTATTTCCAAAGGCAAAGATGACATTACATGAGTAGACTGAAATGGAAGACAATGACTTTTGCCAAAGTGGCAAGCTCATAACTCAAACTGTTTTTATTCTTTCAAATGGAATTGAAAATTTGATGTGAGGAATGAGATGCCTCAAGTTGATAGAGAACATTTTTAAGTCGGCCTTGAAGAATGACTGTCCCTGAGGTGTGATCCTTGACAAGCACAACATGAGGATGAAATTCAAAGAAAACATTATTTTCATTAGTAAGTTGACGAACAAATAAAATATTTCTAGAGATGGATGAGAAATGAAGCATGTTGCTCAATTTAAAATTATGAGATGATGAATTTAGCATAGAAGTGCCAACATGATGAATTTTTAGACATGTGTCATCACCCACGTGAACTTGATCAGAGCCATAATAGTTAGTGTGTTAGGACAAGTTGTTGATGTCACGGGAGATGTGATGAGTGGCGCCTGAGTCGGGGTAACAGGTAAGGTCAAAAGAAGAGGAAAACTGGGTGCTAGCTACGTGGAGCACGATGAGATCTGGTTGGTTACAGTGGTGGCACACAATGGTGGAGGTTGATTTTCGATGGGGGGTGATAAGGGTTGGTCGGTAGGGGGAGTGAATGAGGTTTGGACGAAGGGACTTCACGCCACTGATTTTTGTTACGCTGGTAGTGGCCTCCACGAGAATGCGAAGAAGAGGATGTCATATGATGAGGTCTCGGGGTTGATGGATGTATGACATCATGGGCCTGGGGAATGAGACCTTCACGAAGTTGTTGGCGCTCCAAATGAGACTCATAATTCAGCAGTGTAGAGTAAAGAGAGTCTAGAGAAATATTTTCCGATCGTATGATAATGGACATTACAAATGAATGGTAGTCGGAGCCAAGACCAACTAGTAGAGCATTGATAAGATCATCATCAAGCAGGGGCTGACCAATGGCAGCTAATGTATCATGAATACATTTTCCTTTTTAAAAATAATCGTGCATAAACATGTTACCTTTATTCAACTGGTGTAGATCAGAATGAAAATTAAAAACCTTCGCTTTGGATTAAGGCGCAAAAATGCGATCGAATGATAACCAGACTTCAGAAGACCTATGAAGACCAAGGACTAGAGCCAATATCAGTTCAGTAAAAAACAACAAAATCCAAGTTAATAAAATTTGGTCTTGTTTATGCCATAAAACATATGCAGAACTTAGTTTCGAAGAAATTTCAGTAGATATGGATGGATGAACAACAACAGGTTCGGAAGAGGGAGATGGAATTTAAGGATCTGATGGAACAATGTATTTTTGAGGTGGGCAACATAGCTATCAACAAAATTTAGGAGATCATAACCTCGCAGGAGAGGAAGAAATTGACTCTTCCACAAAAAGTAATTATTAGTGTTAAGTTTCACAGATTTAATATGGTGAATGTGATTAACGGGAAAAATAGGAGAAAAAATGATGTGGTATTGGGATAAAGAGCCATGGTAGGCATATTGAAGGTGGGCAATGGAAGAGATGGGTGGAAAAAGCTCTTCAGGCTTTTGATACCATGTAAGAGAACAAAATTTGAATGTGAAGAATGGTTTTCATCCCTTGTCTCGAATGTACATGATCTCATGTTTTATATAAATGTGTATACACTTAAACTAGCTAACTAACTTAAAAATTAAGATAATGACATGTGCTAACTTTTAAATCTAAACTAATTCAAACAAATTTGATATTTGAATTTGAACTTTGGATGGGTTCATATTTGTGTGGTCCAATAAGAACAATGCCAATGTTCTCGTAGATATAGGATCGAGCCTAGTGAAGATCCTTACATGCTGCAACTAATCCATCAAGTCGTCACAACATAAGTAATAATTCTTATGGTACTGTTCAAGGCTACCAGAAAAATACACGTCCAAGAACTCTCATTTTTTTTTTTGGAATTGGTGACTTGCAAGGGATGAACTGGGATGTTCTAAAGAAGCTCTTGGATTTTTCTCTTAATCTCTTCATCCTCTATTACTTGCTTATGGTATATATCTTTTTTTTTAAGAATAATAGATATATATACATCTGAAAACTGCAAAGCAGTCAAGTTACATGAAGCCCATAGATGCTCTGAATAAGATAAGCACAAGTGCATACACAGGTAACAACTCTATCCAGTAGACATTACTATATGAAACTTATCGAGAAATAAGACAGCCAAAAACTAAAATTAAAGCGAATAGTAAAATAAAAGCCAACAGGCTGGCCGCAGAAGAAATAAAATAAACAGTTGGACATGTATTTTTTGTTTAAAATTTTATTTTTTTCCGAATTAGATAAAGACAAACATAAATATATATTTTTTTGGTAGATAAAGACAATTAAAGATAAGGTTATCAGCTATCCAACCACAGTAGGCCAGAAGTCGACACGTAGATCAGCCTACTACTAGCACTGATTAGACATGGCAAACGGGTAAAACCGCCGGGTAAGGGTAAAACCCAGTCGGGTATGGGAAAATCGAGTACGGGTAAAAAATACCCATTTTTTCTGGGTAGCTATTTCATGTACCCGTACCCTATCAGGACGGGCTGGGTATTACCCGCAGGTATATCCAGTTTTTGCATTTTTTGAAACAGTTTTTTTAAACCACATTTTGATAATTGCCAATCTAGCTTTTTTTTCCTTTTATTAACATTTTATTTTTAAATCTCATTTTGATTATTAGGCACATTTTCTTCCTTTTTAATCCTTTTTTTTGTTTACTAAAGCGTTTTCTGTTTCTTGTTAAAGGTACTAAAATTTCAATTTAAGAAAAGTCAATAATTATGTAAACTACTCATAGCACTTACTCTTACTTAATTATTCACTACTTAGTCCTTACTACTTAGTACGCATTAATATAAGTACCATAAGAAGTTAGCATCAAGCATGCATTAAGCCCCATCCCCTACGCCCACCCACAATCTAAGATTAGACAATTTGACTTAAACATAAGACATCAAATGAATAATAATTAATAAAGTCTTCAAGTCTTCAACTAATTCCTTCAACTTTCGCAGCAACTTCAAGTCTTTAGGCATCCGTCAAACTTCTTACATCCAATGAACCATCCATGCTCGGGCTGCTCGGCAAACTTAGCACTAATTCACTATCCTCAGGATCTTCACCTACATTTAAACAAATGTGGTTAAACTAAATCTCAAAACACATAAATAGATTTATAATTCTAATGCTTCACAACTAAAGACTTACTTTGAATTGCACAACCAAACAACCAATTACGTCCGCAAACCAAAGCTTGTGCATTATCGGGAGTAAGTGAACTCCAATATTTGTTGAGAACTTTTGCTCCAATACTAAATAAAAGATGATTCGGAAGCAACTGTGGTTACTGGAATACTCATGATATTGCGTGCCATGTTCGAAAGAATGGGATACCTAGAACGATTATCTTTCCAATACTCCAAGATATCCAAGTGTGCATAATCCACGCAATCATACGGCGGCTCCTCCAAATAAAGATCGAAGTTCGACTTCTTCTTGGCCTCAAGTCGTTGCTTTTTAAAGTTCTCCTATATTTTTGGAACTGCCAATGTAAACAGTTAAACAAAAAAAAATTTAAAATTAAGAAAAGAAATGTAAACAAGAAAAGGAAATAACTTACTTCGGTGTCATAATCTTGCCTAGGAATGTCACTTGTACAGAAGCTTTATCTTTTGGAGCAACAAAATTTGAAAAAAAAAAACATATTCTTGATAGAGCTTCTCGATACTCTTTTTGAGTTCCTTTCCCTTTTCTTTCCCATTTATCGCATCAATCTTATGATAACAATATTTCACAAATTCCAACTTGTGCCGAGGATTAAGCATCGTCGCCATAGTTAGAATAACACTATAAGACTCCCAATACTTTAAAAACTTAGGATACATTTCAATAGCCATGGTTCTCAAAACTAGATCCTCATTTTCCATATCTTCCATTTTGTGCAATGTCTTCTCCACACCGAATTAAAATACAAGTTTGCCGTTGGATACTTAGTCCAAACACAAGATTGGTCATTACAGCAAATGGGGCAAAAAACTTTGCAATTCTAGCCCCCCTATCCCATTCTTCATTAGTCAGACAATACTTGTAGTTTGATTCATTAAGAAAATAGTTGACAGATGCCGATCAAAATTTAACCGCACACTCTAGCATGAAAAAAGTAGAATTCCAACAAGTGGGAACATCCATGCACAAACCCATTTAAGATGTCACATCAACTTGTTCACAACATTGGGCAAATTTTATCAACTTACTCTCATATCCTTTTACATACTTAATGCTCTCCCTAATCTTGTAAATAGCGTCACTACCAACTTTCAATCCATCTTGAGCAATTAGGTTCAAGATATGAGCCGAACACCAAGGCTTTGTTACCTAGCATTAAGTTCTTCAAACAATCTTGCATGTTATCATAAATAGAAGCATTATCTAAAGTGATTGAAAATACTTTTTTCTCAATTCCCCAATCCTTCAAAAATTCATATGCTTTGTCACACAAGAATTTATCGGAATGTGGTGGAGGAAAATGGGAAAAATTAAGAATTCTACTATGCAATTTCCAAATTTTATCAACAAAGTGTGCAGTCAACCAAAGATACCCCTCCGATCTAATTGAAGTACAAACATCTTCCGTGAGACATATTTTACCACTAATCTTGGCCAAAGCAAGCTTAAGTACATCTTTCTCCCTGAAGGCAATTTTTAAACAATCAACTTTAGCGGTATTACGAGTATACGGCTTGACCTTCACATTTAAATAATTGTGAACCTCCCTAAGGCCCTCATGTTCAACAATGGAGAAAGGATAATTATGCTTCAATATTGAAATGCCAATTTTTTCACGATAAACATCTTGAGAAATCTTTTTGGACCTCAATTTTGCCGAGTAATCTACCTGAATTTGTTTAATATCCATGAATTGCTTCTTGTAGGCATTACAAACCTTAAGATGTTTATGCATTTTTGAAGTTCCGTGACTACTCTTGCATGGCTTCCCATCCGGAGTGGTTCGCATTGCAAAACTTTTCGCTCTACACCACCTATATACGACCCTATGTTTATTATTTTCCTTCACAATGTCAAATTTCTCCCAAATAGCACCTCTAGACCTAGAATAAATCTCATTACCATCAGGATTAGTACAAACATGTGAGTCCTCATCAATGTCTATAACCTTAACATCGGGATTTTCAGTAGGAGGATTCTTGTTCACAGATTCCATCGATCCTACAACAAGCAACAATGACTTTTTTCAATGGTTTATTTTAGTATTTTTTATTATCGGCGGGCTTATTTTAGTGATTCAGTCATTCTTATTATCACAGATGCATGAGTGGTTCCCATTTTAGAATTCTAGTAATCTTGTTCACAGATTCTTCACACATCATTTTCAGTGTTTAGTTCTGTATTTTTAGCATACAATCAACAGTCCACAATACACAGTTTTCACGTTTCATACAGAGTTGCCACCATTTTCAGAATTTTGGTAATTTCACGTGTATCGGTGCCGTATCGATGCCACCGATACACGTGCCCAAATCCTGTCAGCCCAAGTTCCAATGCCACCGCCACATCCACCACCTCCACGTGCCACCAAGCCCAAACGCAGACCCCGCAACAGATCAACCACCACCGAGCGATAGTACACCACCCTACGGGATCTGCCAAACTCCAATTTGTCCCGCAACCTTGTCAGCAACCTCTTACAACCACCACCCCACCATACTTCTTCCATCCACGTCACCGACCAAAATCGAACACCACCACCATCATAGCCGCAACATCAACCACCATCACTAGAGTGAAACTTGCTTAACCTTTCTGGATTGAGGGGGAGAGGGGGGGACAACCCTAGTCGTAAAAACCTTGAATGCAGACTCACGAAAACCTTCTCTAAATCACGGCACCACCATGCCCACCATCACGGTGAAAGAATTGACCCACTTCTTCTAACCACCCATAAACCCAGCTACAAAACACCCATAAATCCCACATGGCCACACCCCTCAGAACTGTACCTCCACCCACCAATGCCCATCATAAAAGGTAGCCTACAACCTCCACTAGTAGATCTGCAGCAAACGAAAATGGTAGCCATTGAAACTCAGACACACTGGTGCAATTGAAGCAACCAACCAACACCATACGCAAAAACACACAAAACGTACACAAGAAACCTATACACTAACCCACCACTCTCGGAGTAGCCAACAGTGGTGGTGGCGAAGGAGGAAGGTAGATCTGTTTTTAGAAAGAGGTTGGAGAAAAATGTAGAGGCTTGTGGTATATATTTGGATTCAGAAGATAAGCCCAATTTGGAAACATCCTCATTTTGAAAACTCCATAATGGTATCTGGATGGTGATTGAGGATATGTCTTGGTTGTGGTTGGGGCTCTTCTCCTCGTTAAGAAGTTCTCAAGTATTGAAAAATTAAATAAAAGATATTACAAAAAAATAAAAAATATATATCATGCAAAACTGCTATAAAAAAACCCAACAATTGTGTAAAAAAAAAAAAAAAAATCTCAAAGAGATTTATGTTTTAGCTTTTTTCAAAACAAAAAAGTGAAAACTGAAGTGAGTTTCAGACACACCCTAATTTTGTAGCTATTGCCATGTGTAATTTGATAATTTTATATGTATTGCTATTATACAACTAATTGAAATTACTACTAGGTTTTGGATATTTGAGCAAAGATTCGAGATTCTCAGCTAATTCAAGCTATTGTTATATTTATCTTGATAATTTTATAGGTATTACTATTACTAAATTAGTCGGACCTACTAATAAATTTTTGGGTAAATAATTAGGAAAAAGAAACCTATTAACATGGTCGATGGTTATATAAGCATCACTTACGGAACTACATAGTTGTGTGCTACTGTGTGCCCTTACGTTTCTGGGTATTAAAAACATACTTGTATGCTACTGTGTGCCCTTACGTTTCTGTAGTGATATAGTTGTTGCGCTTACATATGTCATACTATATTGTCAACTCGAGCTTACTACTTACGGAACTACATTAAGAAAATTATTGCTAATGAAACACAACTAGAATTCCTTTACAATCCCAAGCTCAGAGTGACTTTGTTTTATATTAGTTTTTTATAAGCGAAAATCCGATGACTCGGTTCCTCACAACTCATTTGTTGTTGGAAAACCTTTATACAAAAAATGTGTGTGAGAGAGAGAGAGAATCTTGCAACTAAGTTATTCAATCAAGTGCAGGGTTAAAGAATTCTATAATTACGTACCCCATAATAGTAAGTTTCTTCCTAGTTGTTTTCTTATTGACTTTGAATTAGTGAATTAGTAGACTTAATAATTGTTATGGAAGATATTAACTGAAAGTCAAAAGTACCTTTCATTTGAACAAATTCTATAGTTAAAAAAAAATATTTTATGTTAAGAGCCTTAATATGTATTAAAAGCCGAAAAATACCATTGATTTTCGTAAACTTTACAACTTAAAAATGATATTTTAAGAAAATATGCTTAGCCATTTAACCTTATATATATGATTTTATATTTAGTTTACATGATAAATGTAGACATGTAAGATCTAAGCTTCTTTGATATAAGATTCTTTGTTGTTGAGTAAACTTATTAGGTTATATATTGTAACGCCCCGAAATTTCCGGAGTGTTAACCGATCACTCCATCAAATCCTTAATTGTCCAATTAATCCAGTACTACTAATGATAACCCAACAACATTCATATCAGAGCACTACAGTCCATCAACGAACTTAACAAACCGTCTCAAAGCAATGATAAAGTACTTAAATTATCAAATTACGTAACGGTTCTCTAACAAGGCTCAAATAACAATATTGTAAAAACGTAATCTACTCTAAGATTTAAGCTCGTCCGTCCCGAAATCTTACTGACGGTTATTTCTTGCATAAAGGAACATAAAAGGGAGTGAGCTTTTGAGAGCTCAGTAAGGTCGCTCAACATTCAGTAGGGATTACAAAAAAAAAAAAAATGATTTGGTCAGAAAGTTATATAAATGACAATATAGAAACAATATTCACAATTTCTCAATTCAACATTCAATCAATGCATTTTTGATTTCACTGAAACAATGCAGATGATATTGGACATGAGTATATTGCAAAGCCACAGAGGCAGTGCAGGGTAATACTTAGCAAAGCCACACAGGCAGTACTTAATAACAATATGGTTACATATGCATATGAACACTAGCTAGACCCTCAAGGTACTAGCATTTCCTGACAATAACAGGACATCCTTATATCACCCCCGATACAGACCATCCTTATAACTCCTCAATACACTATCTCATGCCAATATGCAGAATGCAATAAGCGATATTACAACGAATAAATCGACACTCAAAGAGAAATAAATATTGAGCATCGAATGAGGTTTCAATAAACGCTTAAGGCTCAAAGCAGGGTATAAACGGCAATCGACGCAAATATCATAACAAAAATAATCGAATCCAATGGAAGCATCAATAACAATTTAGAAAGAATATTTATGATGTCGAATTGATAAAATAGGGTTTTGAAATAAATCCCTTACCTCGATCCAAGTTGTTGAAGATAAAACAATGCTCTCGATCAAATCCTCGAAGTTAACCTAGGTCGACACAGTCATTTATCAGAACATCATCTGTACCACTTAATTATAAACATAATAATATAACTATCTACAGCGTACTTATTTCTCTACCTAGAATGATAAAATTCGGAACGGGTTTCACACACGGCCAACCTACCCCAAGATTCGTTACACTCCCGGAGACTTAGAAATATCCAAAAAATGTCCTAATTGTTCATTAAACATTATTTATGGCTTAATATAGCATATGGAATAAAAATATATTTTTTGAATATTTTTGATTAATTTCGAATTAAAAATAATTTTCTTAAATACACTAAAACAAATAAATTGCCATAATTTCTTCTAGTTGGAAATAAATGCTTATATATTTTGTAACAGATTTAGAGGACTTATAAATCAAATTTCTAAAACAAAATAGAAGATGAAAACAAAAAGGAGACTTACAGCAGTCTATTTTGCATTTTAGTGAATAATAATGCTAGCATCCTACTTTTTATAGATGAAAAAGTCAAAGTCACATATGTTGATACTTATCTCTCTCTCTCAAAACAGAGAGAGAGAGAGAGAGAGAGAGAGAGTTGATTATTGTGACACTGATGCACCACATCCTAAAACAAAAAATGTTAATTGTAAAGTTACTGTGCCAATTCTGACTCCTATCGCTGATGCTGAGATTATGAGTTCGAAAAGTGACCCTTACAAACGTCACGCCTCAATTTTGGAAGCTGTGACTACAATTGAAGCCCTAAAAAATAATAGTTCAACTAGTTACGGCATATAACGGAGTATCTAAATTTATTAATGAGAAAATCTCTCTATATAACAAAAATCCCTGAGAACTTTACCCATATGTGATTGGGTATCCAAAAGTGACTAAAAACTGCAGAAGATTCTACTACAGTGATTAAATAATCGCTCCCCCTTTTAACAAGGGCCATTTCTCTTGATGATCATATAAATGACTCAACTATATTATCTTCATCATTTAACAAAGAGAAAAGTTAATTATTTCCATAAGCATATCTTGGAGCAATGGACAATGACCCAAAATAATAAATAAAACGGGCTAATAGTTTGAGACTTAAAATAAAAAACAGGCTTTTGAAAAAGAGGGAACACTTAAAAAAATATGAAAAAATTTTGCTGCTACCTCGGTTGAAGGAATCTTTCTCTTACCTCTCATATCGCTGACATTTAATGGTCGCTACATGTTTTTAGCGAGTTTTAATTAGTGACGCTAAAAAAGATGCTGCTAAGAATTGTCGTTGAAAGTGTAAGCAGAAAAATCACTAGAAAATTTAACAACTATTAATTGTCACTATATACGGGATTGAAGGAAGATTCCTGCAATCCGGGTAGTAGACAAATTTTGTCCTGAAAAATATATGAGAGCACTTGAATGGGTATTGGTGGTTACATGAACCTGTTTCATGGTGTTATCTGAATGCACTTGAAAAGTAACCCAAACCAGAAGGATTACTGCACAGTCGAAATCACGATAACTTCTTTTTTTCCTTTTGCTGCAAATGAGAAGTTGAAAATAACTGAGGAAACAGAAGAATATTCAGCAGTATACGTACAGTTGGGTGATCAAGGTGGCAGTAAGCTGAAGGAAGGAATAACAATCTGCATAACAATGACGGTTAAAGTCAGCAACTAATGTGGATCCATGAAGGCTTCATGAAAACTAACACAAGAATTCAGATAATCATGTAGAACAATTTCCATGAATGCTTTAAAGGGTAAGTCTCAGACCCTCTCCACAATCATCCTCATTGCTTTCAATATGGGCCATCAAGTTATCCCCGTCGCTTTCAATCTTCATGATTTCAAAATTTAAATCATGATTAGAGTATTCTTCGGCACAGAATGTTGCATTTTGACTCAAGTTTCCACACTTCGGAGTTATTTCATGTTGAAACAATTAAATGCGCTTAGCACGTGACACATGGTGGGTTCAGAACCATACCGTACGAAGTAACTGAAAATTCCGACGAAGGATCCTTGTTGTTACAAGCCTACAACACACTTGTTCTTTTTCGCAGGTACGAAAATGGCTATTAGGGTACGAAAATGGTTATTAGAGTCGAGTTCTTCATTCACGAACCAAATCCTAGAACTTGATGATGCTCTAGAGATAATGCAACAAAGGGAGGGATTGTCTTGTGGTTTATTGTTGTCTGACTTATTTTTTTCTTGGGCTATCTTTAGCATTTATATAAAGATAGTATTAGAGACTAATTTTATTTCAAACACTTAGGAGATAAAGACCGTATTTATCTCAAACGCTTAGCAGATAAATATTGTATTTATCTCAAACACTTGGGAGATAAATATTCTCTAAATAATTATAATAATCCAGACTAACAAATACACATTATCTGTTAGTTAGTGAATGGATAATGGATCCACTAACTCAATTTATTAACATTTCACGATGATGGATATGATTCCAAAAGCTGAAAAGAATAATAAATTCCATCTCGTGGTAGATCTCTATAAAGCTAACTTTGCCTCGTAATTTCAACGAACTTGCTTAGCACTAGTGTACAGGAGACATATGTGCATAGGTAGGGCCGGGAGTTGTGATGAGTTCAAATTAAAGTGGACCTGAATGCTAAATTTCCCAAGTTGTTTTAGCCAAGCCTAGTGTTGTAGTTGAGTTTCATAAATTGGTGAAGCTGGACACTAACTATTTCCATCCAGTTGAAACCTTAGGCTCCAAACTTGAAGAGCTGACCAAATTGATAAAAAAATGCTACACACACATGCTGTTTCTTCGAGGGGGATTGAAACCAGAACCAAAGGCCTTTTGTAAGTCTATTTTAATAACTTGAAAATAGGAGGCTGCCCCGAATCCTCTCCATTCCACCACCAAAACGCCTCCTGAATATGTACACCAAAGCTAAATCTAACTCCAATAACCAAAACAATCCTTCAGCAATCCTTGCCACACCACAAAAATATTATACCACCACCAGATACTAGCAAAATCACATTTTCAACTTTTTAATTGCCATCCAATTTAGTAGCCTCATTACAGAAACTGCATGCCCTCAAAATTTTGGAAAGGCTAGTCCAAAGCCTTCGTTTATGGTGTGACGAGAAATTCTCTCCATCTCATAAGGGTAAACAGCCCCAGATTGCGCTCTTAATCTTATACTAAAGTAGAGACATTACAAGAAAAAAGGCTTTTAGCGACGGATAAATCCATCGCTAAAACTTTTAGCGACTGATTCACCGTCACTAAAAGCCCATGGTATAAAAACCCGTCACTAATAGTTTAGCGACAGAATTTTTAAATCTGTCGCTAAATATGTAAGTTTTTGCGACGGATTTATTTTTAATTAGCGACGAAATAGCCGTCGCTAATTATATTTTTAGTATTTTAATTTATTTTCTTTTTTGTCAATTTAACGACGGAATAAGATTTTTAGCGACGGAATATTTCGTCGCTATTTAACTGATTGTAGGAACACTTTTTGGCGACGAAATTAATCTGTCGCCAAAAGTCAAAAATTTTTTGAATTTTTTTTTATTTTTCAATTACCCAGACCTGTAATACAATTTTCATTTATCAACAACAACGCACAATAATCAATGCACAAAGAAATATATATAATCAATCATAAAAAAATATTTATTATAAAAAAGACTCATTATGTTATGTACAAGCCAGGAACCAGATACAGCAGGTTAGGGGAGGGGAGAAGAGTACAAGCCGGGCGCGGGGGGCGGGGGGGGGGGGGAAGCTAGGAACGGGCACGGGAAGGGGCTCATCAGGGGTTGCCGAGTCCCGGATCTAGATCCTGCTGATCCGGTGCCGGCTCGGTATGTCCAGTAGCGCCCTGCTCCCTGATCATCCTCACCACCACTATAGCAATGCGCTAGATCTCCTCGTCATCCAACTGACGCTAAGGAGCCGGTGTTTGTTGAGGGGCAGCAGGGGGTGAGGACGCTCCTATCACGGCACGAGCAGTCGTGCTAGGCAGGCCGCGTAAGCCGCCTTTCAGCCGATTCACGACCGCGTATCCAGCCATCGCTTCAACCCCCCAGTACTCGCAGCCATACTAGTGGACGCTAATGGCTGTCTAGATTGCTGCTCGGACCCCCTTAGCTGTTCATACAAGGCCTGCAAAAACAGTGGTTTAACGATATGTTAGGGCATTAATTAACAAAACGGAGATTGAGGATAGAAAGACAAAACATTAACAACTTAAACAAATTGACTCACATCGATCTGCCGGGAAATATCTGAAATATAGTCGCCTGCCCGGTGCGCCTCGTCCTTGTCCTTCTTCCGCACGTGCGTTTGACTAAAGGTCAGAGCTATGACCTCATCCTCCTCCAGATCTGGGTGCTCGACCGGGTTCATGTGTCGGACGATGTCGTGTGGCACCGACCCCCCCGTGTGCGTCGGATCTCTATTCTGTCTGTTCTCGCCCCTGCTCTTACTCTTGGCGTCCCAGCCTGGATCCGTAGCCCATCGATCTATCATCTCCCCCCATACACGGTGAGATATCCATTGTGGGGGATATCTCGTCATCTCCGTCATCGGGGCACCCTCGGACAGCATCTTCTTCGCCCGGTCCCGTGCATCGTGGAGCCATCAGCGGTAATTCTTGCCGAAGTAGGCAAAGAAGGCCTGCTGCCCCAGTGCCTGCTGCTGAGGCGTGTCAAACGTGAACCCCTCATGTAAGGCATTCAATAACACAAATTAACAACAGAAAACAAACTCTACTTAAACATATACTAACGCTGAAAAAAATACTTCACCGTACCAGCCACTCCTCCCATAGGGCCTCCCTCGCAGCGGCATCCCAGTCCTTCCAGTACAGGCCTGGCTCGAAGAATCGGCCGTTCACAAGAACGCCGATCTTCATCCTCGCCTGATTCTCTAAGATCCTACCAAAGAAGTTGATGCCAGGGAAAGTGAGTTCTTACTTACGTGGAGGTGCCACAAAGGCTACAGTCCGTGTCAGCTTCCAAGTATGCAAAGTGGGAGACAACAAAGACGGAGTAAGAGCTGAGAGCAAGGCTTCCCAAACGGGCCGTGAGGAATGGCAGTGCTGCGAAGGCAAAGCTAAGACGAACAGGGCCGGCAGTTGATAGTCCAAGTCAGGGTCCAATGTTACGGGCCGGCAGTTGCCTACCTCGCACAGCGTCGCTCTACCTGTCTGAGAAGACTGACCATACCATGACAGCATTATCAGAGTAAACCCGTTACCCCAGCCACCAATCCAAGCCCTTACTGAATCCCACGAGGTGCGTCAAGAGACGCGCATAGAACCTGATAGTGGTGAGGGTTACCCCTGTAGCCAACTGCCAGGCGGACTAGGCGCGATGCCCTCCGAGGACCTGCTCCCGTCCCGGAGTGACCCGGGGGTCATTGCCCTGGTGGTGTCGGTGATCAATGGTAACATGAGCGTATATGGCCGAAGCCCCCTGTGACTGTGACGGAGATGGCTATAAGGTTGTGAGCCTATCCCGGTACGAGGGCCGAAGCCCCCCTTTGATTGAGACGGCGATGGCTATAAGGTTGTGAGCTCATCCCGGTACGAGGGCCGAAGCCCCCCTCCTTTGATTGAGACGACGATAGCTATAAGGTTGTGAGCCCATCCCGGTACGAGGGCCGAAGCCCCCCCTTTGATTGAAACAACGATGGCTATAAGGTTGTGAGCCCATCCCGGTAGCATGCAACATGATTGTGGCGCATGGGCGCGGTGCCTATAGCACGAGACAATACCTGGTGCCGGGGGTACATGTTACGAAAGTGGCGCGGTGACGATCATCGCGAAGCAATACTTGGTGCCGGGGCACGTATCATGACGATGGCACAAGGGCGTGGCGACGAACGTCGCGGAGCAATATTTGGTGTCGGGGCACCTATCATAAGAATGGCGCAAGGGTGCGGCGAGGAACGTCGCGGAGCAATATTTGGTACGGGGGCACGTATCATGAGAATGGCGCAAAGGCGCGGCGACGAACGTTGCGGAGAAATATCTGGTGCCAGGGCACGTATCATGAGAATAGCGCAAGGGCGCACGTCAAACGTCGAGGAGCAATATTTGGTGCCGGGGCATGTATCATGAGAATGGCACAAGTCGGGTGTCCCGAAGACAGGATGTGAGCTAAGTGTACCTGTCATAACAAGATAATGAATGCAACATGTAGTAGTGACAAAGTTGGGAGTGATGGTATGCGTTCGTCAGTGACGGGTCATTCAGTGGTAGCGCGTAACTTTGGGCGATGGACATCGCGGGAGCGGTGTGCGGTCATGGACGATGGGCGTCACGAGGTTGATGTACGAACGTCCGTAAACATCGTGGAGGTGTAAAGACTCGAGAAAACAAATGCGCGTGGCAGGGGAGGCCATAGATCAACATTGGGGGGAAGGCCAAGGACACCACCCCTGGGGAGGCCGAGGCTGACCCCTTGGGGAGGCCGAGCCCGACCCTAGGGGGTGGCCAAGGCCAATGGCCAACTCCCATGAAGGGAGGCCAAGGCCACTCTTCCCTTCGGTGAACTTGGGGCGCGCCAACGGTAGGTGTTTTGATAAGCAAAGGCAAATCCAAAAGTTGCGTTACGACGAGCGTGTCAATGCAAATCGTACCTACATGACGAACGAGATGTCAAAGTCACGTGCAAAGCGTACGAAGCGAAAAAAGTGTGAAAAAGGGGTTTGGAAGGAGGGGCGAACCACCGGGGGAAAATGGCCAAGGTCAACCCCTCCAGGAGGCCGAGGCCGACCCCTATGGCATGGGGAAGGCCGAGGCTGACCCCCTGGGGTTGGCCAAGGCCATTTGCCCATCTTCCATTTTCGGAGCCCAAGGCCATTTCTCATTTTGCAAACTTCGGGCGCACCGTCGGTAGGTGTTTTGATAAGCAATGACAAATCCAAAAGTTGTGTTGCGACGAGCGTGCTACCAAGAATTGTACCCACATGATGAACAAGGCGCCAAAGTCATGTACAAAGCGAAAAAAGTGCAAAAAGGACTTTGCGCGAAGAGTGAAGAACCGGGGGGGAAGGCCAAGGCCAAACCCCATCGGAGGCCGAGGCTGACCCCATGGCCTTGGACGAGGCCGAGGCCGACCCCATGGCCTTGGGCAAGGCCGAGGCCGACCCCAAGGTGTAGGCCAAGGCCTTTGCCCCTTGACCCCGTTGCTCTGGTTGTGCCGTCGATCGACATTTTTGGTGAAAAAGGTGCTCGGGTGGTCTCGACGTGACGATTGCGCTAGCGTGAGTGATGTCGACGTGAAATGAAAAGTCTAAGTTGCACACGAATCGAGAAAAGCACGTGTCTTGGGCGTGCGGGCGCTGACCGGTTTGATGCGTTGGAAAATTGACCGTTGACAATGTTGACGTGTTCGCGTGAAATGGGACCCCTATTGGGCCATTGGGTACGACTAGAATAGGTTGGGAACATAAGTAAATAAATAAATTAATACAGTTCAAATGTAAATTAACACCCCAAAATTTTAAATATAAGGCATGAGGTGATATTTTAGTACTTACAGGCCCTCCTGCGTGAGCGTAACTCTCTGTTTACGCTGGGGGTCGATGCGTACCCCACGAGTCGGACCACGGCCTCGTCGAGATCCTACAAAACAAAGACATTAATACAGTTCAAATATACTTTAAATAGAAGGCTAGCGAAAATGTACTAAACACCGTTATCAACTATACCTGAGGTAGAATCCACGGAAGATGGAGAATGCACGCGCGTGTGAGATGAATCTGCGTCGGGCTGGGGTGACAGCTGGGGCTGGGGCCCCATCTGCTGTCCGCGATCACTCTGTGCTTCATCATCAGTAGGCAATGACGAGGTGGGACCAACTGGGGAGGAAGCAGCTTGGCGTCCAGCCCAGCCACGAATAGCCCGTATCCTATCCATATCTGACTTCATATAGATAAATTACAAAGACATTAACACGTTAAAAACAATAATTTGGCAGAAATCATCATCGGCACTATATATATATATATGAACGGATGTGCAAAAACACATCAATAAACACCAAGTTCTAAAATGTTACTACATGTTTCCCGTGATGTTACAACATTATAAGTCAATCATTTTCAGTTTGCGAATCATCTTCATCACTTTCCTCGTCGTCCTCTTCATCTTCTAATTCATCCTCTTCATCAGTAGACTCGGTCACATCATCTCCAACACTTTCCACGTCTTCCGCGTCATCATCTACGACTTCTTCTCCTACAAGAAGTGTTGTTGGAAGAGGAAGATCGTCCTCCTCGTTGTTGACCTCAACAGGGAACAAGACACGTGGTTGGTCGGCTTGAAAGGAGTCTAGCTCACTGTCATATGTCACGGGTAATTTTTTGGTCTTGATAATTGTATACCAATGAGATTTGGGATTGGCGACGTCCTCCGCGTAAAAGACTTGTACAACTTGACTAGCAAACACAATTCCGACACATCATATATGGTGTCGATATGGTGTCCGATACGTGTCTGACACCTCCGGACACGTGTCCGACACATACCGACACGTGTCCGACGCCTCCGGACAGGTGTCTGACGCCCACCAACACGCACCTCCAGACACATCGGCATACGTTAATTTGTTTTTAAACGTCGGACACCGTCGATCAGATCCGTGTTTGCGCTAACTAACAGGTATCTCAATCCAATTGGGTCCCATCCTCTGTCAACAACCTAAATTCTGACACATCATATAGGGTGTCGATATGGTGTCCGATACGTGTCTGACACCTCCGGACACATGTCCGACACATACCGAAACGTGTCTGACGCCTCTGGACACGTGTCCGACGCCTCCGGACAGGTGTCCGACGCCCACCGACACGCACCTCCAGACACATCGGCATACGTTAATTTGTTTTTTAAACGTCGGACACCGTCGATAAGACGTGGTGTCTGTGTCAGCGCTAACTAACAGGTATCTCAATCCAATTGGGTCCCATCCTCCGTCAACAACCACAATTCCGACACATCATATAGGGTGTCGATATGGTGTCTGATACGTGTCCGACACCTCCAGACACGTGTCCGACACATACCGACACATGTACGACGCCTCCGGACAGGTGTCCGACGCCCACCGACACGCACCTCCAGACACATCGGCATACGTTAATTTGTTTTTTAAACGTCGGACACCGTCGATCAGACGCGGTGTCCGTGTCTATGCTAACTAACAGGTATTTCAATCCAATTGGGTCTCATCCTCCGTCAACAACCTAAATTCCGACACATCATATAGGGTGTCGATATGGTGTCCGATACGTGTCTGACATCTCCGGACACATGTCCGACACATACCGACACGTGTCTGATGCCTCTCGACACGTGTCTGACGCCTCTGGACACGTGTTCGACGCCTCCAGACAGGTGTCCGACGCCCACCGACACGCACCTCCAGACACATCGGCATACATTAATTTGTTTTTTAAACGTCGGACACCGTCGATCAGACGTGGTGTCCGTGTCTGCGGTAACTAACAGGTATCTCAATCCAATTGGGTCCCATCCTCCGTCAACAATCTCAATTCTCAATTCTCAAATGCTGAATGTAATAAAAATTAACAAAAATCACACATTCAATCCAGTTGGGTCCCATCCTCCGTCAATAATCTCAATATCTCAAATGCTTAATGCACAATTAACAATCTAAAATTATCAATTAACAACCTAAAATCATCAATTAATAATCGCAATTACTTCAAATGCACAACTAATAACCTAAAATCATCGATCAATAATCACAATTCTCAAATGCACAATTAACAACCTAAAATTATCGAACAAATGATCAATGTTCATTTGGGAAAAAATTGTTCAAAATGCACATATCCGATGCGCTTGAATTATTTCAATTTAGGGTTCGATTGTATTAGGGCATTCAATTTAGGGTTCAATTAGGGGTTCAATTAGTTTAATTTAGGGTTCGGTTCGATTAGGGCATTCAATTTAGGGTTTAATTAGGGTTCAATTACTTCAATTTAGGGTTCAATTATGGGGTTCTATTGATTCAATTTAGGGTTCGGTTGATTTGGGACATTCAATTTAGGGTTCAATTAGTTCAATTTAGGGTTCGGTTGGATTAGGGCATTCAATTTAAGGTTCAATTAGGGTTCTGTTGGATTAGGGCAATCAATTTAGGGTTTAATTAGGGGTTCAATTAGTTTAATTTAGGGTTTGATTCAATTAGGGCATTCAATTTAAGGTTCAATTACTTCAATTTAGGGTTCAATTAGGAGGTTCTATTGATTCAATTTAGGGTTCGGTTGATTTGGAGCATTTAATTTAGGGTTCAATTAGTTCAATTTAGGGTTCGGTTGGATTAGGACATTCGATTAGGGGTTCAATTAGTTTAATTTAGGGTTCGATTCGATTAGGGCATTCAATTTCGGGTTTAATTAGGGTTCAATTACTTCAATTTAGGGTTCAATTTGGGGGTTCTATTGATTCAATTTAGGGTTTGGTTGATTTGGGGCATTCAATTTAGGGTTCAGTGTTGAAGATCCCATAAGCCATTGCATGATCCAGCAGAATAGGTGATATTGCTACCCTGTTAAAGTCTTAGAATAAACATTTATTCCCAGTTTGATAATGTCAACAGAACACGTGTTAATATGTCTTTTCTTGTTGCATATAAGCAGTCAAATTATATTGGTGCTACTTCTACCATCTCACTTGTGTGTTGATTTTCTATTGGCTACTCTTATTTTATCCATCCAGCCGATCATCAGCATCTCCGCTACACTACTAAGCATAATGTCTCCTTTGTTATAGATATGTATAATTCTGAAACACCGCTCCCATGAAATGATAAAACCACTCCAAGAATCTACCCACCCACTGCATCCTCACTCAAATGAATAGTGTAGTTTTAGAGTGTACTAGCAAATGTATATCAATTGGCCGAATTCTTTTATCGATGGTTATTACCGTCGCTGAAAGTCCTTTTAGTTTCTGCTATTCAGGAGAAACTAGGAAACAAATACAGTGTAACAAACAGCTATTTCTCTGTGAATGTTCGTTCTGTTGATGGGTTTCAAGGCGGCGAAGAGGATGCCATAATCATCTCTACAGTGCGATGTAATAATAGTGGGTCGGTGGGTTTTCTTTCCCTTCGTCATAGAGCTAATGTGGCTCTAACCCGAGGAAGGTATCTCTTAGTTCGAAATGGAAGAACCTACTGCACTCATAAAAATAAAATTAAAGTGAGTTGCTTTACCAAACGGGAACCCTTGTTCTTGTTTTTGTAGGTATTGCCTTTGGGTATTGGGCAGTGGACCAACTCTGATGCACAGTGGCTCCATTTGGAATGATCTAGTCATGGATGCCCATGCTCGGGGTTGTTTCTATAATGCTCATGAGGACAAGAATTTAGCTCGAGCTATTAAAGGTGCCTTAATTGAGCTAGGCCAACTTGATACTTTACTCGACATAAATTCTTGGTTGTTGTTCAGGGAGGCAAGGTGGAAGGTATGCTACATTTGGCTACTATAATTCATGTCATGATATTGTTAAGTGTTCAATCTCAAAACACAACTCACACACCACTCAAAACGCTCAACAAGCACACACATGTCTGCACAAGGCATCCAAACACATGCACACACATAGAACACCAACATATAGGCTGCCTATGACAGCCTCTCTCCCTCCAAACCCACATATCCTCATAGCCATTTTTCTCTTTAAACCCTGCAGCCCCTTCCCACTAACATACAACAAGCTACACACACACACACACACACACCCTAACACAGCTACTGCCACATGCACACACATAGAAACTACACTGATTGTTCTCAAACTAGTAGTCGCTCCATCACAGATGCCCTTAATCACACAACATGCTTTGTGCATTATAATTTGTACCCTCTCAAGTCTCAGATGCCCTTAATTAAAAATTAGTTCTTGTTTCTTTTTGATTTGACGGGTTGGGGGACTGGTTCAGAGGTGAAAACATAGATAGTTCTCAGAAAGAAAGATAAGGAATATAAACTGAGATGTAGACATTACCAACACATGGAGTGGGGTAATATGGAGCTTGAGCACCCTGAACCATCTGAGAAAGATTGGGTTGGAGGTTTTCTTCTCTTACATTTTGTTCCATTTTATTTTATTTTTATTCTTTCCTAATTAATTGGCTCAATAGCATCCCCACCCTAACTCACCAAAGGTAATTTCCATCATTCTTCCTATGACCATTCCTTCATGACTAAAGATCAATAGAACAAAGAGAGCTTAGATTCTTCTAGGTCATAAAATATGATTAATTCGGGTAAGTAAACCTTTATTCTTTGCTAATTGAATATGATTAATTATCAGGAGTCTACAATAGCATTAATATTAAGGATGATAGTCTTGGAACTTGGAAGTGCTCTTCATTGTGCTTAAAACGTACCATGTTCAACGATTGCTTTAAGACAAACAAAAGGTTTACTACATCATTAGTTACAATGTCCAATTAACATGGCCATGATGAATTATTGGACAACGCTTCAGTATAGTACTCCTAGCCATGGTCATATATATACAAGTTAACATGGTCGTGATGAATTAACATGGCCATCATTAGGTAACTACCACCATGACCACTACGCTGTGGCATGCCGTCATCACCAGCATTGCAGTACCTTGTCGATGCTACCTCCACCACTATCCCTAACACCATCAATATAACCACCAAGGTATTCACACTTAAAAGGTACGTAATTTCAACACCATGTAAATGATACTAAACAGATAAATTTGGAAAATCAAGTATGCAAATTAAGCGCTTAAATATTCAGCAATTAATTTTTAGATTTTCTTAGGCTTTACCTTAACAAGGCAAGGCAAGCAGCAAAGAGCTTAATTAATTCACAAGGTGAAAGAAAAAAATTCACAAGCTTATACATGATACAACCAAGCTACTAGACATGGTACAACCAAGCTTATACGAAATTCAGAAAGGAAAAAGAAGACATGATACAACCAAGCTTATACGAAATTCACAAGCTTATACATGATACAACCAAGCTTATATGAAATTTAGAAAGGAAAAAGAAAAAAGAAAGGAAGCTGACTTGAATGAAGAACAAAAATAATTAGGTTTAGTGCACTTACCTTATGATAAAGAAGACAGCTAATAGACGGCGGCAGTGGGGGCGACGGCGTTGGTGGCGCGGCGGTGGTGGAGAGCTCTTCACGCGGCGGTAGTGGCGGGGTCACCGTGGAGGGGGATCGCTGGAGCTGAGAACAGCCGTGGGTGATTTTCAGAGAGAGAAACGGGGAGAGAGAAAGAAGCAGATCTGGGTGTTTTAATCGAGGACTTTTAGCGACGGAATTACCCGTCGCTAAAAGTCTGTCGATGAATGACGAACTTTACCGACGAAATTTTCAGCGACGATACAATTCCGTCGCTTAAACAATTTTATAAAACCCTAAAAAATACTAATTCTGTAAAAAAAGTTTTAGCGACGGCATTTCCGTAACTAAAAGACCGTCTCAAAAAAGTTGTCGGCAAAAACTTTTGTCGACGGTTCATTTCGTCGCTAATAATATTTAACGATGGACTTTTACCGACGGACTGTTCCGTCGATAAAAAGTCCATTTACCGACAAAATAGCTTCCGTCGGTAAAAATTCGTCGCTAAAAACGTATTTTCTTGTAGTGAGAATCAAAAGCAGTGAAAAGTGGCTTTACTGAAAAAGTTAGTGATAATTCAGAATTAGAGGTCAATTCTCTTACAGCTTATGCCCTGGCAAGTTACAACACCCTCACCAGCCTGAATATCACTAGCATAGTTGATAAAAAGAAATTCAATTACACTCATATATGTATGTAGATACTAAAAGTGGATACAACTTTAGTTTTGGATACGAATTCAGCATGATGTCTAGAATAACTAGTGATACATGCACCTCTTATGATAACCTGAGTGGCAAATGGCACTCAACTAATTAGTCCTGTTGTTTCTGCTAATTTTGGGCCATGTAAGGCAACGCTTACACCACGCGTAAACTAGGATTTTCTTGCAAGTAGAAAGTTGTAAGAGCATGTATTACGGTAATTAGTATGGAAATCAGAGCATTATACTTGTGATACCAAGAAAGCAGGACTGCAGTATATTTGAAGGTGCCAAAAAGAATGGAGTTCAAGTCAGAGGCCAAGTACGCTGGTGTGGAACAAAGAAAGGATGCAACAAGGGTAAATACCAATTTGCAGACAAAGTCTTGGGAGTGGAAGTGCTACGGGGGAAAAGGCGCAGAGTGAACATAAGGCGACAGTGCTGGTCCAATGCTTAAGTCCAGATTCAAGGTCCAGCGTCAGAGTCCTGCGTTGAGGTCCACAATGTTTCTCCCTAAAATTCCAGAGCTCTGAGATTCTAGAGTGAGAAAGTGAAATATGAAATGGGTTATTTCTTCTTCTAAGAACGACTTCTCAAGTCCCCTATTTATAGGGATTGAGAGGCTGATGTCATCAAGCGGCGCGTGACGCTTCTGGGAGTGACGCCTCAACGAGGGGGCCACAAATGTTGATGCTCCAAAAATAGTCAGATCGCATATTCACCCAGCTTGCCCCGGACTGCTTTGCTATGTTTGTTTGGAAAGACTACCTCACACTGCCAGTGTCGCCAAAGAACCCCTTGATCGAGCCAAAAGTCCAAAGCCTTACTGAAGCCCACAAGTCCAAAGGTATGATGCCCAACTGTCATGTGGGCTACGCGCAATGCCCTCTAAAGACCTGCTCCCGTCTTGAAGTCACTTGGGGGTCATAATCCCTAACGTGCTGATGAAGAGCCTTTTGTGCCAGAGCACCTAGACTAATCACACAGACACCCTAACGGAGATAACATCCTGAAAGAGTCACCTATCCTGCGGGTGAGTCCTTTTGATCGAGCACTCAGAGCACGCGAAGATAATGTCCCAAAGGAGTCGCTTACTTGACATGCGTAGGTAGTTTGCTAGAAGATTCACCTACTTGGCTGGAAGGGAGAGTCCTTATTTTGGAACACTTAGAGCTCCCTAACGGATAAAGCGTCCCAGGAGTCACCAGTATTCCTGATGAGTATTTGTGTTGGAACACTCGGAGTGCGCCAAGGTAGTCTCCTGGAGGAGTCGCCCACTAGGCAAGATGGGAGTTCTCATGCCAAAGCACTTGGATCTTCGTAAGGTAGTGTCTTCAAGGATTCACCCACATTGAAGGATGCTTGACACTCCACCGAGTGGCTTGAAGCATATTCCACGACCATGACAAGTTATCGCATAGTGTGGTGAAGGGATGGATTAACACCGAGAGAATGACACTAGGAAGTCTCCTGGGGAAATGGGGGTTGAGTGGGAGATTGACTATATAAATGGCTTGGTGCGTGGGCACGAGAGGTGCGCAGTTACGAGGCAGGCCTAGTGGAGATGGTGTGGGGGCACAATTATTAAGTATTATAAAGGAGCACATGACATGGCGACTATGCATGTGCTCGATAGAGGGAAGGAGTGCTGAAGGCATGTATGACAATCCGCCATGCCCCGGCGTAGCCAGACGTCACAAGGCTTATGTGCGGTGCCAGGTGTTGTGCTGGGGCACGTAGCACGAAGACAGCACACGATCCCGATGATTGCATCATGGTGCTCGGGTGCAATGACAAAAGTCATGAAACAAGGAGCCCTAAAAGGGCAAGAAGAGGGAGAGAATCTAAAGACAAGGAGCCCCCAAGGGGCAAGGAGGGAGGACCCCCAAGGGGCAAGGGCCGACCCCCAAAAGAGGTACAGGTCAACCCCTAAAAGGGTGCTTGGGTCGTTCCCTTAGTCGGGTGACGCGCTGCCAATTTAAGGAGAAAAGGCGGAGAGCACGTGACCTGAGCGTGTGTTTCGGGTTGATCGGATTGGTAGTGTTAAATTCTGACCGTTGAATATTTGTTGACTTGTCAAGAAAGCGGGACCCAAAGCGGTCAAAAGTTCCTAGACAAGATGGCTAGCAACACGTCCCCCTTACACGCTGTATGCGTGGAGAGGCAAGATGGGCGCATAGCGCATGCAGGCTAGTCGATGCTTAGAGAAATTTTAAATTTCTTGTCTCAGTGTGGCTGTCACTGAACAACAAAAGTAATAAGTAGGTGGCCAGAGCCACCTTGCACACCATCTACCATGAGAATGCTTGAGCCGAATCCTATGCACTCTTCCTATACAGCAACGGGTTACTGCAAGTCTACCTCCTAAGACAAAACATGTGACCACTGGATACTACTCGCTGAATAGTAACCAAACAGAAATTATCTTATGAAGAAGTTTAATAATTTACAATTACCATTAAACCAAAAGGTACCTTTGAAAAGGTTTGATAACTAGGGGGAAACTTTCTACTAAACAAGTGAATAGTTACAACCTTTAAAATCGGATCCAAGTGGCAATTATTTAGAAGATCTGCAACAATCTCCCCCGATTTTCTAAAATAAGAATTTCTCATTTCCAAACTTGAAAATGTTCCTCTCACAATCCTTTGGTACGCTCTACTAAGGTAAGAGGTGTCTTTCAACTTGAACCTTACCATATAGCAATGAAGTCAATTAGATTCAAAGTAACGTTAGCCTTGAACTAAGAATCCTTGGTGATTGATCATCCGTACTATGTGTAAAACTTCCTACCCATAATTTCTAGTTACCTGCACATTTATGGCCTTCTGCTACATCTTAAGGTTTTCATAAGTGCCAGAGAGACAAGCTCAAATCTCGTAGAAGCAGCCCCATAACCCACACTTATATAGGTAAATTAATATAGTAAGGTGTATTTGTATTACCTGCACCCTTTAAGGACATAGATTACATAAGTATATGTTAGCATATTCTCCTACAAAGGATGCTGTAATTTGTCTACCTTGTCGTCTCTTTAATAAGCTAGGGGCGAATTCTAAGAAAACTAAATTCACTTTTGATGATTCCCAAAATTGAGGAAAAGTTAGAAGCGAAAAGGATTGTGCTTTCTTGAATCATTTGGGAAGCCATACATTTCATGCCGTAGAAGTGCTCAAGAAGCTCGTGAAGATGTAATTAATCAACCTCATCATATGTAATAAGAATTTGATAAATGAAATTCTCAACAAATTGAAACCACCTAATTACGAGTAAGGGCGTCGATTGATGTCGCCTATCTCTAACATTGCAAGGATGTGCACTTAGAGGTACGATGAGAGTATAAATACAAAATTTTTTGGAAACTTTATCAAATTTGGTGAAGTGATTTGTTAGGAATTAATCAAATAGTGCAGAGATTGTCTTATATAAGGTCTCTCTCCATGCCTCTTATACATCTCCAAGCATCCAAAAACAAATCTTACATATTGTGTGAGACAAGAAATTTTTCTGAAGAGGTTTGTGATGAAAAGTTTTGTATACTTATTGATGAAGCTCACAACGAGTTAAATTTTGAGGTTCATGGACAAGGATGGTCATCTTTGGGAACATTTTTTTTTTTTTTTTATCTTCTTCATGTTTCGGACACCAATGACTTAACTTCAAAGAATGATCTCACTTCTTTCTCATGAAGATACTATCCCTCACAATGTTAGAGGCCAATGCTACGTGTGGGGCAAGCAAAATCCAAGGTGATTTAATGGTTTACAAGCTTTTGTAGCTAAAAGAGATGCCCATATGCTTATTATATCCATTGAGATTTCACATCGCTTGCAATTGACACTGGTTGCAGTGTCTAAAGATATTGATCAAATTCAAGATTTCTAATGATACATCGCCTCCTTTAGTCAACTTAGTAGGTGTTTTGTGCGAGTGTATTGATGAGTTGAAGGTTGCTCAAGCTAGTGAAATTGCACATTTAATTGCTATTAACGAGCTTGAGACCAGTATTGGGGTTTATCAAATTGGAGCTTTACAAGGAACTGGTGATACTCGTTGGAGTTCCCACTTGAGGGCTATTTGAAGCTTGACAAAAATGTTTAATCCAAATAGTCTAGCTTTTGAAACCATTTTGTGAAGTCGGGGTTTACTTTTAACGAGGTTTGCAGCAAAATGCAATATGGAAGTCTGAATTCTTTCACATTTGTGTTAATCTTGCATCTTATAAAAATAATTTTTGAGGGCACTGATTTTCTTTGTCAAGCTTTGCAACGACAATCACAAGACAATTTAGTACCATGCCCTTGTTTTAACAAGTTGAGCGGTGATGGATGATAAGAGTTACACATCACCAAGAAAACATTTTGTAAGCGATATGGCATAAATATCCCAGATGAGAGTTCTCCTTTTGTTGGAAGAAAGGGTAAAGCTTGCCATTAATCGGATGCAGTTGCACTTGAACATCATTTATCGAGTGAATATATTTGTTACTACAATTGATTTTCAATTGGAGGAGCTAAATTACTCTCACTTTTCCACCGGATCCTACGGAATTTCATCATAATTCTAGAACTGATGATCTGTGCAGTTTTATCCCGAAGACTTTACCAAGTAAGAAAAAATACACTTGAGGATGATTTTAGAACATTATAAGCTTAGATATTGCTCAACATCTTGAATTTTAAGAATTTCTGAACTATTTCAGAGCTTTCATGGATAGTAAAGACAAGGAAAGCAAGAGACTATCAATTGTTTCAGTGAGTTGCTTATACTCGTTCTTACTTTTTCGATATCTACCACATACTGAGTGAGTATTTTCACTATGAAGTTGGTCAAAACTCAACTCTGAAATAAGATGGATGAAGATTTTCTCATGGGTTATTTTATTGTGTATATTAAGAAAGACGTGAGTAGTTTGCTATAGACTTTATCATTAATGACTTTTACGACTATAAAACTGTAACAATTGGTTGAAATGTATTTAAAAAGTTACTTCTCTAAAATTTATGTTTCCTTTTTGTGAAGACTGGATTAACAAATTGTGAAGTTAATGTACTGCTTTTTTCTTGTTTTAAGCGAACAAAAAGGAACAAACTAGTTTTGGAAAAGCAATTACAAAGATATGAATATGGAAATCAGTCTTACTTGCGTTCATTTGATTTGCCTGTCCCTGCCCATTTTCATGAATTTTTTTTCAGTTGGGATCTCTCTCTCTCTCTCTCTCTCTCTCTCTCACACACACACACACAGACCACCAACAGTAGTTGAAAACCACCACCTTAAACTTGGTGGTTAATGAAGGTAATATCATCCCAATCTGGGTGAGGCTGGATAAATTGAGGATGAACTATTTTATCGGACATCGTAAAAAATCCGCAATTATCATCGTTTTGCACCGGTTTTTTGTGGTTTATAATTTCATTTGAGCTCTAACTTGACTAAATAATCACTGAGTGGGCAAGTTGAAACTCGACACGCAAATGTGAGGGAGTGTTAGTGTTATTCTCAATATTGAGGGGGAAATGAGTGTAATAAGACGAACTCAATTGGAGAACTGAGTGTGATAACACAAACTCAAAAGTGATGGGAGTGTTAGCGACCTCACGGCATAGCCGATGCAGCCATCCTTCATTAGATTAACAATGGATCAACTGGTTTGCTCTTACCAAATAGCTAATGATAAAGTACATTTTTTCTTTGTACACTGTAGCGTTTACACCAAATACAGACGCCCTAATTAGCACGCTCAAAAAACAAGTTATGACTGCACGGGCTCGTCGTGATTTCAGTTTTGAACACATTGGAGCAAATTTAATCAGTTTACTTTTTTTTGCCAAACACTTCAAAACTGATTTTATCTAGATTTAATCAGGTTTGACTAATCTAGAATCAATCTCAAACACCCTATTAATGTTGTCCACAAAATCTAAGATCTGTCTGCCCACTTTTTCCCCTCATTTGATTTCTCAAGTTGAATGTGCATTTATGTATATGGAAGCTAATTCGCGTCGTCTTGACAGCTTATGTCAAATTTTCAATGCATGGATGCCGCCCGCCGCCGCCTGTATCAGACCGTCTAAATTCCATTTCTGAGTTTTCTCAAGTTGAATGTACATTTAAGTTGTTTGACTCTCGAAAAGTCTCTGACTGCCATAATTAGTTAGGAGGTTGTTGCTCAACGGACAACCTAGCAAGTCATTAATGTCCACAAGTTCCGGAAGGGCCATGCACATGACAGCAAATTTGGTCTAGTGATATCAATATTCTGAAACAATCTTTGCGCAACACATTACTACCCAAAGCTTCTTAGGAATTTGGGGGGTGAGCGTGGTTGACTTTACTACTCTACGCTTTCAAACACAACTGAATAGCCGATGTCGACATGAAGTTTGACTTGAGAGCAGGTCTGACCTTCAAGCAATCTATGTCATTGGTGCTACAAAAACTAACTCAAGACATCTCATTCCCTGCTTCAAAAGAATATTCATCTGCTATCCTTCAACCCACGAGAATGGGACTTCAAGAAATCAATTTGAGAGCCGTACGGGCATTGGCTTCGATATCAAATGCACTTATTCTATTCTCCATTCACCCGATGCAGTGCCACCAAACTTCAGCTGCGGTTCGTCTGGGAAATGAGACGGACCAACTTGCCTTGCTCGAGTTCAAGCATCAAATAACCCATGACCCAAATGGAATTTAAGTTGTTTGACTCTCGAGTGGCGAGGGGTTACATGCAGCCGCCAACACCCCAGAGTGGTGGGCTTCAATCTAAGTGGGCAGGGAATTTCCGGAACCATATCACCTAGCATAGGAAATCTTAGCTTCCTGAGGTTCATCGACCTTAAAGGCAACGGTTTCGTTGGTGAGATTCCCCAGGAAATCGGTTCTTTATCCCGGCTGAGATATCTCAACTTCTACAACAATACATTGCAAGGAAAAATCCCAGGAAATATGAGCCACTGCTCAGAGCTCAGGTTCCTGGATATGGCCAGGAACAACCTAGTGGACAAGATACCCACTGAGCTTGGTTTTTTGAAGCAACTAGTCTTTTTGGCGCTCAACAGAAACAATTTGACAGGTACCATTCCAAACTCTTTTGGGAACCTATCAGCCCTTGAAGAATTATATCTTGCAGAGAGTAACCTCGAGGGAAGTATACCAAGTGAGATGGGCCAACTAACGAGGCTGACTATCTTCGCAATAGCAATCAATAAATTTCAAGGTGTGATCCCTGCCACTATATTCAACATCTCAACTATCACTAGCTTTTCGGTAGCAGATAATCTGCTCACCGGTAGTCTTCCTGCTGACATTGGCTTCACTCTCCCTAATCTGCAGTCATTCGGTATTGGTGGAAACAAAATGGGAGGGGAAATTCCAGTTTCACTCATGAATGCTACCCAGCTTGAATTACTTGATATCGCTGGTAGCAATTACGTTGGACAAGTTCCAGCTAATATAGGAGGTCTACAAAATCTTCAGTGGATAAATATTGGATCTAATCATCTCGGTAGCAACAAAACTCATGATTTGAGTTTTATTGCATCTTTGGCAAACTGTAGTAAATTACGACTGCTGTACTTTAACAACAATTACTTTGGAGGTGAATTGCCTAGCTCCATAGGCAACCTCTCGAATCAACTCCAAAGATTGGGACTGGGACAAAACCAAATATCTGGAAAGATACCTGCAGGACTTCAAACTCTTGCAAACAGCCTAAACATGTTAGGAATGGAGGGAAACCTCTTCTCAGGTACGATTCCTGATTATCTAGGGAAATTTCAGAAATTGCAGGTTTTGGGATTGTATGGGAATAGATTTTCAGGGAATATACCAGCCTCCTTGGAAAATCTCACAGAGCTATATAAACTCCAATTAAGCAGAAATCAATTACAAGGAAACATACCTTCCAACCTTGGGAACTGTAAACGTTTGACAGAAGTGTACATGCAACAAAATGAACTAATTGGCTTCATACCGCAACAAATATTCAGCATATCCTCTCTGTCCAACACCCTGAACTTGTCCAGAAACTCGCTAACTGGCTCCCTACCCCTCGAAGTAGGTAGATTGATTAGTGTTTATGCGCTAGACGTCTCTGAGAACAAGTTAGCCGGAGAAATTCCTCAAACTATCGGTGGTTGTTTAGGTTTGGAGTACCTTATGATGCAGGGTAACTATTTCCAAGGAATGATTCCCTCAGCTTTGGCTTCTTTGAAAGGTATTCGACATTTGGACCTTTCACGTAACAACTTATCCGGACAAATTCCTAAAGATCTAGAGAACCTTCGAAATTTGCAATATCTTAACCTCTCTTTTAATGAGCTTGAGGGTGAAGTACCAACGAAAGGAGTTTTTGCACAAGCAGGCACAGTATCCTTGTTAGGAAATCGTAATCTATGTGGGGGTATCCCGGAACTGCAGCTACCAACATGCCTGCCCAAAGGAATGAAGAAGAGAAGATCTTTAGAAATGAAGATAGTGACCGTTATTCTTGGTACAGTTTTTCTTGTCATCACACTGGCCTCGTTTGCAGTCTTATGCTGGTGCAGAAAGAGAAGAAATGACCGATCTTCCCTAACTTCAGAAGTTGACAGGGCTCTAAGGGTATCTTACCATGAACTTTACCAAGCAACTTCAGGATTCTCTTCAAAATTCTTGATTGGATCGGGAAGTTTCGGGTCTGTTTATAAGGGAAGGTTGGATCAGCACGAAGACAGACCAGTTGCAATAAAGGTTCTTAACCTTCGAAGGGCTGGGGCTTCAAAGAGCTTCATGGCCGAGTGTAATACGCTAAGAAACATCCGACATCGTAATCTAGCTAAGATCTTATCTTGTTGCTCCAGCATCGATTTCAAAGGTAATGAATTTAAAGCTCTAGTTTATGAGTTTATGGAAAATGGAAGTTTAGACACATGGTTGCATCGAGAAGTAGCTGAAGTGCAGAGCTCAAGAACTTTGAATCTTGTTCAAAGGCTAAATGCAGCAATTGACGCGGCTTCTGCATTGTGCTATCTTCATGACGGCTGTGAAACTCCAGTTATTCACCGCGATTTGAAGCCAAGCAACATTCTTCTCAACCACGATATGAGTGCTCAAATTAGTGACTTTGGATTAGCAAGGCTCCTTCCAAAAATCACCAGCAATTATTCTCAACAAGGAGATAGCTCAATTGTGGTGAAGGGATCTATTGGCTATGCAGCTCCAGGTAAGAATTTTTCCAAGCTATAACTTCTGTGGGATAGTCAGATAACTAAAAGATATGCGCATACGCACTAATACATATATAGATGATATTCATTATTTGACTTAGATATTAAGCAAGACAGCCGACCGCAACTAATTTGGGACAAAACTTTGATGAGGGTGATGACAAATTGAGCACGATGATCAACACTTTTTCCAATATATTCTTTTTTTTGGCAACAGGTCCTTGTTTTATTGATTACCAAAAGATGTACACTTGGCATGCTTGCCCATCCACAGTTGCCATTTAAACAAAACTGACTACTAAATCACCATACTATCAACTCTAAGAAAAAAAAACAACAATGTTCATCAAGATACTTTCCTATTTGTTCAGTATTCTCTCATTTATCCCCCATTTTGCACACAGCTCTTTATTTTCAGTTGTAGCTTCTATCTTCCAACTGTTTATTCTCCATCTGATCCAATTTGTGATCATCTGCCAACATCCCTGAGTTGTGGTCTTCTTACTCTCAAAAATTCTGGTGTTCCTTTCCATCCATATCCCATATATTGTGGTTGCAAACACCAATTTCTTCAGCTTTTTCCTGCTACTTTTCCACCTAAGCTTTGTTGCTGCTTCCTGCTTCATATGCTCCCAAGATGTCATTTGCAGTTCCAGAGGAATATTCTCTTCTACCTTTCTCCAAAGTTCTTTTACATATGAACATTGAACTAGAAGGTGATTTAGTGTTTCAGGGTGTGTGGAGCAAAGAACACAACTATCCTCTTGTATTAAGTTCCATTGCTTCAGTTTTGTCCTTGTTCTCAGACCATTTCTGTAGGCTAACCATGTAATTACAGCACATCTTGGAATGTTCCCTGTAAACCATATCAATTTTCCCCATGGCACAACTTCAGCTCTTGTCCTGATGCCATTCCAAGCTGATTTTATGCTAAACTCACCATTGGCATTTAAAGTCCATATCAATCTGTCTTCTCCCACTGCAGTATGTCAGATCTTGGCAGTGTTTGTAATGTGTCATTAAGATCTCTTAGAGCTTGAGATCTTATTGCTGGCAATCTCCATTCATTGTCCTGCAAAATGTCACTTACTTTTGCATTTAGGTCCAATCCTGAGTCATATATGATTCTCTGGCCATACTCTTCAATTAAGCTTGTTTCTTTCACCCATTTATCTAACCATAACCAGGTTCCTTTTCCATCCCCCACCTTGTATTTGAAAAACTTTGAGAATTGCTCTCTGATCTTTAATATTTTTCCAATATATTCAGCACATCTGTACCTGAAAAAGGGTAAAAAGAAAATTAATAAAGCTATGTATACCACTCAGTGGAATGCCAGCTTGATAACATTTCAGGAATCAATTACGGTACTTTGACCAAACTGCATATCGAATTTCTAAGCAGAGCTTCTTAAAATTTTAATTGTGATTATCTTAATAGCTTTTTCATCTTTCTAGAGAAACTGAAATTGTTAAAGTACAATCATCCCAAAGAAAATTTTGGCACTAGATCTCTTTGGACCATTAGCTAGGACCCAAGCTACAATTTTGGAGAACTAACGTCAGCCAGAACTCTGTTTGTTTTATCTCATGTTCTTCATCATGAAACTGCATGCTTCTATGTAACATATAGATGGCCTCAAACATGCAAACAAGATTATCTCCTTCCGCAGAGGTATCAAACTAACACCTATTCCAAGTATTTTCTACTGAAAAACGGGCCAAGTTCTCAAGCGGTCATGACAGCGAGCATTATTTAAAGTCTACACTTTCATGCTAATGCAACGGCAGAATCTTTTGACACTTACTGCATAACTGCTATTCTTCTTAGGTTCAAGCATTGTAAAATAACTGCGATAGTGCCTACTAGAGTTCTGCTCAAAGCAGCTACAACAAACTAGTTTATCAATTCAGACATTTAGGACATGGTTTGCCTGAATTGTCAACCACATTAATGATGCCATCATAGTTATCTCCCAATTTTCCAAGTTTCAACACAGTTCTAGAAGAATCTTTGCGTTCACCTATTATTAGAAAGAAAATAACAATTTAGCTGGAATTGCAGAATATGGCATGGGGGGGGAGGCATCAATCTATGGGGATATATACAGCTATGGGATCCTTGTATTGGAAATGTTCACTGGAAGGAGACCGACTGATGATATATTCCGAGATGGTTTAACTCTCCATAATTATGTTAAGATGGATCTTCCAGGAAATGTC
The DNA here is from genome assembly GCA_033065855.1 of Escallonia rubra. Classification (NCBI taxonomy): domain Eukaryota; kingdom Viridiplantae; phylum Streptophyta; class Magnoliopsida; order Escalloniales; family Escalloniaceae; genus Escallonia; species Escallonia rubra. The sequence goes on along the minus strand of JAVXUO010001377.1, from coordinate 197,265 downwards.
ATGAACATTATTGACCCAGTACTCATAGCAATGGAACGAGAAGCACAGACAGAAGCAGCAGCAACAGAAGAAGAAGAAGAAGAAGAAGATGGAGATGACATACAGGAAGAAGGAGATAGCAATCACGTTCTAAGTCCGTCTTGCGAAGCTTGCGTCGTTTCAATCCTTGAAATTGGGCTTGCATGCTCAGTAGATGCAGTACCAAAGGCGAGAATGAAGATGAAGGATGTGCTTCGCGAACTGCATCGTATTAGGGGAGCTGTTCTTCGGGGTGGGTGAGAAGGAGGTCCTCAGATAGCCGCCGGAGAGGTATGAAACATACATTTGGGGTACAGCATTTGACCAGACTATTCTTATTCTCAGACTCATATTCTGGTCAGTAGAGTTAGTTGGTGGCCAACTCCCAGCAATTCGCTTAACTGCTGCGAGTGTCGCACACTCTATGCTTGTATAAAAATAAACTTAATAAATTTTATTAAAAATAATTAAATATCACATATATCACGTATTAATGTTCATTGTCATGTTCAGTAAATATATATTGAATTATGGTGACCGTGTGTGCAGAAATAAAATTGATAAAATGAGTTTCATTTAAAATAATCAAGCATCACATATGTATATTTATTGTGACATTCAGTAAAATAAATTTGATTTTATAAAAAGCTAACATATCCTTATATGTAGTCATTTACTATTTAAGATTTTATTTTGTATCATTTTTGAATACTTTACTTATTATGCCAAGCTTGACTTTTTATATTTATTTTAGCTATTTCATCTTAATGAAATTTAAATTGTGAAATCTATCATCTCTATATAATTATCAATATCTAAATATTTTATTTTGTGTGACTATTTAAAGACTTTCTTAGAGTGATACATGTCATTATTTTAGATAGATAGTTATTTAATACCAAAAGAGGTGTTAAACCAAAATGAGTTTTTTTTTTTTGTATATATAGTATGGATAGATACATAGATAGATATTGTTATTATTATTTATATTGCATTTAGGAAATTTACAAGGTTAAAGATATTAGGAATAGAAGTTATATACAAGTTCATTTTATAGATAATAACGAAGTATCATGGGCTAATTTCTAGCTATTCGCTTTATTTTATGGCATTTAAGAAATTCTCGAGGTTATATGTATTAGGAATATAAGTTATAAGCAATTACATATGACAATAATATAAATAAATATATAATAGACAAAGTATCCTGGATGTGGATGCAATAGATAAGCTTTTCTTAGTGTTCTTTTCTTTATTTATTGTTTCACTCTTTTCCATACATTTTTTACTTTTACTTGTTAAAATTACCCTTGAATCATGACTCTTTACTATAATTTATTATTAAAAATTTCAACAGTATTATTGGCATAATTTTGCAAGTGTGATTGTTATGGTGTTTCATTTAATTTTAAGATTAATGATTCAGAAATACTCATTGGCATGCATTTTCATGGCGCTGCATAATTTTTTTCATAGTTTATAATTCTTTAGTTGGAATTTTTCACCTAGCCACTCAACTAGCTATACAGTTCATGAACGAGGTTACGAGATATTCATGATATGCAAAGATTCATCGGATAAAACAATTAACTTTTGATTCAATATGCAAAAAGTTGTAGTAGCAATACAATATCAGTAAGAAAATACATGTGAAAATATGACAATATATTCTTTTAGCCTAATTCATTTGTAAAGCTTTTGTATAAGATTAAGCACCGTAGATTCTAAAACGAAGATACGATTTTCTCAATGTTCATTTTTTTTCTTTTTTTACCTCTTTTACTTAATTGCCACATTTTCATGTTTGATTTGGTACTCTTTTCCTTTTGATCCCTACTAATTAACTTTCACAATGATGTCTACTGACAAATTCTTAGGTACTTGCCAATTTTCTAACTAACCCTATAATTATCTAACTAACCCTAATTTAATTAAGTTTTTAACTAACCCCCTTAACTTTTATAAATTGCCTATTGCGCCCAGTCTCACTAATCTACAACCTTTGGTTATAAAATGTTGCTAAAGATTGCCAAAAGTATCGCTCACGTTAATTGTCACTAAAGACCCAATTAATGTCACTTATAATAGCTATCGTTCAATTATAACTTATGGTTCTTTAAAATTGTTGCTAAAGATCATAAATTATAATGCTCTCCAATTTGTCGCTAAAGGTCCAAAGAATAATCAGTTAAAATTTTACCAATAAGACAAAACCTCGGGTTTGGGGTAATACACTATGTGCTCGCGCTCGTGCGTGTGCAGAACTGTGTAGTGTGTGTGTGTGTACACAACGTAGTGTGTGTATTTGTGTGTTAGCGTGTTCAATGCAGTGTGTTAGTATGTGCTTATTCCAGAGTGAGTGTGTGTGTGTGTGTGTGAGAGAGAGAGAGAGAGAGAGAGAGAGAGAGAAATGTGTGCGTGTTGATTTCAGTGGGTGCATGTGTGATTTTAGTGGGTTTATCAGTGTGTATTAAGTGTGATTTCAGTGTGTGTGTGTGTGTGTGTGTGTGTGTGTGTGTGAGTTTGTGTGTTCAGGGAGTGGGATTTGGGTAGAGTGAGAGGAGGAAGAAGAAGTGGGTTTGTGCATTAGGGTGGTACCTTGTGCTTGCATAGGTGTACCACGTGCACAGGTTTGTGTTCAATGCATGCGTAGGACAGTGAACAGAGATCATTAGCTCACAACATTTTGCAGTAGGATACCTTAGGCTATGTTAGAGTTTCTGGCAAAGTTTCATATTTTTCTGAAATTTTTTTGTATTGTTAATATTTTCCAAAAGTTTGATTTTTCCTAAAATTCATTTTGAGTCTTTATAAATTCATAGTAAATTATGAAAATTTTATAGTAATATTTTTATAATGTAGAAAAGTATCAGTTTAAGTTTGATAAATTTCAGAGTTGATTTGGTACCTTTACTTGTATCACATTTGATTTAGCAAAACATATAATTTAAAAATAGTTTTAATATCTTTTAAATTATAATTTCAGTTTCTATAAATTTTATATATTTTTTAAAGCTCTTACATAACTACAGGACTTTGATTTGAGTTAGAATTATGTATTGCTATTTATGGGCTTTTATGGCATTTAAAAAAATATTTTTAATTCAAAAAATATTTAAAACTTGGAAAATAGATATGTTGCTTTAAGCCATAAAAGTGTTTCACAATAATTTATTATGAATTTTGGGTTATTTTTAAGCTTTGGAGTGTGTTGGATTTTCTCGTTAGGTTTGGCCGTATATGGGACCCGCTTGTAGTTAGCTTATTTCGAGAGTTGGAATGAGAACTGTTTAAGGAGTCAATACGAAAATAGCTTAGCTTTGGACCGAGGTAAGGGATTTTCATCCTAAGCCCGATTCATCATATTTGACCTCGTATATTTTTGTTCTGATTTGTTATGGAATATCATTGGACTTTGTTAATGTTTTGATATGAGAATGCATTATTTGCCTTTGAAACCTTACTTTGAGCCTTAAACGACCATTAAAACTCTTATCAATGCTCATCATTTATTGCTCATCGAGCATCGATCTTCATGTTGATTTAGCGATTATTATTTTCTGCATATGGGCATGAGATAGCGTTGATCGAGGCGTTATAAGGATGGTTTGTATCAGGGGCATTTTAAGGATGACCTATTTATTGCGTGGGACGTAGGCTAGTACCTTGATGGACTAGCTAGTGCATATATGCATATGCAGTTACCATTGTTATTGAGCACTGCCTATATGGTTTTTTAAGTGTCATTGAGCATCGCCTTTGTGGCTTTGCTAAGTGTCATCATGCACTGTGTGGCTTTGCAATTGCTCATGTTCAATATCATCTAAATTTTTTATAGTGTATCTGAAAGCGTTCTTATTGATAACTAATCGAAGGGATTGAGTTGAATATCTTTCCCATATTGATATCGAATTGAACCTGTAAAACGTTTGTAATAGCTCCGTTTGAATTCTCGAGCAACCTTTAATCTCCTAAAAGCTCACCCTTATTTGTTCTCTTCTGCAGGTAATAATCATCAGTAGACTGCTTGGGATGATTTAGAACCTGGATAAGAAGTTGGCATATTTTATTGTTTTGTTTGGTTAAGCCCCTGCGAGGGAAACCATTGATTACTTCACCTTCTCAAGTACTTAAATTTAACCTTTTCATCTAAGAACATCTACTTATGAGAATTTGAGTTATTGCATATGTCGAAACTCTGACATATATTGGGGTTGTTTATTAAATTAAGGTTATCAGTATCACCAAATTATCAATCGAATGATTATTGAACGCTCCGGGATTTTCGGAGTCATTACAGTAAATTTCAAATTTTGTTTAATTACAAGGTGGGGAATGAATTGAACACTTGGCTTTGGCTATACAGATGGATAAACAAAGAGGTCATTATTGCCAACTTTGGGCCAAAGATAGTCTATGACTCTAGGTTGACATTGGTAGCCAAAGTAGCTGATATCATGGATGTGCATAGTTGGAGATTACACACAAGTAGATCTCATGCTCTAAGGGAGTTGAATAATTCTATTATTGCATTAGCTCTGCCTCCAACAGACCTACCAGATCAAGTGACGACTAGGGATTTGCATCCTAGTGGTAAATTCACTATAAGTAGTGTGTGCAATGCCATTATAACTAGATCTATTGTAGTTGTTTGGTCAGTAGTTGCTTGGTCAAAAAATACTTATGCTTCAATGTCTCATTCCTAGATGTTCCTTAATATGTTGGATGTTATGTAAAGGGCAATTAAGAACCAAAGATAAACTCAGAAAATGAAACTTGGTCCAAGATGACAAGTGCACCTTATGCTCCACACATCTAGAAATCAGTGAACATCTCTTTCTACAGTGTCCATAGTCACAAGAAATATGGGTGTGGTATTTGAAAGACTGACTATAGCGCTACCTCTCCACTCTTGGAACCAATTTATCCAATTGTAAGGGAAAAGCTTCAGGGCTAAACTATGCAAATTTGCCATCACAGTTGTTGTGTATGGCATTTAGAAAGAAAGAAATGTTTGGATCTTTCAGCAAAAATAAGCAAGTTCTCATAATTGACTTCATGTAAGGGTTAATTGCATAAAATACCCTTGTGATTTGGGCTAATTGCAAAAAGGCCCCTGTAATTACAAAAATTGCAAAGGAGCATCTGTGATCTTAAAAGTGTTGCATCCGACGGTTTCTGTAACGATTTAAATAAATTGTCCAAAATACCCCTATATATAAACCCTATTTTGTTTGTGTGCAGAAAGAAGTCTTGACCAGAGGGGTGACACCACCACCCTAGCCACACCCGTTTCTCAAGCCTTGCCCTTTTATTGCCACAAGACAAAGCCCTCTCTCATCACAACCATCTAGCCCCTAGAACCACCACTCATCCATGCCACATGCTCAAGCCCTCTGCTCTCGTTATCACCATAACCCCGTCAAACGCATCGCCTTCCCTTTCGTCGCCAAACCAATCCCACTGTTGCAGCGCCCTGTTCTCCATTCTTGCCAAGTTTTAATGTGACGGGATCTATTTGTGGAGTAAAATCTATGTGTTTAGGCTTAGATGTGGTTGATTTACCCAAATTGCACAAACTCAGATCTAGGGTTTTAATCGCAGATTAAATAAGATGGCGACTCCATAAGTTCCTTTCGGAGATTTTTTCGAGACGGTTTGCTACAGCGTGTATTTGGACATTGGGGAGTTTGTGTGCATGTGTGTGTACGCGATGGGATTAAGAGAGGGGAAATTCTTGAAATTACAGATTCGGTAAAGGAAGAATGAGATCGGGCTTTGAAGGAAACTCCGTAGTTTAGCAGTTCAAGTAACTACTCATGCCATGTCTTCGCCTATTAGCTACTATATTTTCAATTTAAAGCATACATGTATTGGTACCAACAATATGTTTCAAAGCATTTTAAGAAATGATATTGCGTTCATTTCAAACCGTTTGATAGGAAAAATAAAATTGCTATGGAATCCTTTTGTTACTCCGTTTTGACGAACGAGATGAAATTTTATTAAACGGCTTTGTACCCATATCTAACATGATAAATTAGATTTTAGGTCCATATCAATTGGAACGTTGACGTGCACTACTATTGCTTATGGTCGCCCCTGCTTCCACAATGATGAATTATCCGGATGTGAGATTTCGGGTCCAAGTCAGTGAGACTAGACGTTGACTGCAACACGCCCTATAAATTGTTATTGGACTGAAACAATCATTGGACAATTTTTTCGTGTCAAATGGTTTTATGTACCTCTTAACTACTCCTTATTGTTTTACTCGTGTATTATTGCCTTATGGAATATATGCATCTCTCCCTCTTATAAGCTGATCACCGCTTTGGAGACGAAATCCATGGCATGTTTACGAATTCTAAAAACCTATTTTGGTTTTGAAATATGTGCTTATTGAGGTCTAGCTCACTGTTTTTATTTTCCAAGTGACTTGGATACACAACTTATGAGAGTCACGTTGTTGAGGTTGCGGGAGATGGTCTTTAGAGTAAGTAATGGAGTTCCCTAAGACTTTGATAAATCCAAAAAGGCATTGTCGTCGTTAAATTCTTCTTCAGATATTGTAAGGAGCTTATGCCTCCATGGGTACTAGTTAGACTTTAATATAGCAGCGATAACTCCGGAATTTATATGAGCATTTAAACTGAGCGACTATGATCAGTGGTGTTTCGAGAAATTTATATTTGCAACTCGATCTTAGCAGCTAGATAAATGGTTTAGAGTTTAGTGATCTTAAGAGTTGATGTACACATCACATGTGTTAGTAAGGCGGCGCCTGAAAGGGGCTCGGTGAGAGTCTAGTGGGCACACGGCCCAACTGTGATTTGGTTTGGTAACAAGGCAAAGCTACAACGGAGACAGAAAGAAGGCATGGGACCAGGAACCGGCAGCAGTACAGGAAAACTTTTTGGCGCTCGTCATGGAGTGTGAGGCTGTAACGATTCCACAAGTTACAAGGCGCTTCCGTTGTAACGAAAAATCTGTTTTACTCGAAAATTTTGGTGCAAAGCATTTTTGTTACTGTTATTCGAGGTTGCTTTTGCCTGGGCTACTCCATGCATTCTCTACGGTGCCAAATTTTGTGGGTGTCATGGCAATGAGGTTGGCATTGTAATTAGTGCATCTCAAATGGTGCAGCTAGCGCAGGCGAAAAGTAAGGCGGAAACAGGGGAAGCAGTTTTTTGTTTCCCAAACGACGTCCGCTAAGCATTTCTTTTTTTTGTGAACAAAACTACTGTCATAAGAAGCAACCAACACAAGACGGAGAAAAAACGAGAAAAAAGGATTACAACCACCGAGTCGAATAAGAAATCTTTTGACTTTAACCTGGATTTTAGAAAGATGGTCAGTTCCCTATACATACATCGACAATTAATAGTTGTTAAATTTTTTTAATGATTTTTCTATATAGTGAAGCCAAAAAAAAATGTTGTTAAAATTGTCGTTGAAAGTTTTAGTAGGAAAATTACAAAAAAAAAAAACATTTATTCCTTGAGTGTGAAATATCATTAACAACAATTAATGATGAAAGTTGTACGTAACTGTGCAAAAATGTATTGCTTAATATCCATCACGCAAGACAGTTAAAATAGAAGCCTTAATTTACCGGCCACAAAAATTGATTCTAGTGGGAGAAGGTGATAGGGGTGGCTACAAAACGTGTTAGGGATACGTACGTTAAGCAGGCGTGTATGGCACTAGCATGATCACGCTTATTAGGCCACAGTCCATATGCGCTGCCCATTTGGGAAGGGAATGGTTCCCCATTAACCTCAGTCGATCGATGCTGATTTTCACTCTCTCTCTCTCTCTCTCACACACACATATAACTATATATTAATTAAGGACTAAGAATGGCGTGCGTGGTTTGCCAATTGGCCACCTCTTATCTCTTTGTTTCATCATCTTTCTTTTCTTTTCCAACCTACGCCCAGTGACATGCTCCCTCCGTTTCCACCATCGCTAACCCCTTTTCTTGTGGGGCTAAGCTTCTCTCTCAATTACATATCAGCCATTTTACACAGTTTGCACAGCCACAGTCACATTTATATTATAACTGGCCACTGACCAAATTTCTCAACCAAAGTACAGATATACATGCATGGATGGAGATAACTAGAGAGACAAATTAAGAATCATCAGCAAACTTGGCAATGGGAGGGGAAAGCATTTGTTGTTTACGTACTAACACAAATTTCAATAAAGTGGTATCTGTTTGTACAGCAATAGGCATTATAATGTTCAAGGTGCCGTGACAAGAGAAGAGTAGCTAACCCTATCTTTCTTTAAGTATCCCTCGCACTCGTCGTTTCCTTTATTTGGTCACAAGTGGTTCGCCACTAAGATGACCTCTTTTTGCCCTTTGACTCCTTTTGTACCTGAGACTTCAACTTTGGGTTACCATATATAATCTCATGTAACTTTGGGTTCGAGTTTGGCCAAGCCATCTTATGTTCCAAATAAACATATGCACGTACGATGTTACTTCTTTGATAGAAATGTGACCAATAGACTTGCAAGCAGAATGGGATGTAAGATCATTTTTATCAACTTGTACTGCTGAGGCTCAGCCTCGCTATAGAGAGTTCGTACGTAAAATTCTCCAAGGAAAAGTCTGAGAACTTGGCAACACTACGATTCTTGCGTGCACACTACAACAGCTAAAATAATAGTCATATAAAAGTAGTATTAGGATTAAAAAGAAATGAGAAAAGTCTAGATAACTACCTTATAAGTCAAATTTTGTTTGTTTTCAAATTCTCGATAACTTCTAAATCTTACAATTATTCTTATCTTTACATTTGCGTACGCATCGCGATCGTGTGCACCATGATACCTAAGGATATGTAGTGGGGATTGCCTAGTAATTAACTACTTTTGATGTTACACTCTAATTAAGGACATATGACATCCTTAAAATAAAACTTTTGAACGGGAAAACTAGTAAATAACTACATTTACAGTGGTCTTACTTAACTTTCCACTTTTTTTTAACTTGTGTAACTTCTGCTTTGATTACACGCATTGCATGTCTCGCAGGTGGTTAAAGTTTAACTTTTTCAGCAATGCACACACACCCTTCCACGAGGCTTTTTTTAGTTCACGAATCTTAAGTAACTCGTGAACATCATCCACTATTTTCTCTTCATTTGGTACGCTTGGATTAATTTCTGTCAATTTGCTTACCAGATTTTGGTTTAATTTGCTGTCTTTTCTGGGTAAGTTTTTAAAAATTAAGAGAGAGCCATTTTGGCAAATAGATGAGGTAACATGGGCAAAGAATAAGAGCTAACAAACTGAAGATGGCAAAGCGTCTAGTTGATCACGGTGGGAGTGGGAGATTTGTAATTAAGTAAGAAAGTGGGGCTTCGTCCTTTTTTCTCTGTTCCTCTCAGGCTGGACTTTGCATTCAATCAAGTCCATGTACATTCTCTCACCCTGTATATATATTGGTGGAGGAGTGACACCACAAGAAGGAAAAGAAGAGAAACGCACTCATATCACGAATACAACACACACACAGATGGAATGGCAGAAATATTATCTGGATGTTGTCTTGGTACCTTTGGGTTTTCTGATGATGATGAGTTATCATGTCTGGTTATGGCATAAGGTCCAAACACAACCGCTCATGACCATCATCGGAACGAATGCCACCTGCCGGCGCTCGTGGGTCTCAGCAATGATGAAGGTAATACTACTACGTACTCCTCCCTCTTGTGCACTGCCAAATGCTCACTTCATTTACTTTCTTATTTGTTTCAACCAGTATAACTCATCTGCTTTACCCTAAAGATGAATTTTTCATGCAAGAATCTTTCCCACAAAAGTGTATAACCCATATTGGTCTTCTAGGGGTGTGGGTAACCCACAACTTTCCGTCCTGAAGTAGGAGTGAGACACGCCTGATGCATGCGTTCAGTTATACGTAAACGGCTATATTTCAATTTCAAAGCTTCAGTCCATTGTTATAAACGAGTGGATGTTCTGATCAAATATGATGCAAGGCAAAACCATAACCATGACCATTTTACACCACCGAGCGTACACTTGATAATGCTTTGGCTGGTTACTTTATTTCCTATTCATATAAGAGAGAAATTCAGAATTAATTCCTTGGTCGGAGTAATCCAATTCTTCAGTCCATGGTTCTGCACTTTTAGAACTGTTGGATATACTATATACTGATTTCATAGCCCTTTTTCCTACTGTGTCAGCCTTTCTAATCAACAGGCCTGGATAGTTAGGACTAGACTTGTCATGGGAATTCTACCGGCATCGATCACAGTGACCCTAGGTAAGTAGGTTGGATTTTAGGTCATTAGATTGATAAAATCGTGGAGTGTGTTAAGTGATAATAACCGTACCAATGGCACGCTCCAAAAGAAAATTCTTGTACCAAGAAAACTCGCAAAGAAAATTCTACCAAAGCTTTCAATATCTCAAACGTATTTGGGTTGGTAGAACTTTATGATAACATTGGCACAAACGACAGGCACACCAAAAGGTAACGCAACAAAGCTAATATAAATTGATTGGCACTAATTTATGGGAGACAACCGCATTAATGTTTGCCTTGTCTGATAGGGCACGTTTGTTGGAAACAACTTGTGTTGGTGGCTTCCCACGTAGCATTTTGCACCCGGGGTACGGATATGAACTGTCTTTTCTAACCTGTACACACAATTAGTCCCGGACATGTGTGATCCATTATGTCAAAACACACAGCACCACATTCAAATTATTGGGATAGATATGCGAATCTCGTATACGAATTTGATTAAAGCAACATAAGAAGTATCATATAAAATTCTTTTTTTTTCCCCCATATCAAAGGGATGAAAATGTAAGAATTAGTTGCTTTGAAGTTGTTATTTACTTTATAAGTTTAAATCGCTTCAGTTTATATGTAAAATATTGTACTAAACATTTTATCTTCACTACAAGGCTCCAACAGCACATGAAACGACAATCCACCACCATAACATGCAGAAATACACGAAGTCGTATTGAACCATTAGTTATTAGTTAATAAAAGCAGACCAAATATTAAGTTACCATTTCCTCTAGAAATTTTTAAGTTGTTAAAAATTAAGTTTAACGATGCATATTCTGCTTATAAATCGTGTGGATTTTGTGCACAAGGTTATCTAAATGTTTAAGAGCTAGCAGCTGATATGGTATGGCGTGAAGGGCGGAAAAAAGAGGAGACATATCGTAGAAAACGGTAGATTCTAAGAATGACATTGAACATTTGCTGCAGTTTCACTCTCTGTTATGGGTTTTCTAGGGTCTCCTTTTGGACAAAAAAAATGAACATAGATTACCTGGATTACTATTACTTTGTCATTTTCAAGTGAGTCATGAATGGTTAGATGTACAACATAAATGCCTCTGGCACATCAATTTCCTAGGGAACTTCTCGTGGTTTTGCATTTTATGCTCTCAAATGATCAGAAATTTTGGGACAGCATCGGTTGAACTTGGTTGCTAAAATCTCCCATACATATATATCACGCACAGGTACTACATATTTTCACGGAAAGACCTCCATTTGCCAGATGACAAATGCATCTTGTGGAGAAGTAGATATTTTGCCATAACAATTCTTTAGCAGACTAAAGCGGTCTCTAATGCTAAAGTCTCCTTGTGCAAAGCAAAACATGTGATAGGCACAACGAGAGTCAATAAAGTGAATCATCTTATCATGCGTCTTTTGTGGCAATGCAGGACAATGACAAGAAAAACATTCTGGCAGTGCAAACCCTTCGAAACACAATAATGGGAGCAACCTTGATGGCCACTACATCCATCCTTCTCTGCTCCGGCTTAGCCGCTGTCATAAGCAGTACATACAGCGTCAAAAAGCTTCTCAATGACGCCGTGTACGGTGCTCATGGGGAATTCATGGTGGCACTGAAATACGTTACCCTTCTCCTGATCTTCCTGTTTTCATTCCTCTGTCACTCCCTCTCCATTCGGTTTATCAACCAAGTGAACTTCCTCATTAACTGCCCACAAGACGACCTATTGGGCATAGTAAACCCAGAGTATGTCTCGGAGCTACTAGAAAAAGGATTTGTTCTGAACACAGTTGGAAACAGACTGTTTTACGCAGCACTTCCTCTCATGCTCTGGATCTTTGGGCCGGTGCTAGTTTTCTTGTGTTCTCTCACAATGGTGCCGGTGCTTTACAACCTTGATATTGTGTTCAAAATGCCAAATGGTAAGGTTGATGGCATGGGATCGGGCGAATTTGCTTCTGTGTAAAAGATGTATGCATATTAATACCAGTTACTGTAGACCGAATCTGGCTTTTACTTTTTTTTCCTTGTTGGCTGGTTCTTTTGGAAGTGTTCGCACGAAGATTGTAAAGCAACTATTAAGCGTGCGTGTACCGCAACAATTGCAACAGAAGTATAACATGCGTTGTTCTAAATTTGAGATGCAAGTATAAATAATCACCTTCTGAAGTAAGGAAAACCAATTTTAAGAGTGTTAAAATCCAAAATTCTGATTTCAAGGGGATAATAGCACAAAACCCTTTGATATTAGGCTAACACCCCAATGACTATCGAAATGCTACATATTAGTCCAAAATCTTAGCTTCTCGTTTCAGTAATATCAGGGGCAGAGCCAGAAAGTCTAATCGGAGGGTGTCAAAAAATTATAAGAAAAATTAATGGCTACCGTAAAAGAATTCGGGTCACTATTTGATGCGTTAAATGCAAAATAGATTACTTAATTTGATAACTAATCATACAAGTTCACTATTCATACTGATTTACTTAAATTGGTAACAACAAATTACTAATTTTCTATAGAAAAATTACCTCTTATTGTCGATCTATTCTGTATTACTATTAATTGTACGAGAAAAATAATCACGAATAAGTTAAAATACGGCAAGAATTTAAAAGAATTAACTTTGATCTTTTCTTTATAACTGTAGATTTGAAATTTGAAATTTGAAAGAATGAAGATAAACAAGTGAACGAGAAAAACAAAAAATATTACAGCTGGTGAGACAAAAAGTCAAAGACACAATAAACTAAAACAATACATTAACACAAAATTTCAAATTTGGGGGGGTGGGGGTGCCATGGCCCCCCCTTGGTCATGCTTTGCATCCGCCCCTGAGTAATATCCTCTTGTTAGAAAAGTGTTAGGCTTCGATACGGTTTAGGTCATGTAAAAGTATTGTTTGATACTCTTTCCGTCTCTAAATAATTGCCCAATTTTAACTTGGCACGCATATTAAAATATAAATCATATGTTGTGTATTTCTCATTGTACCCTTAAAGAAACGGCGAAAGAGGGGAGAGGGAGGGGATGCAAAATGGGTCAGGAAAGGGAAAATAGGTTGGTAAAAGATTAAATGTAGAGAGAGAATAGAGAAAGAAAGTCTAGCAAGAGAGAGAAAATGCATTGGTGGAAGATTAAATGTAGAGAGAAATAGAATAAAAAAAGTGTAGAAAGAGTAAATATGAAAAAACACATACATAATCTTTCTTGATTTGGAAAGTGATCAAATACTTTGGGACAGTTCAAAAAGGAAACTTGATCAATTATTTAGGGACGGAGGGAGTAAAATGTATAGAATATTAATACAGCACTGACGCGCTTTAGTGAGTTAACGCGTTAACACACTACCTATTTTGTTGACTCATCGAGTTAACACGTTTCTATTAAGTTGACTCACCTAGACTAAGGGGCTGTTTGATAAAACTGAAATTTAAGTGCCGAAAAAGTTAAGCACTGAATTTGTAAAACTGAAAACTTTAAGCGACTGAATTTTTACTGAAAAATAAGTTAACATGTTTGGTAAATCAAAAGCAGATAACTGAAAATTGTTTATTTACAAATTTATCCATTTTACCAAAATTATTCATTTGTTTAAGTACTTTGTAACTTTTTTTTTTTTTTTTTGGCTAAAATCATGTTAATGGTGGTGGTGGTAGTGACGATGGAGTGGCGGTAGCGACAAAAAACTGCCAATGGTGGCGGTAATGGAGCATGAAGACGTGGTGTTGGTAATTGTGATGATAGCGAAAAACAGCGACATGGCGGTCAGTGGTTGTAGTGTGGTGGATCTTTAGATGATTTTGGCGAAAACATACTTAGTGACAATAACGACGGTATGGTGGAGGTGGCGGTGTCCTTGTGGTGGTGTCGGTGGTGGTGGTGATAGTGACTATGTCATGGTAATTATGGTGGTGATAACAAAAGGAAATAATGGTTGTGGTGGTACTTGTATTGTGGTGGAGACGGTGTTGTCGACAAATTAATTGAGGCGACATAGCGGTGATAATTATTATTTTTTATGTAAAAAAATGTTAAATAACTTTTTTAACTATCTCACTTTGAATTAAGTGATCAGCATTAAGTAAGTCCGCCTGACTTAAAATTTTAGTCTATTTTTGGTAGGACTTAATTTTTTAAGTGATACAAGATTTAGCGTTATCAAACGCACTTAATTAAAAATCATTGAAAATTTTAAGTTTTAAGTGCTTAATTGCGTTATCAAACACACCCGGACTGTTTGATAAAACTGAAATTTAAGTGCTGAAAAAGTTAAGTACTGAATTTGTAAAACTGAAAACTTTAAGTGACTGAATTTTTACTGAAAAATAATTTAACATGCTTGGTAAACCAAAAACAGATGTCTCAAAATTATTTATTTACAAATTTATCCATTTTACCAAAATTATGTATTTGTTTATGTACTTTATAACTTTTTTTTAGGGCTAAAATCGTGTTGGTGGTGGTGGTGGCAGTCACGATGGAGTAGTGATGGTGGTGGCGGCAGCGGCGGAAAAAATGTGTCAATGGTGGCCGTAATGGTGCGTGAAGACGTGGTGTTGGTAATTGTGATGATAGCAATAGACGGTGACCTGGTGGTCATGGCAGTGGTTGTAGTGTGGTGGATCTTTAGATGATTTTGACGAAAATTGACGTGATGACAACAGCGACGATACGGTGGAGGTGGTGGTTTCCTTGTGGTGGTGGTTGTGATAGTGGCTAGGTCGTTGTAATTGTGGTGGTGGTAGCAAAAGGAAACAATAAAAATGTGGTGGTGGTTGTATTGTGGTGGAGGCGGTGTTGCCAGTAAATTAATTAAGGAGGCATGGTGGTGGTAATTATTTTTTATGTAAAAATATGTTAAATAACTTTTAACCATTTCACTTAGAATTAAGTGATCAGCATTAAGTAAGTCCACTCTGACTTACAATTTTAGTCTATTTATGGTAAGAATTAATTTTTTAAGTGATACAAGATTTAACGTTATCAAACGCACTTAATTTATGAACTATATGACTGCTTCCAAAGAAAGAGTGAGTAATAAAAAAGTATGTGTGGAGATCAAAGCTGATGAAAGGATACATGAGGTAATCCCATTAAGAGGACCTGGTGATCAATTGCTGCTACAAAGGGTTGAATACGAGTGGCTCCAAATAAAATGCTCTTAATGTAATGCCTTTGGACACCAAGAGGGTAAGTGTTTAGAAAAACCTCAAACACTATTAAGATGGAAGGCCAAGGAAAATGTAAAAGAAGGTAAAAGGATAGTAGACCATACTTAACATCAAAACGATTTTGAGTACAAAGTATAATATACAGGCAAATGATGATAATTAGAAAGAAGGTAAAATAGGATGGATTACAATTAGTCCCAAGAGATCTCCAAAAAGTAATGATAGCAGATTGAGAAGCCGGTAACCACGAATAACTTCAATGTATTAGAGAACATTGCTGACACTGAGGAACTGGTGGCTACAACCTCAAAGGGCAAGGAAACATTAGCTATTGGTCCACAAAGAAAAACATTCAATAAAGGGGGAGACAAGTAGTGAAAAAGGTACCAAACTAAGATGTTAGTAATTTCTAGTTGGATTATAAGGGGCTTTAACGACCCCAAGAAACAACATGAAGTTAAAAAGGTGCTCAAGAATTATATTGTGCGAATAATTGGTTTATTGGAAACTAATGAAAAAGAGCAGTTGTTATAAAGAACGATTCCTTGTTTTAATACTTATCAAAAAAAATTATGAGCTGACCTGATCAGGCTGAGTTACCTCCAGCTAATGTTTTGGCCAACAAAGCAAGACGGAGAAACGCGTGTATGTGAAACCCAATCGTTCTTTAGATTTAGGACAGTAGATGACACCCCATTTTTTAGTCATTTTAAGTAAATAACTATTGGGCTTTATTGTTAATTAAAGTTTATTAGCGTGGTGTAGGCCTAATAGTATTTCAAACTTAATTAATTTAATATGGTCCATTAATTTGACCATTCCAGTCCATTAATTGTGGTGAGTCTGATCCATTTAAGTGGGTCCAGTCCATTTATCAAGAGAGTGATTTACTTAGACAACCTTAGAATTCTTTGTGATTTATCCTTAATGCAAGTGATTAATCCATGATTTATATGAAGCATAGAGATAATTCCTAAATTTAGTACATCTCATCTTATTAAATCAGAGATGACTATAGAATTAGGTGCTAATAACATGTCAAAAGTGAAACTATATAATTAATTATAGGATGAACGGGCCAATTTTTGACAAATCGGCCGGATAGTTGACTTTTCTCAGTTGCAGTATTTACCAAATATTCTGCTTTATCTCTAAAAAAATAGATTAAGGTGGTCATCTTTATCATTTTTGGCACCTCAGGCCTCTATAAGTAGGGTCTTTTGGGTTACCTTTTTTACATGACAATCTTTTTCTCCCTATAAACTTTATACCATTTATCTTGGGAATGGTAGATCATGTCTTAAAAGAAATTAGCGCCTCATATGTCATTGATACTCCTAGAAAGGCTTTGAAGATTAGAATAAGAAGACCTCAGCAGCAGCAGCATTATAATTCTTCCCCAAGTGTTACAATTGAACTGATTGATACCAAGGCGCGTGGAATACAAGCTCGGAATGGAAGCAATGACCCTAGGGCATGAGGACAGTAAATGAAGGGAAAAACATTTGCGGCCACCTACATTGCATCTGAGCTCAAATTTCCAAGAAGATTTGTTGTAGAGTTAATTAGGCAATTATGGTCGTCATTAGCCTCAATGTCTCCAAAATTTATGTTTGAGGCAGTTAGACTAGTTAGTCATTGTTGTTAATTTCCATCTTATTTCAATTTTTGTAATTTTCCTAAATTCCTGTCATTTTGGCAAGTCGGTTCTAATTAACTCCTCTATATAGGAGAGAAGTTCAGAAAATAAAAGGTGTGAATGAATTTGGCCTAAAATTCTTGTTCCTTTTATCCTCTTCTCCTAGTTCTCCCAGTTCTCTCTCTGTTCCTTCTCAACTCCATTTTTAGAATTGTGACAAATTCTAGAAAAAATCAGTTGGTGCTTAACAATTAGTATCCGGAGCTATTACGATCCACCCAACTCCACACCTTGAATTAATTTTCCAATTCCATTAGATCACCACAGAAAATTATGGAGTAGAACACTCGACAAGTCCAGAAGCAAAGCCAATTGGATGAGCATGTCAGTCTCATGGAAGCCCAATTTGCTAACCATTTTTGCTCCATTGATGACTAACTGCTTGGGTGGAAGGAGTCTGTCTTAGAATTACCTGAATTAAAGCTAGTAGTGGACCAACTTAAAAGAGAATTGCTAGAAGTAAGGTATTCTCTTAACAAAGTACATCACATGCTACAATTGCTGGCAGCATCGACATGACAACAGATATGAGTCTTCAACACATATAAATTATTTTCAGACTACCAATGGTAATCTCCTCTAAAAAATGCCTAAATTAGAATTTCCTAAATTCATGGGTGATGACTCCTACCGTTGGGTTAAGAAGACTGAGAAGTTCTTTGAATTTAATCATGTTAAAATGCACTTCGAGGGCCAGGCTAAGTACTAGTTTGGAGCATATATCAGAACTAAGGGGAGGGTTTTGTGGCCAGAGTCTGTGAAGGATTTGCATACAAGGTTTGCAAACCTGTTTAGAGTTAGTATGATTGGTGAGTTTCACAAACTATGACAACACATTTTTGTGAATCATACTACAATGAATTTGAAACAATAAGATTAATGATGGTTGGTAAAGGGTATCAATTTAAGAAGATTATTTCACCCAAAGCTTTGTTAGTGGACTTAAGGAGGAAATCAGGCTTGAAGTGAAGAAGCTTGAAACCACTGATCTCTCTATTTCAATATACTTGGCCTGAAAACTGGAAGCCAGTTTTCAACATTCATGACATGCCCTTAGAGTCTCATCTAGACCAAATATACCCACCCCATTGAAAAACACACTTGTAACTAAACCACAGAATGTCAACACTCCTTGGAAGCCTAAGCCAATGGCAAACCCTTCAATCACAAACCATAATCCAAACTAGCTACCTGCAATTCCTAGAAATTTCTAGCCATTATTAAACAACCTCCCACCAAAGATAAACCAAAGGCTTCTTTGATGAAAGGAGAAGAAAAAAACTTTGCTACTGATGTGATGAGCCTTTTACACCTGCACATAACAATAAGCACATAGGTCTCAATGCTAGTAGTGGATGAAGAGGACTCTGAAGAGACTCCACTTAAATATGATGAAGAAGCACCAACAAAACAAGAGAATGAGACAGAGGAGGAAAAAGAAAGGATTGAGATCACTGTAAATACCATAACAGGGAATGTTACTCAAAGCACTTTCAAACAATGAGAAAAATATGGCAAGAAAACATTGTCTATCCTGATTGATATAGGATCTACCCATAACTTTATTGATCGTGCCACTGCCGAGAGATTGGGATGTGTTATCACCCCTCCTAAGCCCATGATGGTGATGGTGGCTTATGGTAAAAGTTTTTCATGGACAATGCATGACCATGAGTTCAATGTCCAACTGATGTTTTTACCAATAGGGAGTTGTGATTGTGTGTGGGATTGGAATAGTTAAAGGGATTGGGACAGGTTCAATTTGACTTTGCATCCATTATAATGACTGTGACAAAGGGGAGGGAAGGTTATTACCTTTTGCGGAAGCAATGAGCCAATGGAAATCAAGATGCTCTCATCTAAAGGTATGTCCAAATACTTTACTCAAAACCCTGGAGCTTTATTTGGACAAGTCTACACCTTAACTACTATTCCATCAGAGAATAACCAAGAACCCCAGTTGAATGCTTTATAGCATGACTTTAGAGATATTTTTTAAGAACTAAAGGGTTTGCCTCCCCTAAGACCCCAGGATCACCATATTCCCTTAATCCCTAATGGATAACCTATAAGCATCAAACCCTTTAGGATTTCCTATGTACAAAAGATCGAACTAGAGTGAATTGTGTTTAAGATGCTGGAAAATGGCATAATACAGCCTAGCACTTCTGCTTTTGGTTCACCTGTGCTTCTAGTGAAAAAGAAAGATGGTTCTTGAAGGTTATATGCGGACTATAGGGGACTAAATAGACTCACCATCAAAAGTAAATTCCCCATTCCAGTGGTAGATGATCTCCTTGATGAACTCAATGGAGCCAAGGTTTTCACAAAGCTTGATTTAAAAAGTGGATACCACTAAGTGAGAGTCCACACTGCTGATGTGCCTAAAACAGCCTTTACTACACACTTTGGACACTTTGAATTCAAGGTGATGCCCTTTGGGCTCACTAATGCACCTACCATATTTCAGTCCATAATGAACACCGATTTCCAGCACTATCTCAAAAAATTTGTGTTGGTATTTTTTTTTTTTTTTTTTGATATTTTGATATACAACAAATCATATGATGAGCACATGCGCCACCTAGCTGTGGTTTTTCAAACCTTAAGGGAACACCAGTTGTATTTCAAGCAGTCCAAGTGTAGCTTTGTTGTCAAAAAAGTGGAATACCTGGGGCACTTAATATCAGGCATTGGTGTAGCTGCAGATCCTAAGAAAATTAAGGCCATGATCAATTGGCCTTGCCTTAAGACCATAAAACAGGGGAGGAGATTTCTTGGGTTAACAGGTTATTATAAAGAATTCATTCCTCACTATGGCATACTCAGCAAGCCACTAACCAGGTTACTATAGAGGACGGTTTCTATTGGGATAACACTGCAACTTAGGCTTTCCATAAGCTTAAGGAGGCCATGGTAATTCATATTGTATTGGCTTTACCTAATTTTACTTCACCCTTTGTGATGGAAGTAAATGCCCGTGATCTGTGAGTAGGAGTTGTGTTAATGGAATCTGGTAAGCCTTTGGCATTTTACAGTAAAGCTTCTAGTCCGAGGGCCTTAGCTATGTCGACCTATGAAAAGAAGTTGAAAGCTCTAGTTCAAGCTATCATACACTGGCACTGCTAATTGAGTTTACTGCTATTTTTTGTGATGAGTGACCATTACAATTTAAAATACTTACTGGGGTAAATAGTGACCTCTATGCTCCAACAGAATTGTTTATCCAAAACTGCTTGGATTTGATTTTACTATACATTACAAGTCAGGCAAAGAGAATGGAGCTGCTAACTCTCTTTTTAGAAGAATGTAGGGAATCAGGAGGAAGGAAAATGTTTGACCATCTCACAGATTACTTCTGCTTGGATCACAAAATTGCAAGATTCTTATGTAAGAGATCAGTACATGCAGCACCAACAATAGCGGCTAATGTTGACCCCTATGCAACTTCTGAGTACAATTTTGACAGTGGGACATTAAGGTGCAGAGAGGCAAATTGTGTGTTGGAAAGACAGGGGACCTAAGGACTCAAATCATGAAGACCCTACATGCATCAGACCTTGGTGGTCACCCAGGTAACAATGCCACTTACAAAAGGATATCTTCCTTATTTTTCTGGCATAGTCTGAGAGTTGATGTAAAGACATGGTGAAGCAGTGTGATATTTTCCATAGAAGTAAAATGAGCATTTACCTTACCCTGGCTTATTACAGCCATTACCTATACCAAATCAGCTCCAGAGTAGTATCTCATCGGACATTATAGAGGGTTTTCCTAAATCTAACTAAAAGAACTCTGTTTTGGTGGAGTTGACAGGTTGAGCAAATTCTCACATTTTTTAGCTCTTAGTCACCCATACACAGCCCAAGATGTTGCCCAAATCTACTTTGACAACATCTTTAAACTGCATGGTACACCAAATAGTATCGGTAGTGACAGGGGCAGCATTTTCCTCAGTCAATTTTGGCAGAAACTCTTCTCATTACTAGACATTACTCAACTAAAGAGCACTGCATATCACCCTCAGACAGATGGCCAAACTGAAAGGGTAAATCAGTGCCTTGAAACTTACTTAAGGTGTTTTTGTGGAGGTAGGCCAAACACTTGGCACAAATGGCTTACCCTAGCTAAGTATTGGTATAATACTCTCTATCACACTTCATTGAATATGACTCCTTTTAAAGCCTTATATGGCTATGCACCTAGAACTTTCAACCTTAACAACTTTGAGTCTACCAACGTTGTATCAGTAGATTCATATCTAGCTTAGAGGAAGAAGGTTTTGAGTTTATTGAAGGACAACTTGATGATGGCCTAATATAGGATAAAATTGTAGGGAAAATTGCAAAAATCACCCTCGTGGTTTGGGCAAGTTGCAAAAAGACCCCTGCGGTTACAAAAGTTGCAAATGAACACCTGTGGTCGCAAAAGTGTTGCAACCGTTAGAAAAATCGTCCAAACTAACGGCATGTGTTGCTCACGCTCCTGAATAGTGCGTTTGGTAGAGATTATTCTAACGAAATGACAAAAATGCCCATCGTCGTTCTCCCTCCGACGATCCCTCCCCCGGAAACCAACTGCCCAAGCCCCCGGCGCCATCGCCGTTCTCCCTCCGACGATCCCTCCCCCGGAAACCAACTGCCCAAGCCCCCGGCGCCATCGCCGTTCTCCCTCCGACGATCCCTCCCCCGGAAACCAACTGCCCAAGCCCCCGGCGCCATCGCCGTTCTCCCTCCGACGATCCCTCCCCCGGAAACCAACTGTCCAAGCCCCCGGTGCCATCGCCGTTTTCCCATCGACGATCCCCGCGCCATTGCCATTCAAGTCCCCAACGACAACCAATTGCCCGCCGACCCATCACCGATCTCTCACCGAAGGCGCCTTCACCCTGCATCCAGCTGCCCAACACCGCCGTCGCGAAGCTCCGCGCCATCGTCCCTGTCGTTGCTGCTGTCCCCGTTGCTGCGACCACTGTCGTGGTTGCCGTCCCATTTTAAATTTTGGATTGAATTTGTAAATTAGGGCTTTTTGAGAAATTAGGGTTTTTTGAGAGAATTTGTAAATTTTGGATTGAATGTTAGGGTTTCAGAAACCATACAAGGTTGTTATATACAGGGGTAGTTTAGACAATTCATTGATTCCGTAACGTTTCTTGACGGATGCAACACTTTTGTAACCGCAGGTGTTCTTTTGCAACTTTTGTAACAACAGGGGTCTATTTGCAACTGACCCAAACCACGAGGGTGGTTTATGAAATTTTACCAAAATTGTATGCTGATCTGAATAGAATTGAAAGGACTTTTGAGGTGGGGGCAATGGTCTACCTCAAATTGCAACCATACAGGCAGCAGAGTTTGGCTTAGAGGAGTAACCTTAAGCTTTCACCAAAGTACTTTTGACCCTATCAAGTAATAGCCAAGATAGGTAAGGTGGCTTACCAATTAGCTTCCACCAAATTCCCAAATTCATCCAGTCTCCCATGTATCCTTGTTGAATACTGCTCTGGGAAAACATGTACATGCTTCTACATAATTACCACATATACCACATAAAGGCCAACTGTTGATAGAACCATTGAAAGTTTTGAATAGGAGGATGGTTAAGAGAGGAACCGTGTATGCACCTCGAGCACTAGTAGGCTGGTCAAATGTCCCAGAAGAAGAGGCAACTTGGGAGGATTGGGATGTTCTAAAGGCAAAATTTCCAAATTTTAATTCAAAAGATGAGCAAATTCTAAAGGGGGTGGGATGTCATTGATACTCCCAAAAGGCCTTTGAAGATCAGAATAAGAAGACCTCAATAGCAACATCATTATAATTCTTCTCCAAGTGTTGTAATTCAATTGATTGATACCGAGGCACGTGGAACACAAGCTCATAATTGAAGCAATGACCCTGGCGCGTGGGGACAGTAAATGAAGGGAAAAACAATTGTGGCCACTTGCATTGAACCTGAGCTCAGATTTCCAAGAAGATTTGTTGTAGAGTTAATTAGGCAATTATGGTCGTCATTAGCCTTAATGTCTCCAGAATTTATGTCTGAAGCAGTTAGATTAGTTAGTCATTGTTGTTAATTTTCTAGCTTATTTCAATTTCTGTAATTTTCCTAAATTCATGTCATTTTGGCAAGTCGATTGTAACTAACACCTCTATATAGGAGAGAAGTTCAGAAAATAAATGGTGTGAATGAATTTGGCCTGAAATTATTGTTCCTTCTATCTTCTTCTCCAGGTTCTCATTGTTCTCTCTTTGTTCCTTCTCAACACCATTTTTGGGATTGTGACAAATTCTGGAAAAAACTAGTTGGTGCTTAACAGATAATCATTTCTATATACTCTTTGGCTGTGTTTGACGCGCAGGATAAGACCCTGGATAGGATAAAAATAATCCTATCCGGCGTTTGGACACGCATTTAGTCCCCGGATAAGGTGTCCTTTGGACTTGTTTTATCCCCCTTGAGTGGGATAAAATAATACTTGGGGGGGGGGGATGGTATAAAATTAGTCCAGATCAGTTCGGACTAAAATGAATGGGACCCACCTCACTTTTCTTCATCTTTCCCTTCAACGCCATATATACGTATACATTGCGCGTGTATATATATATATATATATATATATATATATATATATATATATATATCTACATTGTATATATGTATATATATATATATATATGTATATATATATATATATATGTACATATATATATATATATATACAATGTATATATATATATTCATATATATATATATATATATATATATATATGTATATAAATATATATATATATATAGGTATATATATATATATATATACCTATATATATATAGGTGTATATATAGGTATATATACATGTATATATACCTATATATATATCTGTATATATAGGTGTATATACATGTATATACACCTATATATATAGGTGTATATATATATGTGTGTATATATATATATACACACCTATATATATAGGTATATATATACCTATATATATAGGTATATATATATATATATATATATATATATATATATTTGTAAATTGCATATCTGACCTATAATCCGGACTTGGTCTAAACGCTGGATATGATTTCTTGCTTATCCGGTCTTATCCGACGGTATAGCTTGTCCGGCCTTATCCTTATCATGTCCTTATCCTTATCCTTGTCCTTGTCACCAAACGCAGCCTTTAAGTCACTTGCGACATAGATCCTTCAAAAAGCATTCCCGAGTCTTCTAGGCAAGCGCACTTGTGAGGTATTTTTATTGCGTTCTACGATAGTTTATAATATAGTAGTCTAAAATAATCCCTTCTCCGCTATCACATTTTCATCGTATAAAAATATCAACAAGAATATTTTTCATTTTATTTTATATTTCAAGTCTAAGACCGAAGTGTAGGTTACCTCCTGTAGGGTCTGAGTCGAACAAAGATGATTTTGATTATGGTTTGCCAGACCGGATACGTAGGCCGTTTGACCCCTAGTGTCGAATTCAAACCAATAATATGGAATTAGATTTGGTTTGTTGCATGTTTATATGTTAAAAGGCCAAAAATCAATAGAAATGAAGTATATACCGAAATGGTATGGCAGGTGCCTAACACTTCCCATCATAAAACTTAGTCCCAGAATCCATCTCTCTATTTCAGTATATTAGTAGTCCTTCGGGCATTTTAAAGTCATTTTTTTCTTTTTTGGATTATTTTCATTTTCCTTTGTTTCATAAAATAAGATCGCGACTCCTAAAACTTTTTTACCCATTTTGCGGGGTTAAGAGATTTTTCTGAGGCGATTCGCTACAGTGTCGGCTCTGCTGGGGATAACCAACTAAGATGACTAGACTTAAAAATGTTTTATTACTTTTTGGCCTTCTATATTTTCTTTGTGTTGTATGTGCTATAACTGAGATAATTGTGCTCTTATTTTGTGCCTAACACACACACGGTTGTCCCTAAACCACTGACTCGAGGGGAGCTGTAAAAAGCCCCGGCTTCCTTGTAGAGTACTAAAGGGCCTCTTGGTTTCTTAGCATATCAAATGACTTGTGTACGCATATTGGTGATCACCTTTATTAACTACCTGAGTTACGAGTGAGAGGTACATAGTATAAGTCAACTGACGGAGTCACCTTACACCGGCATTGAGAGAGAAACTACACAGCCCGACCATTTCGATGATATACTCTTTTCTTAGAGAATGCCTATTTTGGCCTTAGGCATATGGGCAGGGAGCCCAGTCAATATTCTATAAGCTAGATGGTAATCTCGCAAAAAAGGGAAGACTTTGGCTAACCAGTCGTTTGTCGACCTAGTAATTAGACGATTAGTCAGTAAACGTTCTCCTTGAAATTTTGAAACTGGTTGGTTTATGCCTTAAACCCTAAGACGACTGACCAACATGTCGGTTAACCGACTGGGTATACAGACGGTTAGTTAGGAATCTAACCTCCCCATAATTTTTTCAGTCGAAAGCCTTTCACCCACTGACCAACCGGCCTGTTAACCCACTAGGTTATCGGACGTTTAGCCAAAACTTTAACTTTCCAGAATTATCCATGATTCCAATCTTCCAAACCTCTTGACCTACCTGCAGGTTAAGCCATTGGGTAACATGACGGCGAGTCAACACCCTTTCCGCTCTGAAATTTGTCAAAAATCCCAAATTAACTCATTGCCAAACTCTATAGTAATCATCTCCTTATCCCCGTGGGGTGTAAACCAGGCAGTCCTATATATGTGGTCAGTATGCTCAAATTTTCAAATTCTTTATACAGTTAAGTCTAAAAAATTGTGGTGTCGAGATTCTCCAAAAGATTTGCAAGAACCCCAATGGCCAACAAATACCCACAGTTGGCAGATTTGGTCTGCATAATTGGCAAACTATAGAACGATTTTCAGGCCGGTTTCGTAGTCTTGGCAGGTCAACATGCACGGATGTCGAGGATATTAAAAAACTTAGGGAGAGGGGGGAAAGAGAACAGGAAGATGAGTCTAAGGCTGAAAAGAAGGACAATAAAAAGAAAGTCGAGTTTGAAGGGCAGTATGAGTCAGAAGATAATGAAGGAAAACCCACCCCATAATAGAAAGATAAGTTGGCCGCACTTGAGTCACGGATTACCCGCATGTGGTACCAGCAGCAACACAAACATATACATGCACATACACAGACACACATGCCTCATAGTTGCACACATAAACAATAGACACGCATTCATGCACCCATCACCAGGCTGAACATAAACAAACCGTGCCCACAAACACAACACATGGCTATCTACCTTCAAACACACACACCCATCTAAACAACCTGAGACTTCCAAAATAACCTCTAAGAAACCCAGGCACGTGAACAAGTAAATGTTCTGAAAAAGGGGTAAGAATTACCTTTGCTCGCCAGCCTAATCTTTAATTTGACTTACCGAAACCCTAATGGCTTGCTTCTTTTCAGCCGTAGGCCCACTTGAGCCCTTTTACTAATTTAATAGCCTTTTTTTTTAATTTTTTAAGCCCCTCAAATCACCGTTGCAATTTCAAGCGTTAAAGGCTCCATATTGTCTTCCTTATCTCTCTAATTTTAGCTTACGCATTAGAATCCTCATGTCTTCTTTTCTGACTACACACGAGTGAATCTATGAGCCGATCCCTATCTACTGGTAGAGAAATATCTATTTCTCCACCACATATCTGGCCGTCCACGTGTACTCGTGGATGGAACATATTTCACTTTTTTTTGGCTAAAAAAGTGCTAACCGCCCAAAATGCCCCTTCGCGAGACGGGAGATAGTGCAAAATGCCGTGGCCGCTACTCTTTATAGCGGTTAACTGTCACAAAGAGTAGCGGTCAGGGAGAGGGTCCCACACCCTAACCGCTACACTTTGTAGCGGTTAGACGGGATAAGACTAATTCCCCACCCACTTGCTCTCTCCTTTCACTCTCAATATCTCTTTCTCTCTTTTCCTTTCATGCTCTACATCATCTTCATCCTCCCAATTCACTACTCCATAATCTCCACCATTTTTTCCATAACACAAACTCAAGTCCTACGCTAGAAGATCGGTAGAGAGTAGCTAGAAGATTGGTGGAAAAAATTTCTTGAATAGATTCATTTTGAAGCTTATTTCGAATTTTCTTCAATAAATCCATGTTGATTTCATGAATTGTAACTTCTTTAGGTTTCAATTTATGTTTATTTTAGGCTTTGAATTGTGTCCTTACTATAAACTGAAATTAGGGTTTTTTTTAGGGATTCAAATTAGTAGTTTTTAGGTTTTGAAATTAGGGTTTTCTTGGGATTCGAAATTATGAATTTTTTAAGATTTCAAAATTAGGGTTTTTTTAGGGCTTCAAAATTAGGGTTTTTTAGGGCTCCAAATTAGGGCATTTTTAGGGCTTCAAAATTGGGGCCTTTTTATGGCTTCAAAATTAGGGTTTGAAATTAAGGATTTGAGATTATTCCAAGGAATAATCTATTTTTAGGTATTCAAATGTGAATGCTTTTATGGTTTAAAAATTGGGATGTAATTTTGGGTGTTTATTTTAAATTATGTGTTCTTGTTTTAGATTTGGGATGTAATTTTGGGTGTTGATTTTAGATTATGTGTTCATGTTTTAGATTCGTGATGTAATTTTGAGTGTTGATTTTAAATTATGTGTTCTTGTTTTAAATTTGAGATGCAAATAGTATGCACGCTAAGTTGGTTTACAATTATATTTTTTTCTTAAAGGTATGGAGTTTAACCCTGGACCTTATGATTCATCAATTCTATACGATGATGATGACCATGTCGCGAGGGACGTATTTGAAGGGGTGGAAAGGGGTGTTCTGAAAACAATTCAAAGCACAAGTCATCTCCAAGAGTGGATACTAAATGAGGAACAACAACATATATCAAATCGTCAGGGTTTTATTTGGTCATTGTGCTCCCTCATTGGTCTCGGCACGGCGAGTGCCTAATATCCGCTCTAGTTGAGAGATGGAAGAGCGAGACGAACACATTTTACTTTCGGTTTGGTGAAATGACTATTACATTAGAGGACATCGGCTTTATACTTGGACTCCCATGTTATGGCAGGCCCATTTCTTCGAGTAGGGCGTCTGCAACGGTAGCTCAGCTTGCTAGGCAATATTTTTCGAGAATACTGCCGGAAGCCATTACATAAAATGGCATCAAGCTTACGTGGTTGAGAGGGCAGTATCGCGTGCTACCTAATGAATACACTCCTCACGATTTGGAGATGTATACGAAGGCATTCTTGTTGTACATTATTAGAGCTGTATTAATTCCGACGCATTCGAAGAACACGGTGCATCCGAAGTATATGGTGTTCTTGGATGACCTTGAGGAGGTTCAGTCATATTCAACTGTACTTGCGCACCTATATCAAACACTGCATAAAGCCACGGGAAAAGGGTGTCAAGTCCATTGCCGCCTGCCTAACTTTATTATAGGTATGAGTACTTATGTTCTTGGTTAACGTGTTAATATGTTCTTAATTACTTACTAATTTCATACAATGTTTGACTTCGTATATTTGGTCTTATGAAAGGCTACCCACGGGTCATCCACAGTCACGAGATGATTTTGAAGAGACGTGGCCTAGGTTATTGGCCTGGGAGCATGGCTTCCCACATACGCCCCGTCGAAAGAGAAGGGTAGACCTTCATCACCATCTAAAGTTCTATTGGGGAGGAGCTAGAAATATTAGAGGCATCGCATGTGAAGTGGCAGCCCTATTCAGTGAAGTTGGCAACTTCATGTATCGTATGTGTTGGCAGGTTTGGTTCGGATGCTGCTAATTCATTTTGACACATGTGAGTTCCAAATGCCTGATCGCGTAATGAGGCAAGCTGGATATCTACAAGGGATACCAAAACCCGCTATAGACATGTGGCCAAATAGGAAGGGCAGAGGGCTGAACTTCGACCAACCTAATGCCTTGGATATGTTGTGTGACGAGGTGCAACAGTGGAATACATGGCAAGATACGTACGATAGCCTTGTATCAATGCAGAACCCTAGCACTAGTATCAAGGAGTATCTAGAATGGTTTCCCAGGGTGATGCGCATGAGGGTAAATCGCCCTTCCCAGGCAAAGAGAACAACATACGAGCCATGTGCGATTATCGACGAGTTCTAGGCGTTGAACATTCTTCTGCTACAATTTTTATTTGTATTGTTGTCGACCATGATTGCAATGTGTCAGATTATTCATATTTTCCATTCATGGTTTTTAGGTTGACATGGGCAGTGAGGTGTTCAAGCAGCTGGAGGAGTTTGATTAGTTTGTCGCGCATGCCCCTGACAATATCAAAAAGTTCATTAAGATGTACAAGACTGAAGTTCACAACTTCAGTAATGCGTACTGGGGTTACCAGGGGGAGCCGTCTGGTGGTTTGCCAGTTGACGCGCACGGTTCTCGGCCCCAGAGTTAGGTGACCCAAGTAACTCCTCAGGAGCACCCACTAATTCGGTTCGAGAAAGGAAAATAGATGAAGGCATTGAGGCCTGTCAATCGAGATTGGATTAACAAGTATTACTTTGTGCCTGAGCCGAAGGCTAACAAAGTTCCCCATTTCGAACATGGCCGGTTTGTATTACATAGGTCACGAGGATATCAGAATGTTGGTGCCGGATACAAATCTTGCAAGTTTTTTCATCGAGCCTACACAGATATGCTTCGAATTAGAGAGCATCAGTATAACCCCTGCATAGTTGTGAAGATCAACATGTATCCCTCTCATTTCATGTTTCTGGTGCTAGAAAACATGAATAGTTTGACATAATGGAGGAAGAAGAGAGGGAAGAACAAGGGTGCATGGATACCTTCACCAAACTTGCAGGGCATGCTGAGGTCGGACAATCAATGTCATCCGTCTGAGGCAAACATGATCATGATACCTCATATAAATGTGAGCCACTTCTTTTTATTGGTTCTGTATCCTATGACGAAATCGATCCAAATCTATGATAGCCTGAGGGAGGATGATCCTGGTCAGCAGCTGAAGAAGATGTACAAAAAGTACATCAATGCAGTGGTTAGTCTAGAATTTGGAATTAATTTTGCATTATGTCGTATTTGAATCGTTGTTGATGTTTGTTACTCTTTTTGTAGACTACTATCATTCCACTAGTGATATGCCATCATTTGGGAGAGGGCATCACGAACAATCCTACGATGGATCCTTGGACGGTCAAAATGATACAAGATCGGCCAAAGCAGTATAACAGTCATGATTGCGGTGTTTATGTGCTCAAGTACTTGGACTACTTATCTCGTTCAGAGGATCTCGAATATAGGACTTGGTCTTAGAGGGATGCCCCGACATTTAGATATAGTATAGCTTGGGAGCTCAAAAAGGGTGTAGCTAGACGCACTCTTTATTATTATTGATGTAATTGATGCTACGAAGTGTTTATGAAAGTCTTTTTTCACATTAAATTGTTTGATTATTGAATTATATTGAGAATTGTTGGATTGTTGAATTATCTATTGGCTTGTTTGATTATTAGATTGCTGGAGGGAATTCACTTCTAGTTTGACATTGTTGTTAGAATTGTGAGATGTATTAACTTGAGATTTGTATTGGATTATTGGATGGAATGTGCAGATTTGTTTTGGCATAAAGTGAGAGAGAGGGGGAGAGGGAGTTTTGGGGTGGTTTTTCTATGTGACCGCTACTAAGAATGGCGGTTAAGAGCCATGGCCAGCATCTCTAACCGCTATTGCCTCAAGCAGTTAGAGATGCTGAGAGACCTTTCTAACCGCCAGTCTTTGTAGCGGTTACAGACACTTCTCAGCATCTCTAACCGCTAGACACAGAAGTGGTTAGTTTCTTTTTTTTTCCTCTCTCTCTCTTCAGGCTTTTTACACTTAGGCACACTAATTAGCCCTTTCTGTGGATTTCAGTGGAATTTGAAAAAAAAATCAGTGTCGCCCCTACTCGGGCACACTATAGCGCTTTATTCGTAGCTTTCGGTGAATTTTTTTTTGTTTTTTCAAGCTTTTTACACTTTGGGCACAGTAATTAGCCCCTTTTTGTGGAATTTGAATTTGTTTTTTCAGTGTTGCCTCTCCTCGGGCACACTTTAGGGCCAATTTAGTAGCTTTCAGTGATTTTTTTTTTGGGATAATATCATTTTACTCCCCTGAACTATCCCCGTTTTGTTATTTTGGTCCCTGCATTTTAAAATTCGTTAAATCAGTCCCTGTACTTTGTGTCGTCATCAATTTAGTCCCTCCCGTTAGCATTTCTGTTAAATAATGAAAAAATATGGGATAATACCATTTTAGTCCCTGAACTATCCCCGCTTTTTTATTTTGGTCCCTGTACTTTAAAGTTCGTTAAATCAGTCCATGTACTTTGCATCGTCATTAATTTAGTCCCTCCGTTAGCATTTCTGTTATAAATTTAGGAATATTTCTGTCAAGCACTAACCTTATAGTCCTCAACCTATCCCCCTTACCTTTCTCTCTCTTCTCCCTTCCCCATCTTCCTTTCCTCCCTCTCTTCTCCATCCTAGCAGCCACCACCAAAATCATGAACTCCAAATTTCATCCCTTTAAAACTAAACCCATCAATCATCTTCCACTACAATTACATATGACTCACCACATGGAACATCTCTTACCTGATTTAACATACCCTTCCTCCTCCCTCTCAACACCAACACCCCAATTACAGCACAGGAGAGTAGGAAGCCCACCCAATTCCTTCCATTCTCAGATCTGTAACGAAAAATGACAAGAATCTGCAAAGGAAACCCAGAAAGGTCACCCATCTCTATGGAGGGCTTATGCATTCCACCAATTGCTAAAGAAAAGGCAGAAGCGGTGATGGTTGATTTACGGTGGTCGCAGCAGATGTGGGGGAAGAAGAATGGGGGAGAGGGGGGGGTTAATGACAGGTATGATGAACATGTCTTCTTGTGGCTGAGAATGGTGGTGATCGAACAGCTGGTGGTGATGGTTGATTTATGGTGGGGGTAGCAATGGTGGAAAGGCGGTCGGGGGGGTGCTGTGGGTTGGGGGACGGCAGAAATGGAAGAGAGATGAAATATTTTTTCATTAGTTGACTAAAATACTCCCGAGTTTTAACAGAAATGCTAACGGAGGGACTAAATTAATGATGATGCAAAGTAAATGGACTGATTTAACGAACTTTAAAGTACAGGGACCAAAATAAAAAATCGGGGATAGTTCAGGGACTAAAATGGTATTATCCCATATTTTTTCATTATTTAACAGAAATGCTAACGGGAGGGACTAAATTGATGACGGCACAAAGTACAGGGACTGATTTAACGAATTTTAAAATGCAGGGACCAAAATAACAAAACGGGGATAGTTCAGGGGAGTAAAATGGTATTATCCCTCATTTTTTAGGCTCTTTATACTTTGGGCACACTAATTAGCCCCTTTTGTGGATTTTAGTGGAATTTGATTTTTTTTTTCAGTGTCACCATCCTCAGGCACACTTTAAGGCCGATTTCGTAACTTTCGGTGAATGATTAGCCTTATCCCTAAACTGTGCAAGATTAGTTTTATCCCTTGGGGCTGCGTCAACTAGATACTTGTACCCATCCATTGTTGATGCAGCATCCAACAATAAACCATTCATGATGTTACATAGGTGATTATATCGCAGTGTCTCAGATTGCTCAAAATCAACTGTAACATGTGGCTTGTAGGGTATGTAACCATGTATTATATTGGCTTGCTTCGTCCACAGATCTAAGATATACTCTTTCAGAATTTCACGGGCATTCTTCGCGCTAAGAAACTTTAGCGTGTGTCGACAAAGTATACATTTATGCTAAAACAGTTGACAGTTGCAATTAACAAACCCGGTATCTAGACAAACCGATACAGTGAAATGTCTTATGTTCTTCAGAACCGAAGAAGAGCACGTGCGACTATGTCATGCTATATTGATTCGACTTTTGCAGTTCCTCTTGAAACTGTCTAAACATTTCGTTGGTATGGACTAGAAGCCGCATCAGCTTCCAAAGGTGAAAAAACTATTATGGCTCTTTCTCTATAAAAACTAGCAGCTTCAGCTTCTCTTCACGGAAATTTGTTTTGTCAAGGACTTCCTGCATCTCAAGTACAAACTCATTTATAGTTAAGGAATTATCTACGTACCCATCAAAGAAGGCATTCGTACCTTCGCTTCTTAAGGTCGTAGTCATTCCGGCTGCAAAAACAATTTGGTGTAGGCCCCGACCCATTGTGTTTTAATCTTTGTTCCCAACCTATTCTGCTCGCACCGAAAGGCCCAATGGGGTCCCATTTTGCATGACACATCTGCACAAGCAACAGTCATTTTCAACGCTCAATACCGGTCAAAGCATGCACGCTCAAGTCACGTGCACTTCTCACTTTCGTTACGTTACTTCGTCACTCAGAAGTTCATTTTCGCGCAAAGCCTCATGACACTTCGACCGTCGCACTTCGCATCTCGCCCATCGGTGCACCATGGCACTTGCCCAAGGAAGTTGGCTTTGGCCTTCCCCTTGGGGTCGGCCTCGGCCTTGGCCTTCCCCTTGGGGTCGACCTCGGCCTCGGCCTCCCCTTGGGGGTCGGCCTCAGCCTTCCCTTAGCGTTGGCCTTGGCCTCCCCCTAAGGGTTGGCCATGGACTTCCCCTATGGGTTGGCCTTTGGTCTCCATACTTAACGCATTCACTTCTCTTCAAGGGACCATACATAACTCCGTGACCCCGTCGCTCTGACACAACTGCGCGACCCCCGTCGCCAGCGTCCGGGCGCTGCACTTCAACACCCTGTTGCGCCGCTGATACAGCCGTGCCCCCAGGCTCTCTATCACACTACCGTGCCCCCGGCACCTTACTCACTGCATCGCGCCCATGCGCCACAATCATGTTACATGCCCCCGGGCACCACACTCATTCACCACACCATGCACACCTTGCCTTGGTCGTGGAACATGCTTCAACCCACTCTCCGGAGTGTGCAACATCCTACGGGGATAGGCGACTCCTCCGGGACACTATCTCCGCCAGGGAGCTCTTCAACTCCCTTTTCGCCAGGTAGACGGCTCCTCCGGGATACTACCTTGGCCAGTCGGGTAGACGGCTCCACCGGGATTCTAGCTTGACATGTTCCGAGTGCTCTGGCACAAGGACTCACCCGCGGGGATAGGCGACTCCTCCGGGACACTATCTCTGCCAGGGAGCTCTTCAACTCCCCTTCCGCCAGGGAGACGGCTCCTCCGGGATGCTACCTTGACATGCTCCGAGTGCTCCGGCACAAGGATTCACCCGCGGGGATAGGCGACTCCTCCAGGACACTATCTCTGCCAGGGAGCTCTTCAACTCCTCTTCCGCCAGGTACACGGCTCCTCCGAGATGCTACCTCGGTCAGTCGGGTAGACGGCTCCTCCGGGATGCTACCTTGACACGCTTCGAGTGCTTCGGCATTAGGACTCACCCGCAGGGATAGGCGACTCATTCGGGACACTATCTCTGCCAGGGAGCTCCAAGTGCTCCGGCACAAAGACTCCCCTTCTGCCAGGTAGACGGTTCCTCCGGGATGATACCTTGGCCGGCTAGGTAGACGGCTCCTCCGAAATGCTACCTCGGCCCGCGAAATAGACAACTCCTCCAGGACACTATCTCCGCCAGGGTGCCTACGTGACTGGCCTACGTGCTCCGGCACTGGGGGCTTGCGTTGGCACCCCTAGGGACTATGACCCCCGGGTCGCTCTGAGACGGAAGTAGGTCTTCAGAGGGCATCGTACCTAGTTCACCTGGCAGTTGGGCGTCGGGTCTTCCCCACCACTGCCAGGCCTGTAGGACTCTGCAAGGGCTTGGATTGGAGGCTAGATCAAGGGGGTTCTCTGGCCACACCGACGATGTGGGAGCCAGAGTTTCCAGACAGATAGGGCGACGCTGTTCGGGGCAGGCCGATTGAATATGTGATCCGACATTCCGTGGAACACCGACACTCGTGGACCCCCCAGTGGCGTGTCACTCCCGGGGAGTGCCATGTGTCGGTTAATGACATCATCATCTCAATCTCTATAAATAGAGGTCTTGAGAATTCATTTGGGACGAAACATTAAGTTGGACATTTTCAGAACATATTTTCACTTTCTCACTCTAGAATCCTAGAGAGAGAAACATACAGGACCCTAACTCTGGACCTAAGCATCGGACTGTGACTGTCGTCGTGTATTCATCCTGCGATATTGCCCTCGCAGAACTGCCACCCTCAAGCTTTGTCTGGGAAGCCCTTGGTCTCTGCCCTTGTTCCACCCTTGTTGTGTCTCACATCAACATACTTGGCATCTGACTTGGACTGCATTCCTTGTGGCACCTGCACGTAGGTACGAACCCACTTTCCTTGGCATTATTTTGGCGACTCCGCTAGGGAGGTGAGCATCATATTGCAGTCTGCCTATCTTCCACACTCAGTTTCCATGCATATACAACAAAGAGTTACGAGGGCTACCAGCCTAGGCCTCATCCGCACCGTCCAAGAAGAGCATCATCTCGACAATCAAGAAGAGACCAGCCACAACCAACTCCAGCCTCTACCCGAGATGGATGCACCTGATGTGGCCGCAATCGTCAACGCCACAGTCCAACACTTTACTCCTACCATCGCCGAGCTCTAAGACTCTCAATCTTCTCTCATGGTTGTCATCTTATAAATGCAAAAATCAATCCAAGTCTTGACTTCACAATCACCGACTTCCCGAAGCCTTAGAGCTCTGCACCTTGTGCCCATTACTCACCCCGTGTCATCCCAAGCTCCAGGTTTGGCCCCTCCTGCTCATATCCAACCTTCAGGGCCTGGCCTAGTTTTGGACACTACTCAGGTCCCAGTGTCGCGACCACCGCTGCCTTGGTCCTCCCGGCCCTCGACAGTAGGACTCGGGGCACCTCAGCCCCCGGCGCCACACCTTACCCTTGCTCGAAGCACTTCGGAGACTCACGAATCAATTGAGATGGAGCCTAACCTGAACATAACTAGTCGAAACCTAAACACAAGTCATTCCACTGGCTTACTCCAGTCGACATTTCCTGACGACCAGCCTCCAGCAGCTGACACTACCCATGTGCAAACTATGCCCCAACAAGTTGCTCACCACCACCAACCCTCTCTACCATCGTCATCCCCTCAATGCCTCAGGTTGCACCGTCTGGGGGCTCTGGTGCTCGGATCATCACGACAGGGCACAAACCCTCACATGCGTCGTACGTCACCAAGCATGACCTTGATGCCCTCCTTCACCGTCTCAAGCAGTCATCCTTACCCCACTCCCCCTCTAAGCTATCAGGTCATGCTCCCTACTCTGGCAGCCTCGCTACCAAGCCCTACCCTGCCAAGTACAAACAATCATCCTTCACCTTGTTGAACGGCAAAGAGGGCAACGCCCGCGAGCACCTCACCCATTTTGCTAGCTCCATGGAGCACTACGGGGAGGACGACACTTTGAAGCTTCGGGAATTTCACAAGTCCCTGACTGGTCTCGCCTACTCTTGGTATCATCAGATTCCCGACAGTACTATCCACTCATGGTCCGACATGGTCCAACTCTTCCTTGACAAATTTCACTATGAGACGGAACGTGTGACCATCGTTGACATTGCCGGAATCCGCCAGAACCCTGGGGAAGACCTCAACACCTATGTTATGCGATTTCATCACAAGTGCTTAGAGTGAACTGACTTCAGCAAAGATGAAACCCCTGTACCCATTTGCATCAAGAACATGAAAAACACCTCAGGGTCTACCTTGAAGACCTCTAGCTTCGGTCCTGGGGACATCTCAAAGAAGCTGCGCGACGCATCTATGACTCCGTCGGTCCGTCAAAGACCCCAAAGCCCTAACCTCATATTGCCTTGGCCGCAACGATGGAAGCAGCCAGTAACGACGACAACAACCGTAAGCATTAGTCCCAAGGAAGGGACGGGCGCCCTGCCAAGAGAGGGCAACCAATGCCTGCCCCGGAATACGCGTGTGACTTGAAGACTGTTAGAACTCTCCTCGAGGCATGGATCGACGACAATGCCATAACCCTGCCCAATGTTGACATTGAACCTACCCCGGAAGACTTAGCTCGTCACAACTACTACCCCTATCATCGGAAGGTCGGTCACGGCCTCAAGTGGTGCAGGGGACTCAAGTTTGTCTTCGCCGACAAGATTGCGTCCGGAGAGCTCAAACTCTAAGTACGGGACATATGACCCACCCGACCAAGCCTTGGCATGCCTTAGTGCATTTTCCACACTTGTAATTTTTTCGTTCATTTTACAAGTTTTCATGTACGTCATACCCATGTATCAAGGCATGTTGCCTATCCTTCGTTATCAATGAAGTTACATTTTTCAGACTTAGAAAATTTTCAAGCTACATTGCACTTGCACAAGTCTATTGACATCACCCTTCATGACATCACCCACTCCCTTGGGGGCTTCACCCATTCCCAACCCCTTCGGCCTCACATTGCAACGACTTGGTACGTGGTGCGTAGGGTGGCTCGAGCCGCGCTACTACGGTCGCATCATCATCCTTCATTTACTTTTCTTGACACTTAGAAAAAAATTCATTTTTTTTCGCAACCGGTCATCGATGATCACCCTCAGCTGTCTCCCTCGGCACCCTTGTTTGAGCTCAACACTTAGAAAAAAAAAATCTTCACTTTTCACAGCCGGGTCACCACCTTCAACGGCCTCCCTTAGCATCCTTGCCCATACTCAAAAAAATAACATTCAACACTTAGAAAAAATTTCAAGTTTTTCATCTTCTCCACTACTCCCCACATTCATGCTCTCATTACTCCCCCTCACTCTTTCCTCTCTTCCCTCACCATACTTCTTCCCACTTCATACATAATTTTCTCTCTTATGGAAAAGGTTTTCATTCTTCTCCCATCCCACTCCTCTCATTCTCATCTTGTGCATTGTGAAAATTTTCATTGGGGGCTCCCTCTTTAGTGCTGAAAAAAATAATAATTATATATTATTATTATTATTTACTTATTTAATCCAAAATCCAAATCCATTCGGGCGGGCAGAACCGACCGACCCGCACCCTGACCCGCGCGACCATTCTCTCTCTGTGCCAGCCCGACCCACTGGAACCCACATCTGACCCGCGTCCCTCCCAGAAAACCCTAAACCTAATTTTCTCTCATCTCTTTCCCATATGCGCCGCCGCAACCCTCATTGGCGCCGCCACCTTTCGGCCTCGGCCTCCAGCCGCTCAGCTCCCCGGCCGACGTCGCCTTCTCGCCGACGACCCCTCGCCCTCGCCCACACCTCCCACTCTTCTATCTTCTCTCTCTTGCCCCTCGGCCACCCGCGGCACCTCGTCGCTGCCACCGCCCCCTTCTTCCCCATTCCTTCCACTCCATCTTCCCCCTCCCCTCCCTTTGGCCTCGGCCACCCCCCCTCTCCCCCATTGGCCTCTGCCTCCCCAACCCCTTCCCTAGGCCGACCCCCCCTTCCTCTCTCCCCTCCGTCTTCCCCTCCCTCTACCCCCTCGGCCTCGGCCCACTTCTCAGTCCCCCCTCTTTCACTTCCCCCCTCTCCTTCTCCCCAAGCTCGGCCTCGGCCACCCCTCCCTCTCCCCCCTCGGCTTCGGCCTCCCCAACCCCTTCCCTAGGTCGACCCATCCCCCTCTTCAACCTTCGGCCTTCATCCTCCTCCCCCTCCCTTCACCTTCGGCCATCATCAAGGCCACCCATTTTGGCTTTCCCAAAGCCATGGCCATCACCTTCAAGAACCTCTCCATCTCTTCTTTCCCTTCACCACCTTCGACCCGCACACATTCACCCAATGGCCGATAACCATCACCAACCATCATCCTCACAAGCATGCACAAAAAAAAAAAAAAACTCATCATGACGACCAACGCGCGCCTCGCGTCCAACCTTTCACTTCCGTCACAACACCCAAGTCCACCCCACCACCTTCGACCTTCCCACATTCACATCATGGCCGACATCCAAGGCCGGCAACTTCAAAAAAAAAATTTGCAACATTGACCGTCGTGGACTGCCCCCGCATCGCGATGTCCGATCGCGCACATCGCGCCCCAACACATTTCATACTTTTTTACACTTAGAAATTTTTTTACAAATTTGATCACGTCCCGTGTGACGACATCCTCCGACATCAACATCCTTGGTAGGTGGTGCGCGAGGTAGCTCGAACCACCTACTCCTACTCATTGTTCGACGCTCGTCGCCCGGGCGCTGTCTTTGCGACCCCTGTCGCCAGCACCCCGTGCGTCGTCTCCGCGACCCCCGTCACTAGCACCCATGCGATGTCTCCGCGACCCTCGTCGCTAGCGCCCGTGCGCCCTCTCCGCGACGCTTGTCGCCCATCGCCCGGGTGACGTCTCCGCGACACTCGTCGTCCGTCGCCCGGCTACCATTTACATTCTTGCACCCCTGTGTCCTATCATCGTGCTTTTGTCTCAACCCCCAACCATCCCAAGGTTTTCTTAGGTGGTGCATGAGGTGGCTCGAGCCACATACTCTTCATCATCATCATGCATTGACGACGTGAGCAACTCGTCAGCCAAACAACATCAAAATCT
Source organism: Escallonia rubra (assembly GCA_033065855.1). Classification (NCBI taxonomy): domain Eukaryota; kingdom Viridiplantae; phylum Streptophyta; class Magnoliopsida; order Escalloniales; family Escalloniaceae; genus Escallonia; species Escallonia rubra. Next base: position 157,491 of record JAVXUO010001377.1, on the reverse strand, counting down.
TGCTAAGAGTTTATGCGTGCGGTGCCCGCTCGGGTTGCCCCTCTGCGCACACCACACGCAGGGGGCTTATGTTCCCAACCTATTCTAGTCACACCCAAAGGCCCACTGGGGTTCCATTTTGCATGACAAATCTGCACAAGCAACAGTCATTTTCAACGCTCACAACCGGTCAAAGCATGCACGCTCAAGTCACGTGCACTTCTCACTTTCGTTACGTTACTTCGTCACTCAGAAGCTCATTTTCGCGCAAAGCCTCATGACACTTCGACCGTCGCACTTAGCATGTCGCCCATCGGTGCACCATGGCACTTGCCCAAGGAAGTTGGCTTTGGCCTTCCCCTTGCAGTCTGCCTCGGCCTTGGCCTTCCCTATGGGGTCGGCCTCGGCCTTAGCCTTCCCTATGGGGTTGGCCTCGGCCTTGGCCTTCCCCTTGGGGTCAGCCTCGGCCTTGGCCTTCCCCTTGGGGTCGGCCTCGGCCTTGGTCTTCCTTATGGGGTCGGCCTCGGCCTCCCCTTGGGGGTCGGCCTCGGCCTTCCCTTGGCGTTGGCCTTGGCCTTCCCTTGTCGTTGGCCTTGGCCTCCCCCAAAAGGTTGGCCTTGGACTTCCCCTATGGGTTGGCCTTTGGTCTCCATACTTAACACATTCACTTCTCTTCAAGGGACCATACATAACTCCGCAACCCCGTCGCCCGGACACAACTCCGCGACCCCCGTCGCCGACGTCCGGGCGCCGCACTTCAACACCCCGCCGCGCCACTGACACAGCCGTGCCCTCGGGCTCTCTATCACACTACCGTGCCCCCGGTACCTTACTCACTGCATCGCGCCCATCCGCACAATCATGTTACATGCCCCCGGGCACCACACTCATTCACCACACCATGCACACCTTGCCTTGGTCGTGGAACATGCTTCAACCCACTCTCCGGAGTGTGCAACATCCTGCGGGGATAGGCGACTCCTCTGGGACACTATCTCCGTCAGGGAGCTCTTCAACTCCCCTTCCGCCAGGTAGACGGCTCCTCCAAGATGCTACCTCGGCCAGTCGGGTAGACGGCTCCTCCGGGATACTACCTTGACATGCTCTGAGTGCTCCGGCACAAGGATTCATCCGCAAGGATAGGCGACTCCTCCGGGACACTATCTCTGCTAGGGAGCTCCAAGTGCTCCGGCACAAAGACTTCTCTTCTGCCAGGTAGACGGCTCCTCCGGGATGCTACCTTGGCCGGCCAGGTAGACGGCTCCTCCGGGATGCTACCTCGTCCCGCGGAATAGGCTACTCATCTGGGACACTATCTCCGCCAGGGTGCCTGCGTAACTAGCCTACGTGCTCCGGCACTGGGGGCTTGTGTCGGTACCCCTAGGGACTATGACCCTCGGGTCACTCTGAGATGGGAGCAGGTCTTTGGAGGGCATCGTGCCTAGTTTACCTGGCAGTTGGGCGTCGGGTCTTCCCCACCGCTGCCAGTCCTGTGGGACTCTGCAAGGGCTTGGATTGGAGGCTATATCAAGGGGGTTCTCTGGCCACACCGACAATGTGGGAGCCAGTCTTTCCAGACAGACAGAGTGATGTTGTGCGGGGCAGGCCGGTTGAATATGTGATCCGACAGTCCATGGAACACCGGCACTCGTGGACCCCCCCAGTGATGTGTCACTCCTGGGGAGCGCCACGTGTCGTTTAATGACATCATCATCTCAATCTCTATAAATAGAGGTCTTGAGAATTCATTTGGGACGAAACATTAAGGTTGGACATTTTCAGAACATATTTTCACTTTCTCATTTTAGAATCCTAGAGAGAGAAACATACAGGACCCTAACTGTGGACCTAAGCATCAGACTGTGACTGTCGTCGTGTATTCATCATGCGCTATCGCCCTCGCAGCACTGCCACCCTCAAGCTTCGTCTGGGAAGCCCTTGGTCTCTGTCCTTGTTCCACCCTTATTATGTCTCACATCAACATACTTGACATCTGACTCGGACTGCATTCTTTGTGGCACCTTCACGTAGGTACGAACCCACTTTCCTTGGCATCAATCTCGTACAATTCTTTCAACCTTTCATGATTGTGCAAAGAGTAGCACCCATTAACTTAGCCCTACTCTCTTCAAACACGTCGACCGTCAACGATTTCTTGACACATGTATTAAAGTCACTCTTGAATGTCGGATGATTTGCATATACATTGTGAAACCGTTCGGGATATTTGTTGCTTATGTGCCATGAGCACAAACCATGGTGAGTATCTGGCAAGGACTTAGCGATTGCGTTTTACATTGTCAGATCTTGGTCGGTGATGATGGTTTTTTGGGGAATATGATACATTGCTTCAAGCCACGTTTCAAATAACCAAGTAAATGATTCCTCTGTCTCATCCCGAAGTAGGGCAAAGTCAAACAATAATTATTAGTAGTGATGGTTCACCCTGGTAAATGGAGCAAAAGGCATAAAGTACTTATTTGTGATTAATGAGAGAAAGGAGAGAGAAAGAGAAAAAAAGTAAGAAGACTAGTCCACTACATAATGTAGCGAATGAAAGAAATGAGAGAGAAAGAGAAAAAAAAGTCAGAACATTAATGAGAGAAAGGAGAGAGAAAGAGAAGAATGGTCAGAAGACTTGTCCGCTACATAATGTAGCGGATGGGCTCCTTTTAAGTTGGAGGGTACTTTTGTCAAAAAACCGTCCGCTACAAAATGTAGCGGACAGACTTAAAAAACGTAAAAAAAGATCTAGACCGTTCATAGATCGCGTATGGATGACCAGATCGTGCTGGCAACTTAACTCAAGTTGCCTGTGCGGTCAACGGATCAGCTCCATATATATATATATATATATATATATATATATATATATATATATATATGTGTGTGTGTGTGTGTGTGTGTGTGTGTGTGTGTGTGTGTGTTATTCGTCCATCCACGTGTTATCGTGGACAACCCTGATTAATTTTTGTTTTTAGCTAAAACTCGCCTAACCGCTACTCTTTGTAGCAGTTAGCTTTTTTCCAGATCTGCCCTCCCTCACTCTCATTCTATTCTATTTCACTTTCATTCTGTCTCTTTTCCTTTTGTTGATTCTCTCTCTCTCTCTCTCTAGCCACTTTCATTTTTGTCATTGCATCACTTTCATGTTAACAACCTTTGATCAATATGTTGAAAGCTCTTCATTACCCACAATCTGGTATTTTCTTACGATGAATCCTACCGGCTCTTACCAATCATAGAATTGCAAATCCAGCCTAATGAAACAAAAAACCATTTGCACGCAAAACCCCCTAAACGACCACAGAGACAATCACAGAGCAGAGACACGGAAATGGGCAGAACTTGAACTCAGCATTGACCATAGAAAAAAATGGAAAAAAAATCAAAGGCATGTAATACATCTTTAAAAAAAGGATAATCCCAATCAACAATTTCAAAAACCAAAAAAAAAAAAACGTGGATAATCTGGATGAATATCTGGGGTTTGTGAAACCACAATCTCAATCCACAAAAAAGGGACATGGATAAGCTTTAAGGATCTGGGCAAAGGGCAGATGCGGTGGCAACAATGGCAGCATGGGCGATGGCCAGATGCAGCGGCGATTGTGGCGTCATGGGCGATGGCCAGATGTGACGGTGGTGGCATGGCGAAGTGCAAGTGCGGCGGTTGTGGCTTGGGAGAAAGATGGCGAGGGAAAAAGCTTCGGGGAAGGAGAGACAGAAAGAGTCGGTAGACAGATAAAGAAAGAGAGAAAGAGATGTTAGACAAATATAAGAGAGAAAGAGGGGGGAAGGGGGGACATTTTCGGTACAAACACTGACCGCTACTCTTTGTAGCGATCAAGCGCATTAGAATTAAATAAAGAGTAATATGAACCGTCCACGATCACACGTGGGAGGCCGGAGGACAGTTTGAGAAATAATGATTTCTCCAACTTTAGATAGGGAACGACACCCTATATTTATATTCTTAAAAGCAATTATGGATATTTACATATCTGAGTTTGTTTAGTTATGAGTACTCTAAAAGTTAGCAACTCATTTTCACTTAATTGTTTTTCAACTTTTTGCCACTTACTTAATTCTAAAACAATGTTGGCTACAAAATAGATTATATAAATGCATGAGTTATGCGCTCCAAGAACAATTTGCTCAAAATGTTGACCATGGTCATGCTAATCTTCCTCTTTTGCCTAGCCTTCTTTGTCAACTATTATTTGAAAAGTAACATATGCATTCCTTGTGAAAAGGAGGTCAAATGCTCGGTGGACGAGCATTTAGGTGACTCCTTGTGAAAAGGAGAACATCTACTTGAAGATGAGGGATGAAAGGGCATATACATAGTAGGGTCAAATACACGTAGGTACCCTGAAACTATCACTTTATCTCAATTAAGGGTCCCAAAGTTTAATTTTTACACATAAGGGCATGTAACTCCAAATTTGCAACAAGGGCATCCGTCTAAATTCCTAACGGTTCAGCCCTTTCCGTCAGGGACATTTTTGGGATTCCATATTTGAGAAATCCCCTTAGGGCTGCAAAAAAAAAACTCAAAAGAAAACATAGTGCAGAACCCGCCCGACCCACGCGTGACCCGTTCGCGCGTGTCTTCCTTCAACAAAGCCAGGATCCAATCCTAGACCCGTAACCCATTGCCCGATCCATCCACCTGACCCGCACACTGCCTCTATCTCTCTCTCTCTCAACCCTAATCCCTCATCTCCTTCTTCGCGCCGCAACCCTTGGCGTCGCTGTCGCCCCTCCTATGGTCTCACTGTCGCGCCTCCCTATCATCGGTATTCCCCATGCCCCGTCGCCCTTCTTCATTTCTTCCATCCTTCCTCATCCCCCCTCCCCGCCGGCAGCCCCGAGCCGCACCCCTTAGCGCCGTCATCGCATCTACGGCCTCACTAACGCACCTCCCCATTACCGGCATCCCCCACACCCCGTCGCCATTTTCCCTCTCTTCCATCCTTCATCATCCCCCTCCCCGCCGGCAGCCCCGCGCCGCACCCCTTAGCGTTTTCGTCGCCTCTACGGCCTCACTGACGTACATCCACATCGTCGGCATCCCCCACACCCCGTCGACATTCTCCCTCTCTTACATCCTTCGTCATCCCCTCTCCCCGCCGGCAGCCCCACGCCACACCCCTTAGCGTCGCCGTCGCCTCTACGGCCTCACTGACGTACCTCCCCATCGCCGGCATCCCCCACACCCCGTCACTTTTCTCCCTCTTTTCCCTCCTTCATCATCCCCCGCCTTTCCCGCCGGCAGCCCCATGCCGCACCCCTGGTTAGCAATGGTAATCTGGATGTTTACCAAACAACTGCCAAAAATGTTCGTAACCCTAGTTAGGAATTACCAAATACCAAATATGGAATCCCAAAAATGCCCCTGACGGAAAGGGCTGAACCGTTAGGAATTTAGACGGATGCCCTTACTTGTTGCAAATTTGGAGTTACAGGCCCTTATGTGTAAAAATTAAACTTTGGGACCCTTAATTGAGACAAAGTGATAGTTTCAGGGTACCTACGTGTATTTGACCCTAGATAGTATTTGCCCTCACTTCCTGAAGTGTGAATGTGGGGATATGTGTGTAATTACGGCGCATGGAAGTCATCAGAAAGGAAATGAAGGGCCACTAGATCTCTACTGTTGAATGATGTGTCACAAGATCATTGGACCGCATAATCCTAAATATAAGGGCGTCTCTCTTCATTTTTGCCTCACTTCACTTCAGAGATAAAGCAAAGGAACTGACCTAACTTGGAGAGATCTTGAGAGTTGACTAGATTCATGAAGAAGTTGTCGGAGAATTTGGAGAGTAGTCGGAGTTCGTCTTTACTAGAACATCATTCTTCATCCTCTTTTTCAAGAGTTAACTACTCGGTTGACCACTGTTTACTATTAGGCAAATTCAACTTTGGTCAATGGATATCAATTTGTGTTAAAGTGACCACTAAATTTCGAAGTTTATTTCAATCAGGTCACTCATTTGACTTCTGTTAGACCAAGTCATTAATTTAGGGTAAAACCATCCCTTTTCTTTTCCCCTTCTTCCTTTTTCTTCTCCTTAGATTGTCCTTGTTCCTTCTTCTTCTCCCTAGATTGTCCTTGTTCCTTCTTCTTCTCCCAACTCCAACACCACCGTCACCGCTCTACCACCAACCACAAAGCACACCCACCCAAACAGTCACACACACACACACACTGTCATACATGCAACACATACACAAGTCACACCCACACACACGCGCGCACAATGTTACAAACAAACACGTAGTACACGAGCGCGTGCACGCACGCACACACACACACAAAATATCACACGCACATACATACAGTCACACCCACACACACGCGTGCACACATACACAGTCACTCCCACAGCCACACCTACAAAAATAAACACAACCACACACAGTCACAACACACACACACATGCACACACACACACACGCGCGCACAATCATACCCACAGACACAACCACCCACACACACATGCATGCTCACACACACTCTGTCACATGCATACAAACACTATCGCACACACAAAAACCAAAACAGAACGCCAAAAACTCCAAATTGAGTTTTCAAAAAGAAGTCAAGATCGACAAGGAAAGAAAAAATCAAAATTCTACCAAATATCAATTTTTTCTTCAGTTTATAAAACTGAAGAAAAAACTAAAAACAAAAAAAATTTAAACGCTGCCATAGAAAAGGGGTGTTGGCCTCTTTTTCAAACTGTTTGAGGTAGTATACAAATATAAGACTTAGGGATCGTGCTATATAGTGGTATGTGGGTGCATTATCTTAGGACACTGGGCTGAAGAAGAAGAGGAAGGAAAATGGGTAAGCAAAAAAATTTAAGGCAGATGGGACTAGGTTTGGGCTTAGGAAGGTAGGCGTGAGCAATCAAAAAGTCAACAACAGGTATACCCAACCCAACTATAAACTTAAACCATATAGTTTCGGCTCAATAATAAAGTTCAATTTTAATAAGGTATTCTCGAGGTCGATCCTTGACGTCTTTGCATACAATCTTAGTTCGCATACTTTTCCATCTTCTCCTTTGAGCATCAATAGAACATCAAACCAAATATGAAAGCCGAAGTATCTATGTTCTGCATATGTACTGATTATAACATTAAAATAAAATCACTTTGACCCAAAATTTAAGCGCGTGGTTCTTGAAAATAAATCACTAACATACTGGAGCGAGATGCCAAGAAGACCTTCATGTCAAGCTAGACCTGCACAATTAAATGTACTACTACTACAACTAGGGCAGCTCGACCATCATAAACTCAAGGATATTGCCTATGTGAAAAGTCTAATGTTCTAAGCTAGACGCACACAGTAGCACAGGAACCAAGATCTTCAAGAACTGTGAAGGCAATGACTCAAGAGGACTACGCCTATGGCTATGACTTTGCGTTGAGCTTTATGGGTTTAACCAACACATTAAAAAAAATTGAGTTTTTACCCAATCCAAACCTAGAATGGGCTGAGTTCATATAATAGTTAGTTGTTTGGGTTAGGCTTTTAAAATTCATTCGGTAAAAGTACCATTTTTTAACCACAAGCCAATGTAGCCAGCGCTGTTGCTGCCAACAGCCACCACCCTACCGACTGCTGCCACCACGCTGTTGGCCGCCATCACCGGGCCACCATCATTCCACTTTTTAATTAAATAAAAAAAATTATCTTAATCAACCCAAAAAAGCCAACTCAAACCAACCCGACTCAGCTTAATTTATTCGCTCTTTTGTTGTGTTAACGCTCGTTGGGCTTTTAAAGCACATCAATTTTTTGGCTCGGGTAAAAATCCAACTCAACCCAACTCATTCAAGTTGCATCCCTAACCATGCCTTTGTCAAAGGCCCGGCAAGAGATAATGCCCTTACTCAATCGTTATAAACTAGTCTGATACAATCTTCTAACAAAACTTTCCTACAATTTTCCACACCCTTGTAATAGAAATCATGAAAGACCCATTGGCCTCAGGAACTGATGCAATAATTGTTTATAGGATTAGAATATTACAATGTATTACCAAGTCAAATGGAAACATTTACTCTTTCCATCAAACAACTAAAAGTGCTCCACAAATTAAAAGGTAATTTTTCCACTAAGACTCAGTAAAGAATACAATTAGGAAAGAAAAGCACGTTGCATGCTGCTTAGAAAAACCTACTCAGAAGGATAATAGCTGGAAGCATCTCAGCTGCTTGTGTGCCTACGCTAGCAATTCACTGAACTTTTAGCTCAAAGGGTTAGGTCCTCACCATCACTGTAATTAGGGAAGGTAACGCATTTAAAAACTTTGCACTTGGAACACAAGTTATAGCCGATCTGCAGAAGGAATGGAGCGAAAAAAATCAAAAAGATTTACTTGCGCTAATTAGCTGGGTCCTGTAAGAATTTTTTTTATGACAGAGAGAGCTAATCATATCTACACATATCAGATCTTTAATTTAAACCAAAATTTTTCTACCAACTGCATTCTCCAAGATACTTGTGTTTTTGTCAGTCATCTGAAGCAAGTAAAGAACAAATCCTTTTCTAAGATTTCCGTGACTTTACCAAGTTGGTCACTAGAGAAAGTTAGGAGTCTTACATAGAACTATGTTACGCTGTCATGTTACTACGTTTTACCTACTACACCTAATCTGAACTACACAATATGTCTATAATCGCAAGACGCAAACTAAGGTAGTGTTTGAAAACCATTTGGATTTCTGTTTTTTCTCCAGTTTTGTAAACTAGTAAAAAAAAAGCGTTTGCCACATAATTTTCGTTTTTTTTCCCTTCAGTTTAGAAAATCAGTTTTTAAAATAGGACTGTTTTTGAAAACTTTCATTTATGAGTTTTGGGTTTTCAGTTTTGGTTTTTATTTTGAGACCACTACTACCACCCCCCCTCCCACCGCAGCCCGCCTGCCGTCGGCGGCCACCACTGTCGCCACCGGGCGGCCACCACTGCCACAACCACCTTCAAAGAAAAAACTCAAAATAAAAATTGGGTAATCAAACACCCAAAAGAAAAAACTCAAAATAAAAACTTGGTAATCAAACACCCAAAAGAAAAATCAAAACTCACCAATAAAAACTAAACTGGTTTTGTTTTTTTTTTTTTTTTTTTTTTTTCAGAAAATCAAAACTGAAAGTGATTTCAAAAATACCCTAAAATCAGGAATTCGCTTTTGTCACCCGCTCTATAACTAAGTTACCACTAATAAGAGAACAAGAGGTGTATAAACGGATCCTTACAGCTCTGCAGGATGGACACCGGCGATAGATACGATTGTTTTCAGCTTTCACATTAGTTTTCTGCCCTTTGCAAAAATCACATAACAACCACCCTTTCCCACTGCATGGTACACACGCGATTCCTGCATCAACCTGAGAAAGAAGGCCAAAATGCAGTAATGGATCAGAGTCAAGGTGGAAGTAGCAAAACACAAAGCATAAAGCAATAACAACAAACGCACATTCAAAATCACAGAGTATCCCATGTGGGCATTCAATTTTACAAAGGTAAAAATATGATATTTAAATGATGTCAACTTGCACAAGCGTACAAAATAGAAATAGAAACCTCTATTCTCGATATCTATTACCGGCAAATAGACAAAGGCAATTTGTTATAGGGTTAATTATACACGGCACTTCTGAGATTTATCCAAAGTTACACATTGCGCCTACTAACTTATTTTATCTGAGCTACTCTTTTTAATTTTCCAGTTTGCGTAGTTAACAGAATCAATAAAAAGACGGTAATACCCAAAATATTCTCTAAGTGTTGGTATCGGGCCCCGAGCTCCCCCAATTTGGGTACCCTCTCCTTGCCCCTTAGTCTCACCTCTCATGGGGGCTCCTTGCCTCCTCCCTTGGTATCTCCACTCCTTGGGAGTTCCATGCTCCATGACCTAGGTCAACACAGCCGGGCGTGATGAAGACCGACCGTGCTCAAGCACCATCTCCGTATTACGTGCCCCTGGCACAGTGCTGTCATTATGAACGTGCAGTTTGACTATTCCTGACAGACGTTTTTGCGCTACGCCCCCTGACATTACAACATTTACAATGCCCGAACCCTGCGACTGCTCGACCGCGCCCGAGCGCCTATCACTGTTACCCTAAAGTGTCGTCTCTGAGCTACGTGCCATCGGTACCATGCCCTTCACCACGCCCAAGCGCCGCCTCACTCCATACAAGCCCCGACACTCCGTCCCTCGACTACGACCATGTGATGTCGCGGTGTTATGTGCTCTAGCATAACACTTAGTGGACGAGCCCCACGTCGTCTTTATTGAGCGTGTCCCTAGCACCCCATACAACCGGACGTGCTATGCACCCCCCCCCCACCACCACTTATACATTCGCACCCCAGGAAATCTGTCACACTATCATGGTCCTGGCATTGGTCCATCTCTTCACCACACCATCTGTACCTCGCATTGGCCGTGGAACATGCTTTGACCCACTCTCCAGAGCATGCAGCATTCATCGGCGTAGGTGACTTTTCAGGACAATACATCAGCCCCTCGAGTAGACGACTCCCCCGAGACACTATCTCCGCCAAGAAGCTTCGAGTACTTCAGTACGAGGACTCACTCTGGCAAAGTTGGCGATTCCTCTGGGACACTACCTTGGTGATTCGGAGTGCTCCAACACAAGGACTCCTTAGAGGATAAGGGACTAATCTGGAACATTATGTCTGCCAGGGTGTTCTGAGTGCTCCCACACAAGGACTCCCCTTTCGCCAGGTAAGCAACTCCTCCGCGACACTACCTCGACCCTACCAGATAGGCAACTCCTCCTGGACACTACCTCTGTATATCGGGTAGGTAACTCATTCAGGATTCTACCTCAGCCCGTCGAATAGATGACTCCACCAGGATTACAATTTTGGTGCGCTCCAAGTGCTTCGGCACAAGACAAATGCGAGATAGGCGATCCATCGAGACACTATCTATGCCAGGGTGTCTACAACTAGTCTGCATGCTTCGGCATTTGGTGCTCTTCATCGACAGCCCCGGGGACTATAACCTTGGGTCACTCCGAGATAGGAGTAGGATACCGAAAGGCATCGCACCTAATTTGCCTGGTAGCTAGGGGTCGGCCCTTCACCACCTCTATCAGGTTTTTCGGCGTCTCTCGACCCCCCTGTAGGACTCAAGAAGGGCTATGGACTGGTGGCTGTATCAATGAATTTTCTGGACACAACACGACTATGTGAGCCAGTCTTCCCAGACATAAAGAACGAAGTTATGCGGGGCAGGCCGGGTGAATATGGGATCCAATAGTTTATGTAGCACTGGCATTTGTGCCCCCACCCCCCAGTGAGGTGTCACTTCCACAGAGAGCCACATGTCGCTTAATACATCACCTTCCCAACCTCTATAGTGGCCCTGAAAGTTCATTTTCAGAAGATTGGTATTCATTTGCATATTTCGCTTTCTCACTCTAGAATCCTAGAGCTAGAGAATCCCAGAGAGAGAAAGCTCCTAGACTTCAGACCCTGACTCTGGACCTAACCATTAAACTCGTGGCTTTGTCGCGTGTTCACCCAGAGCCTGCGCCTAGGAAGCCTTAACCTAGGCCCTTGCTCCGGACCTTCATCCTTGCATTGTCCCACAAGATCATACTTAATTTCTGCCTCAAATTCCATTTCTTGTGGCACTTCCACATGTACAGCAAACCGATTTTGTTGGCATCAACATTCACCATATGTTGATCAACCTGTAGACTTAAATAGTTCCACTTTGTACATATACATATACAGAGTGATTGGTTAACTTTAGAAACGATAGCAATAACACGATAGTTCTTACCTTTCCTTTAAGACATTGAACAAGAAGAAAGTAGAGTAAATAGTAAGTGTAATTACGTACGCATGTAGATATGAAGTCTTGATCATCTGGGAAAAAGGTGTATACTACACTTCGATACCATAAGTAGGGGCAAGTGTAGATAGGACATAAAATGTTGTACCGGGTATGAAGCCTAAGCGCACCAAACTTCTTTTCACTAGAGTGAAATTACTGAACTACCTGAAGCCTCAGATTTGGTCGGAGACCCCAAGGCAACCCACCTAAATTATGATGCCCCTCCAGTACTTGGATGCTCAAGTCGATTGAAACTTCAATCTCTTCGTTCATAGGTGCTGAAAGAAGCTAAGCGTTGGCCGCCATGACGCCTAAGGACGGTCAGAAGTAACCAGCAACCATCCGAAGATTTTATCACTATACATGCAACCAGCACTAAATCGATGGTACCAACAAGCCAAGACCCCACCTACCATTGGTATATCTGCCAATGGACTCTAACTACGGACTATATCAGTGAAATCATAGTCTAGATTTGCAAATAAACTCAATTTCTGGGGCACCCACTCGGCAAAATCCAGGTCTAATTAAATGCAGTGAAGAAGAAAAGGCTGCAATCAATTTGATGATTTGACTTGATAAGAAGCATATACAAGCTGTGAAAGTCAGGTCCCTGCTCCTTGCATCTCGGCTGATACCAGAATTCAGCTAAGCTGGAATGGAAGACAGTATTCTCGGCTCTAATAACCATATATACTTGAACAATCTTAGAAGACTAGCAGTAGTGCTTCGTACCTGTTCTTGAAGGGATGTGCAACGCACAGGCCTCAGCAAACACCTTGCAAACGACGGCTGGCACGGCGGTAGCTGTACAAAAGTGAACTTCGCCGGGACTAGATGCACAGAAACTGCCATTTGGAAGCTCACTACCCATTATCCATTTCCTATCCTACTATATTCCTACATATACATATTGTTAAGTTCCACAAAGAAATACCTTCGGTATCTATTAAATTACAAAGAGTGCCACCAACTGACTTTTGTAGTTATGCTTATTTTCCATTAACTTTTTATAGTAGTATCCAGGCTTTTGAAGTGTCTAAATGAATTTTTAACGATAGTTGCACCGTCTACATAGCGATAATTAATGAAAATTAAATAATTAGCGACTATTGTTTAAAGAGTTAACAATAAAAGTATCTGAAAAGATTTAGTAACAATAAATCGTCGTTATACCAGGAGTTGTAACTATCTTACTAACAAGAGCTGTGGATGGCCGTTCACCTTGAGGGGCATTTTGGGTAACCAATATTTGGTGGTCTCTCCCTCTCTCCATCTTCTACCCTTTTCTTCCATGAACTGACTTCACTCATTCTTCATCTCTACACAACACACACCACTGCACATTTCACTCACACACGCACACACACATACACACAAATGTATAGTCTCACGACACACAGTGATACACACACAACACATATATAAACACACGCACACACCCACTTGTACACAACTCATCCCTCCCACACCCACTACCTCACGGCAGTGGGTTTTTTTTCCCCTTCTTTTTGAACACACTTATGCACATATATATAAACACACAAACACATACACTCACACAAACTCGCGCACCTATCAGTCACACACAGAGTCATGCAAACACACATATATACACACACAGGCACTCAACACACACCTAAACTAACTCACGACAGTCACCCAATTGAACCCACTGCCGTCCCTGCTCCCACGAACAAATTTTTCATGGAATCACACACATATATACACAATCAAGCACACAACTCACAAACTCACACACCTGCATTTTGGCAGCTTCACGCACACACTTATATATACATAAACGCACGCACACAGCACACACAAACACAACCACAATACACCCATGACAAATGGTTTCACTCTCTCTCTCTCTCTCTCTCTCTCTCTCTCTATCTATCTCTCTTCCAAGCACCCACGCATACATAGCCACCCATACAATCACCCACAGCACATACTAAAATCATTCTCGTCTCTTCATCTATTATACACTCACACTAATGGCTGCATTGCAGCCCTATTCCACACCCCAAACCCACTTTCACGACAGTCCACCCGTGTACACCCACTCACGGCAGTTCGTTTTCTTCCATCCAATTCCTCCGGTCGTCTTCTGATGACCTTGTGTTGTGGAGGCGTTGTCACGGCGCTTCGCTGGTGACCCGTGCCACCAGATTATGTGCGCGTGACTCTGTGTGTGAATGGGTTGTGTGCATGACTGTGTATGCCTCTATGTGTGTAGTGTGTGTGTGTGCACTTTGTGATTAGGGAAGATGCTAGGGGTGCATGACTAGAGAGGAGGGGAGCACCATCGTGTGTGGTTGGATTCGTGTTTCAGTGTGTGTGTGTGTGTGCAGAAGAGAGTGGCGAGAACAACCATATTTTCCCTCCAAATGCTTTCTTTTTGTTGGTTACCCAAAATGCCCCTCATGAGCGATGGCCATCCACAACTTTTGTAACGAAAAATCGATTTTGGGTCCAATTGGATCGAAAATGCAAAGTTGGGGTGTTAGTTGTTGAAATTGAAACCTTAGGGTCCTTTGTGAGACTCGGGTGTAAATCTCAGGGGGTTTAGTGCAATTTACCCTTTCCAATAACTTTTTTAGTATCCAAGATTTTGTAGTGTTTAAAGTAATTTTTAACGATAGTTACACTACCTACATAGTGATAATTAATAAAAATTAAATAATTAGCAACTACTGTTGCTGAAAGAGTTAACAACAAAAGTATCCAGTAACAATAAATCATCGTTATACAAGGAGTTGAAACTATCTTACTACAATCAAGATAAGAGCAAAAAAAAATTATGTATCAAATGTATCCGGTAAGTTGCGGTATCTATACTATATGCATTTGGATTCGATTGGCACCTTCTCTGCTTTCCAAACCTTAATCCTTTGTTTCTAGACCTTTTTTTTTATTTCATAAGTACACCTAAATAGGTGATAGCATACAATAGAGCACAAAGTTTGGCCGTACTTTTATCATTTTCATTTCTTGATTTTGCAATGATGATAAAAAAGATTCATTTTTTGTATAATTTTTATCATTTTCAGTTTTCGTTTAGAGTAAAATTACTCAAACAGTGACAAAAAACTGAAAAAGTGTTTTCAGCTTTGTTCACTCAAACTTAACCTAATGTCGAAAAAAGTAGTTAAATATTTTTTGGTGAAAATGATGAAAGTAGGGGACTGCATTTTATAACAGAATACGAAAATCATGAAAATGAAAACATAAAACAAATCTCTCTCTCTCTCCCCCCCCCCCCCCCCGGCCTCTCATCAGACCACATACCGCCTTGTCAGCCGTCAGCCTCCACACCCCTCCCATGGCCAGCCACCGTCTCTCTCTCTCTCTCCAAATGAGCCATCATCGGACAATCCCCATTAGCTGGCCACGGTTGCCGGCCACACCGCTGACCCGCCAACCCCACCATGACAAACCAGTAACCACCATTGCCAAGCTTCTCTCCTCCTGCGAGATCATCCACTGCCACCCAATCGCCATTGTACAGAACCACCCTATTAGCCCTTTCTCTACGGCCAAATCACAGAATCAGCCACTGCCGCCCAGTTGCCGGTGACCTCTTTCGCCAATGACAACAGAACCTTGCATTATAGATCTATCCCAGATCTGAACCCTTCTTCGTCAATGATGGAGCCTTCTTCGTAAAGGCTGGTGTGCAATTTTACATCACAAAATTCTCACTTAATTAGAATTAGGATGAAAAGCTGAGTTTTCTCATGTTTCTTCTTTGTTAATTGGGTTTCAAGTGCAATCCAACACCAATCTTCCAAAGGTCTTGAAAACCATCGCGGATGCAGTGGTGCAGTAATTGTAAAAGTGCGACGGCGTCCAATTTCATTTTATTCTCGACCAACCCTAGGATTTGAATTTTATTAGATTTTGAATTTGGTAGCTAGGGGTCGATACAATCTTGTTTGTGGTGGTGGTCGCCGGTGTTGGAGACTGGCATGAGACGGAGGTGACAAAGATGACGGAGGACGGCCGGCAGATCGAGGAGCAAATACAAGTGGCGTAATTTGATGCCGCTGGGGAAGAAAAATCGGCGGTGACGGGTCTATATAGCGGCGGTTGTATGTGATGTTGGGGGGTGGTTTACCGGTTCAGAAGTTGGCCAGCGACGGTGGCCTGTAACGGGGCAGTTTGGACAGATCTGATAACGTGTGAGATAAAGAGAGTCACCAGGAGAGAGAAAACATAGAAATATATATATATATATATATATATATATATATATAATCGCGTGCATAGTGCGAGATTTAGCTAATTACATATTCAACCCTTAGAGTGTGTTTGGAGCACGGAATTGATGGATTTTAAATACTCAAATTTTGTTATTTGGAATATTAAAAAAAGGAATTAGAATTGAATTTTATGATTTTTGACTGGATTTGTTTCTAAAGTGAAATCCGGTTAAATTTTGGTCGATTCTTGGGATTTTGATTTACTTGAATTAAAAGCATTTACCCCATTTTACCCTTGTTCAAATCTCTACAACCAATGAAGTCATGTGCATCATCTTTTTTTCTGTTGTCACTATACCACCTTTACTTCTACCACCACCACAACCACCACTACTGCCACCGTTACGTTAATGTCACCACCACCATCACTCTCCGTTATACCCACAACTACCGGACAATTACACCTACGACAACTGCCACACAACACGACACCACCAGCACCACAGGCACAACAACTATCAATTGTGCTACATCACCACGCGACCACCATTACCATCAATAGCGGCCATCGTCGCTGCATCCACAACACCATTATTATCATCACCACCACCACCATCAATATTGCCGCCACCGTTACGTTAATGTCACCACCACCATCACTCTCCGTTATACCCACAACTACCGGACAATTACACCTACGACAACTGCCACACAACACGACACCACCAGCACCACAGGCACAACAACTATCAATTGTGCTACATCACCACGCGACCACCATTACCATCAATAGCGGCCATCGTCGCTGCATCCACAACACCATTATTATCATCACCATCAATATTTTCGCCACCGTCATTGTCACTACCATTAACACCAGTGCCATTGATCAACCTTGTCGTGATCAACATGATTGTTATCACCACCATCACCACCACCGTCTATGTTGCCGCCACCATGACTAGTATCACCAACATAGCACTATTATTTCCTAGATACCACCACCACCTTCGTTACAATCACTAGATCGCCCTACGACCACCCCCGTTGATGCCACACCATCACCACTCCGACGACACAACACCATCACCCCCCTATCGTTGATGCTACCGTCACCGTAACTCTTATCACAAACATTACCGCTAGTACCGCCCTAGTATCAAGCACCACTACAGAGGGTACCATCACTAGACCGCCCCCACCACCACCACTACCATTGTACGCTGTCGCCGATGCAATTAGACAACACCACTACTAACGACAAACTACCACACCACCAAAACCACTACCGCCACTACGGACACCGTCCCTACCACTACTTACACCTTACCACTACCACCACCACCACCATTATTACGATTTGACCATTCCACCACTCTCATTGTCAGTGCCGCTACACCACCACTTATCTAACGACTATTTTCACGCCACCATTATCATGTGCCATAACCGGTACATGTGAAACCATTTACTATAATTTATTTTACATCGTAAGCCAAGTATAAATTGTCTAAAAATTTATTATCTTTTGATTTCTTTTATTTTTCAAACACAATATAAGAATTCTGTAAGTTGAATATTTTTTTTTTTGGTTCCAAACAAAAAAAAAAGAGTTGAATTCCAAATCTAATCCCCATGTCGAAATCTAAATCTGGAAGAATTGATTCCAATTATGAAATGTGGATAATACAGCTCTCTTCGCACCTTTGCGTGCGCCAGGGCTCACCCCGTTAGTCCGCAACGTAAAGCTCCCTGCTGGGCTCACGAAGAGTTGGCCCCTGCCGGAAATGACAGTCCCATTCCCCTTGCTTGTAGCGGCGATATTATTATGTGCCCCTCGTGTCTTGCCCATCCGACGGCACACCCCGGACCCGTGCGACCGCACAATCCTACCGCCCCACCGGACCCTCCGCTCCGACCAAATGACTGTCCTCATCAACGGATACTCCGAGTCCCGCATCCGGCTACTCACTTCAATCGCCGCCGCCTACTCCGCTTCGCCGTCGGTGGCCGCCGTGCTCGTCCTCTGGGGGAACCCCTCCACCCCAGCCGAAACTTTAACGCAGCTCTCCCGCAACCTCTCCGGCGGCGACGCGCCGGTCTCCGTGATCCGCCAGAAATCCGCGAGCCTCAACTCGCGGTTCCTCCCGCGGCGGTCGATCCGGACCCGCGCGGTGCTGATCTGCGACGACGACGTCGAGATCGACTCGAGATCCGTCGAATTCGCGTTCCGAGTCTGGAGCGCCAACCGCGACCGCCTGGTGGGCTTCTTCGCGAGATCGCACGACGTGGATCTGTCGAGGCGAGCGTGGATCTACACGGTCCAGCCCGATAAGTACTCGATTCTGCTGACCAAGTTCATGATCGCGAAAACAGACTACTTGTACGAGTACAGCTGCGGAGGAGGAGACCACATGGGGGAGGCGAGAGGCGTGGTGGAGGAAATGCGGAATTGCGAGGACATTCTGATGAATTTCGTGGCGGCGGAGGGGGCGGGGGCGGGGCCGGTGCTGGTGGGGTCGGAGAGGGCGAGGGATTGGGGAGATGCAAGGAACGAGCAAGGGAGGAAGGAGGTGAGGGAAGCGGGATTGAGCAGCAGGAGAGAGGATCACAGGAAGAGAAGAGGGGAGTGTATCAGGGAGTTCCACAGGTTATTGGGGAAGATGCCTCTGAGGTACAGTTATGGGAAGGTGGTGAATTCAGTTGGCGAGCAGGGCTTGTGTGAGAAAGGTGGCAAGCTCGTCTTCTGCGATCACCAGGTTTCCAACTGAGCGAGCTTCCTTTGTTAGTGTCACGATGATGATGATCACTTGACAAGGTTTTTTTCTTTTTCCCATTACACAGAAAAAACAAAACGTCTGTATATTTTGCCCAATTTTTAAGAACAAAAAAGGAGGGATACGCGGGGACGTTTACAGAATTTATTTTCCGTTCTCGTAATGATTATAAAAAAAGATGTTTTTTTTCGTGTATTTTTACATTTTTTTTATTTATATCGGGTATAAAATCGTAACAGTGTCGAAAAAAAGTGAGCTGTTTTCACCTTTTCTCAAACCTCCATTATCCATGTCAATGGGAGAGTTCCAACTGTTCACCCATTTTCCTTACGATCTCTGTGACCTCCACATGCTCAGTCACGTCACAGCCCTCTTCTCTCTCTCTCTCTCTCTCTCTCCCCCCCCCCCCCCCCCACCTTCTGACTGTGGTTCACTTCTCTTATCTCCTCATTTCCAACGAAAAAAACCCCAACTACATCTACGTCTTATCCCATTTCTCACTCTACCGAAAGTAGGAAGAGAAGCTGCAACCTCTGTTCTCCTTAGCTGCCGAAGACTCAGTGCAGAGAAGACGGTGACGCCGCCGGTACCTGCCGTGTTCCAAACAAGCACCCATCTACAGGGATTGGGAACCGGTAAACGTGAAGGGGAAAGGGAAGGGGAATATTATACAATATGTGGGCCCTGCTTGACGTGAAGGGAAGGAGAGGCTTCTATTTGTGCCACTCTCACCAGTCCAAGCCTTTTTCCAGCCTTTGGCCTATAAGAAAACACCATTAGCAGCATCCCTCTGTAGCCAGAAAGACATTTCAGCAACAAAATGAAAGGGAAGAGGCTCAATTAAGAACCATTGCTCATAGAGTAACGATGGAGGGGGATGGGCCCGACGTGGAGGGGTTTTAAGGGGTGAGTCAGACACTTTATTGGGAGATGTAAGAGGTGAGCATAGAGGGGTGGTTTGGGAGATAAATGAATGGTATATTAATTTGTTATGTTAGGGTTAAATTGGGAAGATATGGGCACAAACAATGTTAAAAATGCTAAACATACAAGAACGGATCCAAAAAAATTGATGAAAATGAAAATGAAAATGAAAATGGTAAACGTACAAGACTAGCTAGAAAAAGTAGATACGAAAAATTGACAAAAACAATAAAAGTACACAATCAAATTTCAGAACTAAATACAAGAACACAATCCAAAAACGTGAAAACAAGTCCTGTAAACGTACGCCCCCGTAGTGTTCGTGCTTCTATAGCTGCTTGTGCTACGTAAATCCAAAATGGGTAAAATTTCGATTGCTTAAATCCAAATTTGCATTCTCAAGCGATCCTTATAGAAGCTATTTTCAAACAAGAAGCCAAAACTAAACACATCAGTGTAATTTCGAGTATAGTGGTCTACTGGATTATGTTTCTCTAACAAGGTAAAATAGTTTAAACTCTCTCTGCTCAATGAACTGTGAACCTTTTCCGATAGCCCACGACACACTCCACGCCAATAAGCCTCCATCCCCAATTATTGATCTCGAAAGACAAGAGGAGCAAATCCTCAAGAAGGAGAGGAGATGAGAGGATGGGGAGGAGTATCAAAAAACCAAAAAAAATGCCCACTCATCCAATCTTGACTCAGATATATGTCTAGGCCTTAGAGGCCGTTTAGAATTGATTCTTAAAAGTAGATTTTAATTAAATCAGAATTAGTTTTTAAAATCAGCTTTAATCTATTTTAAGCATAATAGATCAAAAATTGTTAAAGGTGTTTAGATAAAAAGAGATTAAAGTAGGTTCAATACAGCAAAATTGTCATTTAGTGTATTCAAACTGAAATTGAGCATTTAATGTTGTTTATATATAAATATATTTTGGTAAATCTCTTAGTCAAACCTGATTCTCCAAAACTGATTAAATCTTAATGCAAGAAAATGAGGATTATGAATTTAATCAGTTTTGAGAACATTGGAGAAGATTTAATCAGTTTACTTTTTTTTGTCAACACTTCAAAACTGATTTAATCTGAATTTAATCAGGTTTGACCAATCTAGAATCAATCCCAAAAACCCTCTTAACATAGATATTCAAGAGCTCAAAGAAGCATAATAGAGCACTGGCGGGGGAGTACACAAAGCCAGATCTTATAGAGACGTTGTTTCCAGACCTACAAATGCAACAGTTTATTTTGAGAACAACCTAGAAGATGCCACAGTAGAAGAAGAAGAAGAGGAAGAGAATTAAAAAAATAATGAAAAGACTATAGATGAAGTCATGGAAAGTGAAGAAGAGGAAAATCCTCTACTACCAAAAATTGTGCTCTCCTCAAACTTGATAAAGAAAATTAGGAAGCAATGGAAAACAAGTCTAATAATCAAGTTAATGGAAAAATCAATTGGATATAGAGCTCTAACGACACGTCTCAAGAACCTATGGAGCTTACAAGGCGATTTCGAGATGGTTAATCTTGATGAGGGATTTTTCCTTATTAAATTCTGCTACATGGAAGATTACCACTACCTTTCAAGCAGAGGACCTTGGATCATTCTCAACCACTATCTAACTATCAGGAAATGGGAGCCCGATTTCAAACCCTCTAAAGCTAGAGATATCAAGATGGCAATTTGGATAAGTCTCCCTGAGCTCCCCATCAAATACTATGAAGAAAAAGTCATCTTCAAAATTGCGAGAAAATTCGGGAAACCAATAAAAATTGATATGAACACAGCAACTTTTTCAAGAGGAAAATACGCCAGAGTTTGCGTCGAAATGGATCTTGCTAAACCTTTAATCCATGCTTATCTTCTTAGAAATAGAAGATATCGTGTAGAACATGAATATATAAACAATATTTGTTTTTCATGTGGCGGGATTGGTCACCGAAGGAGAGTTGCAGAGAATCGACGATTGAACACCGGAGAAGAAAAAGATAACCGTTGAAGAATCCAACGGTATAAAAGAAAGGACAAGAGATGATGGTGTCAGAATGATGGGACCCAATAAATATGAAAATCAAAGGTTTTGGGCCCTGGATGCTGGCCAAAAAAAGAGGCCGAAGGCCCATAATGGAGAAGAACACAGTCCAACAAAATCAACCCAATAGATTTTAACCACTTGGAAATACCCATTATGGGATTGAACCAACCAGAGCTTCGAGAAAATCCAAACGTGACTTAACTATTGACCAAAACCCAACAGAAGATATTCAGTCCAATCTAAAAGAAAGACATGGGAAAGACCATTCTGGAAAGGAAAAAGAGAAAGCCACAAAAGAAGACATTACAACAGAAGAAATGGAATTTACAAGTGAAGAGGTAGGCCAATCTTCAATGGGCCAACCCATTATTAGTAAATTTTGGACCGACAATGAGACATTTATGAAGAAGAAAGCCCAGATTCCAATATGAAAATTGATAAAGATGACCCAAACCACCTGCCCACTCGTAACACCTCAAATGCAAAAAAACCCTAAAAGGTATGATTAGATTTCTCATCCCGTCGTTGCACAAAAACTCCACAACCATCAGAACCCCCAAACCATTCGAAATCCTACCCTTTGAACCCCTAGTCAATACCTAAAAGATCTTGTGAGTCCCCCCGGCAAGCCACCTGATCCGATCCATAGAAGAAATCACGAATTAAATCACGAATTGCATATACACATTGAATCGCCACAAAGTCACACCAATGATAAGCAAAGCATTGCAAGAACTCCACATCATCAACGTCCATCGGTTGATAAAAATCGAGGGCAACTTGCCAGAAAGAACACCAAAGATGTTTCATGTAGTACAAGCAGTCCCATTGAGGAGCCAACTACAAGAAAAAGAGACGATCAAGAACATCTTACAGATCCCAAGGACAGAACCACTACCCTCGATACAAACTGTAAGTCTATGGATATTTTCATTTGGAATTATAGGGGAGCGGGGAACGAAAAATTTAAGAATGATTTCAGGGAGATTTCGAGACGATTTTTACCAAACTTCATTGCAATCCTCAAGCCAATTGTTCAATTTGAAAGAATGGGAAATTTCTTCCACAACTGCTGCTACAGTATGTCGTGTATAGTTAATCCTGATGGACGAATGGGTGGAACTTGGTTGCTATGAGATTCATCCCAAGTCAGCATTTCCATCATCCAAGCAACAAACCAAGTCATATACCCCGTAATTACTAGAAGCAATTTCGAAGATTGGATTTTTTTCAGCAGTGTATGCCAGTCATAATCCGAAGAAAATGGAGTTTCTATGGCAAAATCTCATTGAATTTGCAGGAAGGAACAATATGCCTTGGTTGATATGAGGCGACTTCAATGATATTGCTAATACATTTGAAAAAAAAGGTCGTGGAGACTGTAAAGAAACCATTAAGATACGAAAATTTAGAGATAATATTAATAGATATGGGTTGGTTGACCTTGGATGCAGAGGGCCCCAAACTCACGTGGACTGATCGAAGGCAAAGATGGGCTAACATTCAAAAAAGACTGGATAGGGCAATGGCGAACCCAGAGTGGTGATTAATCTTCCCCGAAGCCCAGGTGTGCAACCTCCCTTGCATCTCTTCAGACCACTGTGCTTTAATTGTGAATTGCTCAGGTACATTTCTTAACCCTTGCAATTTACGATATCAGAATCCTTTTAAAATTGAGGTTGCTTGCATGTTGCAAAACCAGTTTAAAGATGTTGTTGCTAATGCTTGGCAAAACCAAAATAACCTGCTTGATACGATCAATACTTTCCAAAACAAAGCTTCAAATTGGAATGAAAAAATCTTTAGGAACATCTTTAAAAGAAAGAGAAGATTATGGGCGAGATTAATTGGCATACAAACTGCTCTTGCTAAAAACAATTCCCATGACCAGCAAATTTTGGAGAATGAGCTTAGGAAACATCACATAGAAACTCTTGCGCGGGAAGAAGTAATTTGGTTCTGAAAATCTAGAGTGAAATGGCATTGTCAAGGGGATAAGAACACGAGATTTTTTCATGTCACCACCTTGACCCGTAGGAAAGAAACCAAATTTTGGTATTGTTTGACTCTAGAAGCACCTGGATCACTGAACCTAATCTCATTGAAAATCACATTTTGGAGTATTTCACGAACATGTTCACTGATAATTCTCAAAATCTCAACCATGTTCACAATAACTCTACTCCCCTAAGATTACTACTGAGGATATTGGTCTACTTAATAATCCTATAAGCAATCTAGAAGTCAAAAAAGCTTTTTTTTAACATCAAGACTCTTAAGGCCCCCGGAACTGCTAGTCTCAATGGCTTATTTTATCATAAGTATTTGGATATTGTTGGTCCTTCTTGTTGCAATTTTATCAAAAAAAATACTTTAATGAGGAAAAAATGTCTCCCTCAAACAATAGAGCTTTTGTTACTCTTATTCCGAAAATTGACAACCTTCAAGAATCACCCACTTTAGACCCATCAGTCTCTTAAATGTTAATTACAAGGCCTTGTCCAAAATCCTTGTCAATAGAATAAAGCCCCTTCTAACCAGACTCATAAACCCTGCCCAAAGTAACTTTGTGCCTGGTAGATCGACCATTGATAACGATATTGTCACCCAAGAGTTAATTAACTCTTTAAAGAATATGAAAGGGAAAAGGGGGGACTGAATCTTCATGATTGACTTTGAAAAGGCCTATGACAAGCTTAATTGGAACTTTATTAAGAGCACTCTGGAGGAGTTAAATTTTTCTGAAAATTGGGTGAATCTCATTATGAATCTTATTACGGGATCCAGCCTTTCCATCCTTTTAAATGGCCAACCTCTCCAACCTATTACTCCCCAGAGAGGGTTAAGGCAAGGAGGCCATTTATCTCCCTACATTTTTGTTTTATGTATTGAAAGATTATCCAGAATGATAAACAAATGCAATGATGAGAAGAAAGAGTGGTTGGGCTTGAGAGCTTCCAAAAGTGGCATGTTTGTCTCTCATTTATTCTATGCTGATGATCTTATATTGTTCTGTAGAGATGGTGAAAAAGATTGTGACATTTTCGTGAAAATTCTTAAAAAAATTTGCAATATCTCTGGTCAATCTATTAGCCTCACTAAGTCTAAACTTTTTTACTCTAAGAATATTCCCAGAAACAAAGCTAACAATCTCAGCTTAAGATGTGGTATACCCCTCACTAAAAACCTTGGAAATTACCTTGGTATCCCCATGATACATAATAGGTTATCTAAGAACCTTTACAATCACATCCTTCAGAAGGTGCAATCTGTTATCTAGATTAGCTAGGTAGAAAATCAATTTATTATCTCTTGCTGGAAGAACTATTTTGATCCAATCTGTTACATATGTGATCCCCTCCTATGCTGTGCAAGTCCAAGCCCTACCTAAAGCCATCTGTGACAAAGTTGAAAAACTCAATAAGGCCTTTCTGTGGGGTGACAGTGAGAATAAAAAGAAAATACACTTGGTGAACTGGGAAAGTATTTGTCAGCCTACGAAGTTTGGTGGTCTTGGCCTAAGAAAAGCTAGAGATATCAACATGGTTGGTTTGGTCAAGCTGGGATGGAAACTCCTAACTAATGAAAATCTGTTATGGGTGGAGGTTTTGAAGACCAAGTATATCAAATACAAAGATTTTAGAGATTGGAATCTTTGCATAAGGGGTCACACGCTTGGAAAAGCATACAACAAGGTCTACCTTACCTCCAAGAAGGTGTAAAATGGTCTATCAATAATGGTCAAAAGACTGACTTTTGGAATGATTGGTGGTGTGGAAAAGAAACTCTAAAGAAAAATCATACTGCTGAGAGAAGGGGAACAAAAATAGGTCAGTTTATCCTTAACAAGGATCGGAATATTCAGATGCTTAGATAAACTGTCAACACTAATGAGTTGAGTCATATTCTAAGAATACATCTCCTTATTGATGACAATAAAAAAGACCAGTCACTTGGCGTCCTGATCCCAAAGGGGAATTCAAGATGGCTAGTGCTTACATATTAATCACCAACAACTTACATAAGGAAATTAACAAAGAAGAGTCTTTGGAGTGGATATGGAAACAAACCAAGTCTATAACTTCCCCTGTTACAGCTGATCAAAGACAAAAGGAATTCAAAAAGCTACAGTGGAGACAGACTCAGAAACCGCAAGGGACCTGCTGACAAAGGATTACAACTCTTGCCACCCCCTCATAAATCTAATACTGGATTGCAGATTTTTGTTAATGGCTACAGGAACATCCTTATCACGTGTGCTAAGGGAAGGTAACACATGTGCCGACTACTTAGCCAACGTGGGGACCAACCAAGATAAAGCTTTTGAATATCTAGAAGAACCCCCAAGAGGGATGGAAGAAATATTAAGAAATGATGCCGAAGGAGTAGGCAAGTTGCGTATGTAATTCTATTTGTTTAACTTCATATGTACCAAAGAAAAGTCAGTGTAATTTCGAGTATACACAAAATTCAGCTTTAAGTGCATCGTCATTTTTTCAAACGATTTAAATCAGTAAACAAGTTTAAATTTGACATGGGTTGGATATGTTATTGGTGACTATTGACAGTTTCATTTAAATTTGACATGGGTTATAATAACGGTTCACGTACTGAGGTAATGCCATGACAGACTAGAAGTGGTAAACAAGGATTAAGGTGAACTTGCTGCAGGGAGCTCTTCAGCACTGCACCCTCTCATGTTGGAAATTAAAGGGTTAATTCCATATTAACTGCTCATACTGTCCCCTTTTTTTTTTTTTTTTTTTGTGTGTTTCAGTTCATGTACTTATAAATTCTTGAATTTTGTCCTTGTATTACACCCGGTTATCATTTTAGTCCCTCCGTGTGTTTTTCCAGTTATAGTGAGGGCTAGATTGGTCATTTCATGCCTTTTAGGCAAAAATGACATATGCCATACATGTAAAACCCCATTCGCTACTGCAACCACCCGCTATCGCGAACCCATTCTCTCCCCCCCCTTCCCCTCCCAACGCTCACCATCAACATCATCAAATCAATCCACCAACACTAGCACCAACAATCTACCGGCACCAACACCAACTCCATCACTCTGTCGCCGCCAACACCAAACACACCAAATCAAAAAGGAAATGAAAGGAAATAATGAATCGAAAATAAAAACAACAGAGAAAGAAGTAGGGCAATGGTGAAGTAGTGTGGTAGTGGAGTGGAGAAGTGGTGACTTGCAGTGCTTGTGGTGTGGCGGCAGATTTGGCAGCGTCACGATCGGGATCGGCTGGTGTGTCAGTGCAACAGTGAGGGTTGAATAGTGGAATGTTTATTGGTCGTGATGGTGGCGGCAGGTGGTTGGGGCTGATGGTGGTCTAGCTGATGATGTTGTTTGGCGCAGCGATGAAGTGAAGGTGGGCTTGGTGGTTTATACCATGGTGGTGGCAGAGTTGTGTTGGGCTAGGGGTGGTGGTTGCGAGATGGAAAAGAGACGAAAGACAAAGATAGAGGTTGATGGTTTTAAGGTGGCTGTAATAGACCAAAATACCCCCAAGATTATACGTCAATGCTAACGTGATGACTAAATTGATGACGGGACATAGCAGAAAGATTTCTTTCAAGGATTTGGGAGTATAGGGACTGAAACAAAAAAAATAGGCGAATACAAGGGAGAAAAATGGAAATAACCGTTCTTTAAACCTCATGAGTTTGATTATTCAACTAACTTGTGTGATAGATATCTGTGAGCCAATGTCAAAGTGATGCTATGTCCACAATTCAAAATGTGACCGTTAACCTTGAAAGGTTAGGCTAAGTTGATGAGTTTGCATTACGTTTGCTTTTTAAAGGCTTAACCGAACCATTAGTGAAGAGGTAGGTTTTGTTATCCCCATATGATATGACATTCGAAGTCGGGTTTTGTTATCCCCATATGATATGACATTCGAAGTCGGTGTGCATTGGCCCTTTGAAAAACAAACGGTCATGGCTATTCATAAAGTCAGCCTTTTAGGTTCTCAATTCCCCAAGAGGTGTTTCGCTTTTTTCGATTGTGATCGTCTCAGGGATATGCATTCGAGTACTACATAAATACGCAGCAATAGCTCAATTCAGCTAAAATACTGCAACACCGATTCAAAAAGTCTCTCTTTGTCTCGATCATTAAAAAAGGCTAATGGTTAAATATTATGCATTGAATTTTTTGAAGTTTTACAATATTGAGGTTTTGTTATATTTTGAAAATTTTATACCCCGATAGCAAACTAAATTTTGAGTATGAGCAAGTAACGTTTCAGAAGAAGAAAAAATGTCTCTTTAGATACGTCTCAAAGGTAATCCGTTTGAATTTCCTCAAATACTTTTCCCAAAATCTCATCCCTAGAAAAAGAAAAAAAAAACCCCTTCAAAGGTTACTTGTGAATATAACATAAATTTAGCAATGGTTTGGTTCAGCTAATAATAATAAGGGCAAATTACACTTATATCCCTGAGGTTAGGGTATAATTACAGTCAAGGACAACGAGTAACATTTCGTGACCAAACACTTTTAAAATGTATCAGCCGTGTCCATCCGTCAGGTTTCCGTCCAAAAAGTGTATTTTTTTAATGATGTCAGCAATACATATTTTTAAAATGACGATACTACCCCTTGTACTGTATATACTGAATATTTTTAAAATTTTTAATCTTTGATTTCAGCCTTAATTTGAAGATTAGGGTTTTAAAACCCTAAAATTGATTTGTTCCCTATTTAAAAATTTCTCAATTTGCAGTCCATTTCATCAAAATTAAAAATTTCTCAAGTCACAATGTATCACCTTGCAAATTAGGATTTTGTTGAAATCCTAATTTACAAATTGGGGTTTTCTTGAAACCCTAATTTGCAAATTAGGATTTTGTTGAAACCCTAATTTGCAAATTAGGGTTTCAAGAAAACCCCAATTTGTAAATTAGGGTTTTGTTTGCAATCCTTGGAGTACAACTGGAGGATCTCGATGCCGTCGTCCTCGGTCGAGGCCAACCCGGCGGCGACGCCGAAAGCCTCATCCCCGACGCGACGGGCGACGGTGGTCGCCTCGTCGGCGGGAACCGGGCCGTAGCGCTTGGAGAGCACGGAGAGGGTCTCGATCAGGCGGCTGAGGACGGCGTCGCGGGTGCGCTGGGTGGGCGGCCAGATGCTGAAAGAGACGCTGACCTTCTCCGGCTGGCTTTGCGGTGGCTGGGAGTCCAGGGTGAGGGTTTCGACGGCCATGGAGGTTAGGGTGTTTGGATCTTGTGGTTGTTATGGGCTCTCTTCCTGTTTGGCTACAGGTTTGGGCGGGGGGGGGGGTGGGGGGAGGGGGGTTTGAAGAAAAATAATAGCATTAATGACATTAAAAATAAGATGAAATAATGGCATTAAAAAAATTAAGATTCCAGCTTAGGGGCAATATAGTCTTTTCATTAAAACCGTTAGGGTTTTTAAGATTCCGTTTGGTCAACGGACATAGTTGTAATTTATCCCAACTATTGTCCTCGCATGTAATTATACCCTAACCTCAGGGATATAAGTATAATTTACCCTAATAATAATATAGCGACAGGATTCTAGAAGTCTCTCTTCGTCCCGGTCTTTCAAATACATCACAACTAATATGATGACATTCCATCAGCATTCACGATGACTCCCATGAACAATAGGAGAAAATGACAGAGAGCTGGACATGGCCACACATGCACCCCAAAAGTCAAATTATCAGCAACAAATATCTATCTTTCTTTCTTTTTTTCCCTCATTCTGATGTATGAACTCCGTCCAAAGACTAACAAATATAGCTCTCATTTGCCACTGAACTAGCCACTACAATTTGTGATACGCATGTGCTATTAGGTACATTGCGCATAATTAGTTTCCTTTGGTCATGGACCCATGGTTAGACAACTTGCATGACATTTTCTTCTTTTTTCTCTTTAGCAAATAAGAGCAACTTTTTGGAAGCTGATATTTTTTGCATCTTCGACCATTTATAGGTCACTAATCCATTGTTAGCAAGACTATTGTTGTCCACCCTCTTCATCGACTCATTATGGACGGAAGATGCTCATAACACAAAAGCGTGCTATCTAGGATACTTTACTCTAAGGGGAATTCCTTTGCGGATCATGGAGCACATGATATCTAGATTGAGCACATGTTGCCAACTTATTGCAATAAAGCGAATATCAAAATATGAAGATATGCGGACATAATTTGAGTTGTTGAAAAACTACGACATATGTTAAAATATTATTAGCGACTAAAGTTTTAGAGTTTGCCAGACTCTTATTGTTGAATAAAGAATGTTTGGGACACTGTTACACAGACGACAGTTGCTCACAAATGATTTAGAAATTATCCACATGCAACGCACTTGAAGAAGAACTATTAGTAGATGATCCTAATAGGAGTAGTTTTTGCCACACAAAAAAAAACCAAAAAAAAGGACTCAAATAAGATGGTGACATTAGCTTTTTACAACCCCAATTTATAGTTAACCATACAGTGGAACAGAACATTAACCAAAATGTGCGCAATATAATTCTGAACTTTAGGTGTAGGGTACCGTATTAATTCTAAACTTTAAAGACGCCGAATGTAATTAACACTTGCAAATATTAGATACACTCTCATCATCATTATGATGCCGATTGAATGGTAAAAATGAACATGAAGAAGATGGCCAAAAAGATCACCGAAACCTCTTGACACGAGATCGACGAGGGCAGCTATAAACCGAGCAAAACGCTTGTAAAGTCATCAATAGCAAGAGGAAAACAGCAGCTAGCAATGCCAGGAACTTCCATGATTCAAACACATATCCCTTGATGAATTGCCCAACTTTGGTCCTCCACATTCCATTGTAATACGTATTCACATCTTCAATCACTTCATCCAAGAAGGGCACTTTTGTTAGTCTCAGAGACTTGCTCATCCCGTTCCACAAGTTGGCCACCTCTTCATCACTCTTGAGATGGTTTAGGATGATCCCTCTCTCTCTAAGCAACTTTGCGTCCTCTTCGGTGTCAATCATCCCATTCATTAACTCGGTGTAACGCGTAAAAACCAACGGCCCTGATGCATTGCATGCTTCATATGCTACCAAGTTTCTCATA
Source organism: Escallonia rubra (assembly GCA_033065855.1). Lineage (NCBI taxonomy): Eukaryota > Viridiplantae > Streptophyta > Magnoliopsida > Escalloniales > Escalloniaceae > Escallonia > Escallonia rubra. The sequence continues at coordinate 126,559 of JAVXUO010001377.1, read as the reverse complement.
ACAACTTCCGTGTTCACGTCTAAACTAACGGTAGGGAGGTACAATGTGCATGCTTGACGATCGAAATTAATGGACAATATGCCACCATTAGTGGGCAGAAAACATACTCCGGCTTTGGAGAGCTCGGAGATGGAAGGGATTGAGATTTCCTCGATTAATGGAGGTTCATCAATGTTGTTACTTTTGTTGGAATTCCCAATTTCTGGCTTCAGTTCTTCTTTATCTTGGGAGAAGCATAAGTTATCAATAGGCTGTTTGATGAGTCTTAACCAGGGGAGATTGGAGACTACCGTCCAAGGCAATTTTAGCACAAGTCTAAGAGGTTTCGAGAGTATAAACCGTTTCAAGGAACGTACCGGGCCGTCCTGTAATTTGGAAAGGAGTTTCCTGATCTTGAACCTGAAAGATTGATCTTCGCCACCATTGACTTCATGTTGGTTCTCAGTTGATTCATCTATTTCGGACAGTTCTTTCAGTCTCGGCACTATCATGCGGTAGAGGAAGTCTAACACGTGAGCACAGTCTGTGACTTGAAGATCTGATAATTCTTCCATCATCTTAAATGGCGAAAGCTCTTTGGATAAGCCAGATAACATCGAAATGAGCAAATCATCAGCTAAATCTAACGACGAGAATCGGTACTCGAGAATCTTCCTCAACAGAAAGAGCGGAATTTGATTCTCAAGCATCACCATATCTCTAAGTATGGCATGATGTGCCGACTTTCTCGTGGAAATATCAACCAAGTGTGACATTCTTGACGTTACTCTTCTAAGTAGTTCACCTTCTTTGGCAGCGTAAACTTGAAGAAATTCGAGCAAGAAGGAAGAATCAACAGCCATCATCCACGCTAACGTCTTGCCATGGAGATCTAGGTACTTGTGGTAGGAAGCTCGTATGCTCGGCTCGAGCTTTGTCAAATGATCGACAAGATGTTGAAAGTTGAGGCTTTGGAGCTGCTTCTGCGTTCTTTTGGCTGCACCAAGCTTATACCTTTCCATGTCAACGAGCTCAGACCGCCAATGATGGAAAGGGCCTAACGCAACTTGCTGCGGGACGTAAGAATCTGGACTACTAAGCATGAGGGATTTTGGAACACAGAATATACTGACAGAAACATCGACATCTTCTTCGATACCTTCCTCGAGTGCTCGACGGATTTGAATGACCCATCGATGCTCGTCAAATTTAGAGTTCGAGCTCAACGAGGGTTGAAAGAAAGACATCTTTCCTCTCACAATCTCAATCTCTCTCTTTTCAGGAGATGAATTAATGAAGTGACAGGCTTGGTTAATTGAATGAAAGAGGAAGTTACAAAATTGAGTCTTATGGGGTTTCAAAATACAACTTGAATGTGTCCTTGAATACTGGATGTTATAGTAGTGTAACTACGATTGTTTTCTCGTGTTTATGTTATAAATAATATCTCAAATGAACGCACCTCACCACAAAAACTCCTCACTTTTCTCTCCCCGACCCTCTTTTTTTTGGATGATTTATCTCCCTCCCTCCAATCGTACAGTTTCCATAATGATATATTTTTTCATCATCAGCAGCAATATTGGAAGCGTAGAAAAACGCGACTTCTCCCTTAATAGAGAGCAGCTTCACTCTTCAATTTGCCAGAACATTATTAGAAGATATCTCGAGTTCTCAACAAACCTATCCATTAGCAAGATGGTTTCTCTGACTGATTCTTGAAAGCAATAGCAATTAAACCATCGAGAACATCTACCATTGAACAGGCTACCATCGTCCGTAACTTGTGCCGGAAATGTTGGCCACAGCAGTGGAAGAAGTTGTTGGCTAAAAACATAACATCTTATAGTTGAGGAGATGGTAAGAAAAGAGTTATGGGTTGGCACCCGTTCTAGGGCAGAACTGCAGAAGTGACTTTTGTTCTGTGAGCATTGGCGTTTGACAAGAGAGAAGAGAGTGTGTGTGAAAGGGAGTTTGGTCATTGCATATTAATCTGCTGTAGCAAGATTAATAGGGCAAAATAGATGAAAAAAGAAGGGCGCTGTACAACTATTAGGTCTGTGTTGGTGGAACACCCACAACTGCGGGCGTCTGGACATGCGCACAACTGCTTTAAACCCTCTCTCCCTAAGAGAAAAAAGAGAGCTCTCTCTCTCTCTCTCTCTCTCTCCCTCTCTCTCCCTCTCTCTCTGTGTGTGTGTAAGTGTGTGACGCGCGCGCGCACACACACTAGATGCCAGATGTGCTACAAGAGATTGTTCTGTGCATTAGATGACATTCAGAACTGAGGAACATAGTATTTCCGTATGACATTATTGTTCCAGCAAAAGCCAGGTGAGAGGAAATCTAGGGTTGCTAAGAAGTGTACTTCCACACCCTAAACACCGGGCATTATTCACAACAAATGCTACAACCTGCATTTTAGCTGTTGCAGGGTGTACCTTTGGATCAATTATACACTTGGATGATGAAGGATAAAGTCAAGGAGTCGTCTTGTCATCCTGCTGATAGAAGGACTCATAGGTTGCCACTCTAGGCTTTGATTCAGGACATTCCAGTTCTTCCACAAAACCAGTAGTCATCTGGATAAAATCCTTCATGTACAATGGTTTCCATTCCTTGTACAAATTATAAGGTGAAGTGAGACGTTTATAAACAAGGTACTATAGAAATAAAGGAAAACGAAAAAAGAAACATAACAAATCAAAAAAGGGCACAGTATCTCTACTTCATAAACAAGAGGCAACTTATAGAGAAACTTTGACATCTTGGTGTGAAATGGATCTTCTGGAACAGGTCACAGGAGACCACACTTGGGAAAAGAAACATTCAAATGCATATGCGGAGGTCATCTTTGCAAATTTTTACACGATTTCTGGAACTCCCAAGAAAGCTAAAGAACATTGGGGAAGCACAACAGTATGAGTAAAAACACGCGAGAACATCAGAGAAATTTTAACTGATATTTCCAGATGAACAAAAGAAACTGATCAGAAGTTTTTTGTTAGCATTAATTACATTGAAACATACAACAGGCTTCCCTCAACAATCCTACTAAGAAATGACGACGTCCTCGTAGGGCTGTAAATGAACCGAGTTGTTCACGAACAGCTCGGTGTTCGTTCTCTTTAAAACTCGTTCATGTTCGTTCATGTAATAGGTGAACCGAACACGAACACATGTTTGAACTTAATGATGTTTGTTTATTTATATTCGTGAACAAGAGAGCTCATTTACTTAACGAGTCGAACACGAGCCGACTCTTATAAAAGAACATCGGTTCATTTACTCTTTACATTATATTAATACCTACACAAAATATCTATTTATGGGGAAACGTGTTGGGACGTGGAAGCCTATGGTCCAAGTATTTCCCCTCCCTTATCTCATCAGAGAGACACTCCACAATTCACACCCGTTCCCCCTCTCTCATCAAACCCGTGGCCACTCTCTCATCAATCATCAGTCGCCGACCATCAGTCCATCACAGAGCTAGGCACGCCGACGGCCAGACCACACCCCATGCCGCCGGCCAGACCACCGCCCACACCGCGGGCCAGATCACCGCCCATGCTGCGGCCAGACCTCCGCCTACAGCGCCTCCTTCTCTCAAATACTCGAACTTTCAAAACACTCTATGCCCGTCCCCTCTCTCTCACTCTCACACACATATCACACAACAACCGCCCCCCCTCTCTCGATCTCACACACAGAGATCGCACAGCCCCCCTTCTCTCTCTTCACAGACGGCCATCACAACCGGATTCAGCCCACGTCGCCCGATTCAAGTTACGAAGCCGCAAAGCCATGTTTCGGAACTGCAAAGATGCAAAGCCAAGGGCGTGAAGAGGGAGCTAATTCATAAAGGGCATGCATCAACCCGTTGTTTATGTCTTCATCGCCGTCGATGGAGATTTCTTTTTACAGTATTGTATCTACTATCGTGTACTTGCTTTCTCTTATTTCTCTGTTCTTATTTTTTATTGTTTGAACGATTGAGTAAATTTAGGGATTTGATTGAGGTTGAACACTAACGCGAGCTTATTTCTCTATTCTTGTTTTTTATTTGCTTGAACGATTGAGTAAATTTAGGGATTTGATTGAGGTTGAACACGAGCGCGAGCCGAGTTTCCCAACTCGACTTCAGCTCGTATTGTTAAACGAGTTTAACGAGCCGAGCCCGAGTTTCACCGTCACGAACTCGAGCCGAGTTCGAACACTAATGATTTGGCTCTTGACGAACTCGAGCCGAGTTCAAACATGCCTAAACTTAAACGAACCGAGTTCGAACACACCCATGTTCGGCTCGAACTCAGTTCGTATACAGCCCTACGTCCTCATATATATTTTCTTTCTGTGATGATAACACATCTTAAGAAATCACGACAAGCTGTATCGACATTTTTGCTACATTCTGACTCCTGAATGATTTGGCTCGTGAGTTAATACGATTCCGAAAAAGCGAATCCCAAACAGTGAATCCTTATGTGTGGCTCTTATCACTTGGGATTCACTATGTGGGAGAGAAATTTTGGGAAGAGTAGCATAGTACTCTTTGGCTCATTGTGACTACTTGTTTGTATGGCACCATAAGTCCTCGAATGGATACCATTATAAGCCGGAGTATTCCTTTTTTCCAACATGCTTGGACCACAATTAGGAATCGTTCGACAGTCAAAATTCAGGAACTACTATGGGAAGAGAACACTCTTCTATTGGGTAAAGTCAGGGAGATACTTCAGTGAATTTCAGTTTGACACATGGCACCCTCTATACTGTTAAAATAAACCCCACCCTTGAAGCCTGAGATACACTCGTCCCTTGACGTTTTTGTTGTGGTAACAGAAAGCCCGCGTGCTTCCACCAGCAGCATAGCTGATTAATTTACAAATACATATGCTGCCCTCAACTAAGTTAAGTTATTCAACAAAGAATACTCGGTGGGGAAACAATGATATGAAGTATCGACTAACGACCACCCCTCTGCTAGATCAAACTGGCAGTAATAAGAATCAATATTAATTGGTGAATATCTATGATTCATGTTTTGCTTTCCATTTTTGAATCCTTCTATAACAACTCTTGAAAGTAAATAGATGAATATTCACTTACATGACATGTATTTGAACACATACATGCTAATGTATCTCTTTCCCTATCTCACACACACGTAGAGGCACGCTAATGCTAAGCCACCAAAATGGATTCCCTAAACCTTTCTTTGTGAACTTTGCAAATAGCCCTTCTGCTTAAGAAAATCAAATAGGGCTTGCAACACACTAACAGGGAGAGAGAAAACACACACACTGAACTCAATGCAAAGTAAAATTCTGGATCTGCCATGCACACCCTTGAACTCAATTAGCATTAAACCAGATGTTATAAGAAGCGAAAGTGTAGAGAGAGATGGGACTCGTGATAGGCTCATAAATCAGCCTCTTGAATGAACCACCAGTTTGGGGTGAGGAATCACTCAAACAGCCAAAGACCCATCACAGCCCCACGGGGGTAAACCAAATAGACTGTATCTGCATGTCTCTGTTAAATGAAGTAGCTACTCACCTTTGTTAAAGTTATCCAACCTACATAATACTTTACATCTAGAACTATTTGTACCACATTGACAGATATTTAGAGGTTGAACCAACAAAATCAATTCATAACAAAGATACTGACGACAAGCAATAAAAAAAGGTTATTATCCAGTTACCTAGTTCAACAAGCAAGTAAAAAATGAGGTGAAAGGGAATGAAAAGTGCTTATTCACTTTACCTCAAAGTTCCATTCTCCATATAAGTTGGGGTCAGTACTATTCGCCCAAACGTACGTGTAGGCCTGCAACTTCTCAGAACTATCCTGCATGACACCCAAAACCATCCCTTTTTATTTCTTTTGGAAGAAAAACACATATTATTTAGTAATTGTGACATTCTGGAGATTCTCATGTTTCTGCATAATCTCCCCGGAATTTTATGGAAAGAAAGTAACCACTTCTTATATGCAAGTCCTTGATTCTTACGAAAGAAAGTACTAGTTACTACCAAGATCTACTACAGCATATATTAGGAAAAGAAAGTAGTTGAGAAGATTTCAGTAAGAAATACCACCAAAGAAACGACAACACTCCTCCTTTCATACTCAACATCCTCAAAGGTATCCAATATATCCAACTCAGGGTCAGTTATCCCGAGAAGGACCTGCAGTGAAAGTTTGGTTCCGTAAACAAAGGTAAAATGGCAAGAATGCTTGAATACTGCAGAGGATTTTAACTAAATTAGTCTTACACGTAATTCACTTTTCCATGAATAAAACTATAAAGCTGGTGTTCATGTTCCAATCAATGTGAGGCCTAGATTAAGCAGATAAACTTAGATCAATGTGTGAGTTGCAAAATGCTTAGACCAAAACCACAGATAATTAAGTAGAACAATACAAACAGAAAAACCTTTAGGTGACCAATAGGCTTTGCCACTATTACATTTATTTAACCTTTGACTGGTTCATGCAGACAATGAGCAAATTTATCAAGTTAACCAGTTCAAAGGTAAAAGAGAGACGTTCTAGTGAAATGCCAACTGGCAAATGACACAAGGAAGAATGGAGGAAAAAGATGCATAACCTTCGGAAGGGATCGCTATCTAGCAAGCAAAAGGGCCTTTCATTTATTTTATTTTGTTTCTTGTACGCACTCAGAGAAAGTGAGAAACAAAGAGGCATCCAGCACGCAAAAGTATTACCAGAAGTTCAACTTGCGGAAATTATAGAAACATCTATACGCTCATAGACAACCCTAACTCTACCATGATTACGACCTGGTTACTAGAACAATAAACTAAAAAATTATATGACTTTGACAAAGCAAATGGGCACTTCACTGCTAAATCTAAAAGATCTAAGCTTAAAAGTGTACAATTTCAATGAACCATGATCAAAAGGATCTTCCTTTGCATATCAGGCTCGCAAAATGATCAATTATACTGATTAGCTTCTTGGGCTTGGCTTCACAATGGATGCAACTTGTGTGTACAGTTTGTGATAGACGTCGGAGAACGCTTCTTGGAACAAGAAAAAAGAATCCCTCATATAAAAATAAAAACTGGCTAAGACAGTACGGCAGCACCTCCACAATCTCAAAACACATCCTTTTGCGATCATCAGCCATCTCCTCCTCAGAACTCTCACACCTCTCACACAGTGAATTAACTCACAACCAGTCCAAGGCATAGCCTATAGCATGCCAAAAAGAGCAAGCAACAAACCAAACCTGAAAAACCATGCACCACATCAGAATGAAGTAATTATTAGTGATTAACAGTATTACACATGTAGCACCAACTCATCATGATTTTCCTCCATCCAGGAAATCGTCATAAGCCAAGAAAGCCCCCCACTACCCCACCCACCCACCCCCCCACCCCACCCACCACCTTCAGAGGGAAAGGGGCGTACCCTCATAGCGCTCCTCCACGCTAACCAGCGCAGCGTTCCCCTACGCTATATAGCACAAAGCGACCATGCAGTGTAGACGCAAACACTACCATCCCATTTCAATGGATTCTCATCCTTCCTTCAATAATCCAACTTGTAAAACATCCCAAAAACCCCTTGAGCCCATCCAGCTTTTGATCCAAGAGGATGTAAGACCTTTGCCGAAATTAGGGAATAAATGGAACTCCTCCAAGTCTAACTAGGATTACGAGGTATCTAATCCACTTAGATTTATAGTTGGTTTACAGTAGAACTCTTCTTCCAACTCTAAGCAGGATTTTAGGGTCCTTATCCAGGCAGAAAAGCTTTTATTTGGAGTACAATCTCTCCCATAATAACTAGGATTTAGAGTATTCTAGTCCAGTTAGGAGTCTGAGTGCGCTACATCTATATAAAGGGACTTCATGCCTTGTTTTTTCTTATAAGATCTACAGATGTAGACCAGAGAGATCTTTGATTGCAGAAGTAGTTTAGAGAGATGTAGACACTTCTCCCAGATCTCATAGAATAAGAGCAACACCTGTAGAGAGTAAGATAATTGTTCACACGATGTCAAATTGTATCCCAACCATAAATTAGAGAGTGTGAGGGCCACACATGGTAAGCAGGGTGTATAGTCCACTCCTTGTGCAGTTTTATCGCCAACAGAGAGATGTAATCTAGGTAGCACGGACACGGTGTCGGACACCGACACCGATGGGGACAAAACTATTAAAACAAGGAATTTAAATAAATACAAGTCATACTTGAATATTTATTTGGTACTAGGCAAAAAAACGAAGTTAAAAAAAAAAAGAGGTCTTTCAATAGAATGCCGACAGAGGGAGAAAAGGAAAAAATAGGGAAAGACACACCTGTGGGTCAGCGAGAAAGAGAAGACAAAGAAAAGAGGAAGGAGACGACTGACGAGATAAAGAGAAGAAGCAGACATGTGGGTAAGCGACGGCGGTGGAGGACCTCCGGCGACGATGGCGAGAGATCTGGCGACGGTGGACAATTCTGTCGGCTTCGGTATCCGGCAACACCGGCGCCTTTCAGATCTATCGGCTCCGGCAACATCGGCGACAGATCCGGCAACACGGCGACGAGAGAGAAGAAGACGGCCGACAAATGAGGTGAGAGAGAAGACGACGACCCCCGAAATTACTTCCAAAAGTTCCAAAGTAGCCCCAAACGGTCCAACACTGCACATTCCCGTGTCCGACACTTCTCGACGAAGTGTCCGACACGGTGTCGGAAAATAAAAAAAAATTCCAACACCGATTAGCCGTGTCGGGCGGTGTCCGGAGGGTGTCGGGGTGTCCGTCTGTTTAGGACACCATACCTCCAACTAGGAGAGGTGTCCGTGCTTCCTAGGATGTAATCTATCTTAGCATATTAGGAAAAAAAGTATCTAAGTAGGAGGATCTCTGCACTCCACATAATGTTTTATGTGGTTTTACCTTTGTATTCTTTGATTATCATTAAATTACGCATATCCGTTTCCACTGAATTAGAATGAGCAATCTCTCCTCTTCAAATTTTGGATTAAATGGCATTACAATCCAATTTTCCTTAAATATCGATCTAAATTCTGGTTTCATACTAGGCTTTGTTAGCACTTAAAACGCGTTCATGTGTTTTGGAGTAGGTTTCGAACTTCAACCAAGTTCGAACTCACAACATTTCGACTTGAACGTTAAATAAAGGCATACAAGTTTCACTACAGATTGGTGGGCCAAAGTTCGAAGGTTTGTGTGTGCCCAACAAGGTTTCGAACTTCATCAAAGTTCGAACTTGAACATATAGACTAGAAGGTCGACTTCGTTAACTGATCGCTAAATGAGGTTTCAAACCTTTTAAGTTCGAAACCTGCCGAGGGTTTAAACTTTACCTCAAAGTTCAAAGCCCAAAGCAAAAGGAAGGATTATTTTCATATGGCTGTATATCTTTCCGGAGGATAGCCAAAGGAGGACTTATCATGAAAAACAAACTGACAAGCCTGAAAAGATTCTTGGAGGAAGCCTCTATAGAAAAGAAAGGCAAATCCTACGTAAAGGTGAGGGAGGTTTAAACATCGAGGTTCAGAAAATCAGAGAGAGTGAAAAGCGAGAGAAACAAAGAGAAAACAACCCTAACGAAACCTTTAAGCACTATGCAGGTAGAAGGTTCCAACAATTAGTTGGTGGCAAACTTGTAAGTTAGGGGTCGATCCCCCTATTCTATATAATCTTGTTTTCTCAACATTTCATGCTTTTTTCTTATACATTTTATCTACAATCGAAGACTCACGTCATCATTTTATTTGCCGATGTAATCAACGATTTAACAGGTCTCAGATCGGAGAGCGAGTCCCTAGAACTAAAAGATAAAAATCAGCACTAAAACTCAATGCCAGGATATTTATTCACTCTTGAGTTTGATTAAACCTTTGTTCTTTAAGGTCTCAAAATTCATGCTAACAACGTTAATGACAGAAGCATCGACGGAGAAGCAGGGAGAGAAGAAAGATCTTCTGAGAACCTGGTAAGCATCCCTAGGGTAAAGTTTGATCGAAAAGACTCGACCCTTCCAAGATATCAGACCAGCGCAACCGGAAGACGACAAATCTACTAATTTTTCCACTTAAGTAGCCAAAGCTCTGTACAACCTTCAAGGAAACAAGAAAGGGAAGCGACATTTCTCAACCTTCAATTTTGAAGTTTAGCAATGGCTAGCTTCTTTAAACAACAGGAGCTCTAATCCAGGAGTATCTAAGACCTATGCTCAAGATAGGGCATAATTGGAACTCCTCCAAATCTAACTAGAATTACAACATATCCTAGTCAACTTTGATTTATAGTTGGTTTAAGTAGAATTCTTGTTCCAACTCTAAGCAGGATTTTAGGAGTTCTAATCGAGTTAGAAAAACGTTTTGTTTGGAGTACGGCTTTTCTCCCGTTAGTAGGATCTAGAGTACTCTAGTCCACTTAGGAGTCCATGTATCCAAAAAGCATATAAAGGGACTCTGTGCCTTTTCGCGAGAAGTAGTTTAGAGAGATCTAGACACACTGAGAGATCTTCTTGGAGCACTATATGCAGAGAGTAGCATAAGTATCCACTCAATAGACAATTGCACTTTTAATTTTGGAGCAACACGTTATGAGCAGCGAATTACAAGTCCGCATGCATGCAGTTGTATCTATAACAAGGAAATTAATGTAACTTAGCAGATTAGGAACAACTCAACTATGAGTAAAGGGATCTCTCCACTCCATCCACTATTCTCTGTGCTCATTGACTGTCATTGTATTCCGCGTATCCAAATGAACTAAAGGGAGCAATCTCTCTTCTTCAAACTTTGGGTCAGCTTTCAATCATGAAATGTCTCTGAAATGATAGATTCCAAACCCACCCGTTCTATGACACAACTTCTGGCCTGACGGGAATGCAACCTTGTACACCAAAGAAATACATGCAGGAAAAATACCGCGCTGCACTGTGCATCCTTTTAAAACCTAGCCCGACTCCGACTTCCCAACAAAAAGGTATTATTAGCAAACCATGCATTAGCCATGTGCTTGCAAAATCCAACCCCATGAGGTTTCCTAGATGTCGCATACATACAACCCCTCGACTAAGTCCAAACCCCCATCAACCACCTTCCATTCCTTTGAAGTGTGTTGAGGATGGTAAGCAATCCGAGCTGTTCATGAGCAGTCTCATTGTTTGGCTCATTAAAGTCTTGTTTGCTTCTTCTTATTAAAAAATGAACCAAGCTTGATCAGGAATTTAAGATGGTTAAGTAAAGAGCCAAGCACGAAACTTGTAACTTGTTTGTGAGCAAGCTCTTGATGGGCTCATATAGTCGTGGCTTGTTATTCTTGAATCATGCGTATATTTCATTTAAAAAAAACCATAAGAATGCCTATGCTTGTGTCTGTATTGAAACTTGTAACTTGTTTGTGAGCAAGCTCGTCATAGACTTGTATAATCTTGTATACATTTAATGTCTAAAGAACCATGAGCATGCCGATGCTTGTGTATTAATGCATACGTACTATGGTATCTCATCACAAGTACAACCCTTGATTTAAGCTTCAATTCTAGCTAGAGCTCAGCTCGCTTGACAAGCAAGCAAATTTTGGTCTTCATAGCAAAAACGAGCTTAAACTTAATTTCTAACCTTGTCATCAAAACATGCAACGCTGAGACAGCCTAAACTAAATGAGCCCGAGCCTAGCAAGAGTGCCTGATTAAATGCACCTAACTCTTTACCTCTTGAACCCCTATCCATTAAAGGTGTATGTACTTACTTGGGTTAAATACACTTTAGTACCCCAAAAGTATTCCAAAATCTCACTTGAAGGTCCAAATGTTCAATTTTTACATAAAAGAGTCTGTAGTTTCAATTACGCAATAAGTAAGGACATCCGTCCAAATTCCCTAACTTTGGAACAAATCCATCAGGGGCAAAATCACCTGCACAAGTTTGGTTTTTCTCTGCTCTTTTTTAATTTTTCACTTCTTCTTCTTCTTTAGAAGACAGATCCACCCTGCCCCTCACCCACCCCACCCCACCCAACCAGCCCCTTGCCAAGCCCCACCCACGGCCGAAATACACACACACACAGAGGGGTAAAAGACGGGGAGAGGGTCCCTCGGGGGGGGGGGGGGGGAGGCGGATGGGGATAAAGAGAGGGAGGAAAAACAGAGGCGCTGGTCACCAACAACGAGCCATGACAGCGCCGAAAAAACAACCGAAACCGCCTCAGGATGAGAAACCACTGGCGGCGACAACAGCCACACCAGCCGACAGTAGATCCCAGCGGCGTCGCCGCCGAACGGCAAAGGGAAAGAAAACCGGCAACAAAAAGAGATGCAGAGACACCAAAGCCGCGCAGCAGCTGCCGGCGCATAAAGAAGGAGGGAGGACGGGGAAGGATCAGGGGGGTCGCCCGCGGCAGCCCATACTGGTGAGGGAGGCAGATTTGGTACTGTTCACTGTCGTGGAACTGTTCACAGATCTGGGTTTCTCTCTTCTCTCGAAACCACGACCACAAGAAACCAAAGTGAGATCCACCACCACACAACCCACGAGCAGATCCGCGACTAACCGGAGCGTCGGAGGCCACTGGACAGCGGTGCCGGAAAGCTTACTATAGCTCTCTAACTTTCTCTCTCCCGCGCCGATCTGTGTGTATCGCGTGTGTGTGTATATTTCGGCCGTGGGTGGAACCTGGGTAAGGGGCTGCTGGTTGGGGTGGATGAAGACTGAGGGGGTGAGGGGACTGGTGGGTCTGTCTTCTAAAGAAGAAGAAGAAGAAGAAGTGTGAAATTAAAAAAGAGTAAAGAAAAACAAAACTTGTACAAACGATTTTGCCCCTGACAGATTTGTTATAAAGTTGGGGAATTTGAACGAAAGTCCTTATTTATTGCGTAATTAAAACTATAAATCCTGTTATGTAAAAATTAAACATTCGGACCTTCAGGTGAGATTTTGGAGTACTTTTGGGGTACTAAAGTGTATTTAACCCTACTTACTTCCATCGCAATACATGGCATCAAAATGCCTTCACCTAAAAGGTGTCTTTTGATCCTATAGCAACCACAAGATCAAAGAGCAGAGCGGAGAGTAGTCTCCCTTGTGGAAGTTCAGCCTATTCCCACCTCGCTGGCATTGCGTGAAATTGCTTCACCATGGATCCTATTCCACCTCCCAAGAAAAGTCAGTATAGACTACGAAAGCACAGCAGGAGTAATAGCTCAAAGCACAATAATTCTATGACATCCTTTGCCAACTAGTTTTTTCTATTAGCAAGATGGTTAATATATACTCCCTCTGTCCAACAAAAATTGATCATACTTCCTTTTTGGGTCATCCCATAAAAATTGCTCATTTCCAAATTAAGAAAGATTCTCTAGGTACTTTTACATATTTACCCTTTTTACACTTTTTCATTTTATTTCTCTCTCCACATTTAAATCTCCATCAACTCATTTTCTCTCTCCTGACCTACTTTCTTCTTACACTTTTTTATTCATTTCTCTCTCCACATTTAACACTAAACTAAACCATTTTCTCTCTCCTGACCCACTTTCTTCCCTTCCTCTCTCTAAATGGTAGAATGGGAAACACACAATATATCACTTAAATCCTTAATTTGCGAGTAAAAAAAAGTTGATCAAATTATGTGAGACGAATGGAGTAGTTATTATCACCAATAATGTTGCGAGACAGAAATGCTCATGATCCTACAAAAAGTTTAGGAACAGAGCCAACAAAATTGAAGTATTTAAGGAAGTAAGACAATAAGTCATCAACAGACCTTCCCAGTCACATTCTTCTTTTCTAGAGGTATGATCGCAGGATAAACGCGTCCTTTGATGCTATACCTGTGACTACAAGAAACAGTGAAATAAGATTTAGGAGGTTTACATGGCAAACAGCAATGACAGTTTCACATAAGATGGTTCTAGGTATCTGCTAGTTTTTCTATTTAAGTAAGGTATTCAATTAAAAATGCGGTCCAACCTGACTATAGAGCACACGATGCACACGAAGTATAGAAGGACCCAAGAAAGTGAATAAAAAGAGATCCTCTTCTTCAAAAACATAAACATGGTCTAAAAGAAAGCCAATTGGGTAGGCGATGGGGCCCAAATTGTTTAAGGGACGCCAACTAACAGGCTTCAAGTAAGACTTTATGTATGTAATAATGAAAATTAACTTGCTCTGTACCCTGATCAACTTTCCAACTCCACACATATCCAGATGAACGGATTACATGCTTTTAAAATTATAAAAACATTTGGTTATCACGATGGTGTAGTATCAACTGACTGTTGCAAAATTTACCTTCAACAGTATGCCCTGGATGTAGCGATGTATATTCATTGTTTTCATGCATTCTATGTCAGGAATCGACTAGATGTGAACGGATATAAATTCCTACAGAGATCAGAGGTATATTTCATGCCATATGCGCTTAGACTAGACTTTTAAACAAGCTCACCCCCATCCCCTCAGTTGCATCTGCGAGTGCAGTTCCGATTGTTAAGGTGAAAAAATATATGTTCTACATCCCCAAAGGGACTATAATTAGAGATATGACTGTATCTGGTATAAAAGTTCATATAAAAAGGGAAATCGTATACAGCTATGGCTCATCATGAAAAGTATCACAATGAGGGATTATGGGGGAAGAAATACATCCACTCGGGTTTAGACTTACGATGAGTATGACTTCTTAATCCTAAACCTAGCAATAAAGAAGTATTCCGGAGAAAAGAGTTGGTAGTGACCCAAATATCTTCTAGGTGCGTTTTCTTATCCTTCCAATACATATAGTATTATAGCCACTATCATTGAAGCATTTAACACAAGGCGTATGCTTTGACCTTCACGTATAGGCACGGCATGGCATGGGATGGAAAAGAAATATTGCGATTGAAAGCTAAACAAGGACGAATTATAATACCAATTAATAGGGAAACATTTGCTACCAAGAAAAACCAGACAAAATTGGATTAATCGTGCATAAAACCCCATAATTTGGGGTCACCGTCATGTGCACAAAACACCCCAAACCTTTTTTAAAAAAAAATTTGGTTTCCACCACCCTTAACTGGTGCTCCATCCAACAATTTATGGTAAGAACTTGGGATCTTTGGATGTCCGTTTGTCTTTGAAAGGCAAATTGGGAAATTAACACCAAAAGTCTAGCTATCACTGTAGTTAACCACCACCACCCTAGCCACATCCACCACCCTCCCACTTTCCCCCAAACAAAGAAAATATTTCTAGGGTTTTCTCCACTTGAATTCATTCTCATTACACGGTCCAATTCTCACTTAAAATGCTCAATCAAGTTCAAGTACTTCACATATTCGTGATTTAGGGTTTGTGGTCTTGCTGGCAGCGGTTTTGTGGTGCTCTTGGTGGAGGATGGCAACTTTGAGGTGGTGGCAGGTTCGTGGTGGTCTTGTTGGTGGAGTTATGGCAAGTTGGGTGGTGGGTTTATGATGGTCTTGGTGGATGTTTGCTGGTGGTCTTGGTAGAGGTTGTGGTGGTCTTGGTGGTGGCAAGTTTATAGTGGGTGATGATGATGACGATGGATCTTGTGGAGAAAGGAGGGAGGAGGTGGCGGCGGTTGTGGTGGTGGCCACGGTAGTGGTGGTGGGTTTGGGAAAATGGCTGCTGTAACAAGAATTTTGACACAATTCGCCCATTTTGCCCGCAAAAACCCAACAAACTTTGAATTGAGATTAGATTTCAACCGTTAAATGGTGCTCAGGCACCCAAATGAAAGTTTGGCGGGTGCACAAAAAAGTCTGGGACGTCTCGTGCTCGCGACCTCACATACAACAACATTTGGGGTTCCATATGCAATTAATCCAACAAAATAGAAAGGCAGTGATTGTGTCAATATCGAGAAACGAAATTGACAACAAGCTAGTGTGTGTAAGTGAGTGTGTTTGTGTGTGTGTGTGTGTGTGTTAGTATGAGTGAGAGAGAGACTGACTAGTCGTTGAGAATGGCGGGAGAAGAAAGAGGGATGCGCTTCAGTAGAATACGAACCACCTCGTCGGCTAAGAGGCTGCCGTATACGAACACGGTATGGCCCCCAGAAACTGCAACTGAACTCGAGCCCATTCCGTCCCTCTCCCCTCCTGCGACCGTCTCAGACGGTTGTTAACGTTTGTTTTACGTTAATTACGGAGATAATCCGCAAAGTTTGTTAGCGTCGAGGTTCAATTTAGGCACAGGACAAAATGACCATCTCTGAGATGCAAGTTTAGTAGATGTGTCGTATTTGCTTTTTAGTGCTGATGATGATGATACGGATAAAAATACCATAGCCTAAGACGATGACATGTGTCATCATATGAGAAGGTCATAACTTCCCCTTGAACAATAGAGAAGTGGGAAGATGGTATAATCCACTTCCCCGTTATTTCACTCCTACATTATGGCCAGTAACAGCCCATTAAGTGAAAATAACTGACCACTAATTAGAAGTAACTTCTCACTTACTAGGTAATCCCTCTATTAAGGAGGGGTAACTAACCCACTAAGGGGGACTCTATACAAAGAAAGTTGGGAAGAGGGAAAGGTAAGTTTTGGCTGATTAATAATATTCTCAGATTCTCCTAAACACATTTTCTGACTTAAGCATCGGATCTTCTCCTCCGACAAGTCACCGGTGTTTTTATTCACGAACCAATTGGAGCTTGTCCCGGATTTCATCCACAACATTTTGGGGCCATCCATGGGACCGAAATTCGTGAATAGATCGTGGCTGAATATCCATATCCGCATGTTCAACAAGATGGAGCGCGCGCATCGAGTTCCTCGTCAACGCTACTCCGTGACTTAGCTCGTGGCGGAGCCACCGCCCAACCACTTCCCAATCAAGGCAAAAGAATAACAGACACCCCGGCCGTCACGGCGGCGGGGCCTCCCCCTACAAATTTTGCCTCGATTCCGCTCCCACTCGTGGGTCCTTTCGAACCCCCTACTGCTGGAGTAACCACGGTGGCGACAGCCAATGTCACTCCACTAACCATCGACAACCAGGTTGATCTTCTCGTAGTCATTCAAACTATGCAGCAATCCATCGAGAAATTACAAGCCGCTATGCAAAGCCCACTTGTGCTACTAGAACCCCCCAGGCCTACTAAAGCAAAACGCATAACCGAAGCGCAAAGGCAATCGATTCATAAGCGTTTAGCTTTCCCTCATGGCCCTGAGGACTCTAAAAAGCACACTAGAGCAAATCATCACCAAGAGTTGAGCAAATCGAAGACGAACACTCCAATGACGAGCGTCGTAATCCACGGTTCAAGAGGCACGAAGAGAGCTACTATGAAGCTCATTCTACCAGGAAGGACACCTATGTTCATCCCAGCAACAATCATGCAGAACGATACACCAACGCTCCAGTCATCATCGGAAGACCATTCACAGAGGAAGTTGATATCTTCCCTACTCCACCAAACTTCAAGATGCCTCCATGCGAGTCATATGATGGCACAGGGGGCCCTATGGAGCACTTAGCCCGCTTTACTTTAGGCATGAATCTACATTTGGTCTCGGATCAAATAATGTGCCGAGCGTTCCCTGTAACGCTAAAAGAAGCTGCGCATGTGTGGTTCCAACACCTCGCACCCCCGTTTTATCTCTTGCTGGGCTCAGCTAGCAAATTCCTTCCGCGGTAATTTCCCAACCAGCCGCGTGCAGAGAAAGAACTCCTCAGCCCTTTTCTGCATAGTACAAGGACCGAAGGAATCCTTGAAGTCATACTATGCTCGTTTCAACACTGAAAAGCTCATCATCAATCATTTAGATCCAGGGGTAAACTTCGCAGCGATGGTCAGGGGTGTAAGGCCGGGGACACCATTACGCTTCTCGCTTAACAAGCGCCCACCGGAGAACATGACCGACCTCCTCGACAGAGTGGAAAAGTATCTTTGAGCAGAAGAAGATACAGTAACCTCGCAAGAAGAAGCGAATGCAAGGCATAAGAGGTGTGACCGCCCAGAAGGGCGAGCCTCGAATGAGCCTAAGCGCTCACGGACAACCCTCTCCAAGCCCTTTACTCCTCTTAATATTTCTTGGGAGCATATCCTCAATCAGATCAAAGGCCAAAACGTCCTCAAGTGGCCCAAACCGATGAAGATGTCTGCCGATAAAAGAGATGCCCAGTTATACTGCCACTTTCATAAGGATCATGGTCACACGACTGAAGAATGCATGGTCCTCCAACATGAGATCGAGAGTCTCATTACAAAAGGGCATCTCAAGTAGTTTGTTAAGACAAATGATCGACAAGGAAGAAGATGAGGAGGAAACCAAAGGAGACTAGAGGAAGCACTTCCAAGAGACCCCCCCCCCCCAGTGATAAACACTATCTCTGGAGGACCAAGTGCAGGAGGAATATCGAACTCCTCCCGAAAGGCCTACGCTCGACAAGTCAACTTGACACAAGGACTAGCCAAGCACCCTAAAACCTCCACCACAATAGGGTTCGATGATTCTAATCTTGAAGGAGTGGTTCTACCGCACGACGATGCTCTGGTCATCTCTCTCTAGATATATGCATATGTCGTTAAGTGCATTTTAGTGGACACAGGAAGCTCTGCAGATATCATCTTTGAAGAGGCATTCTCTCAAATCAGAATATCAAAAGACTGAGTTCAACCAGTCTCCTCCCTATGTATGGCTTCACGAGAGCATATGCACCAGTTGAAGGAATAGTTCTACTCACCGTGATTACCGGAACATCGCCACTTCAAGTGACCCAATCCATCGACTTCCTCATGGTCAAGGTCAAGTCATCCTATAATGGAATACTGGGACGAGCAGGCCTCAACAAGTTGCAAGCCGTCGCCTCAACTTTCCACCTCTGTATGAAATTTTTCACTCATAACAGAGTAGGGATGGTAAAAAGAGATCAAGCGGTGGCTCGCAAATGTTATATGGGGCATCATGTGAAGCCGAGGAGATGTTAACCATCGAAGACCAGCGAGACGAGCATGTTATAAGGCAAGCTGAACCAGTAGAAGAACTCGTCTCAATAATGCTGGAAGGAAATGAGGAACGCCAGCTGAGGGGCACCACTCTAGAACCAGTCCTCCGTGATCAATTGATATTGTTTCTTCGCTCCAATGTAGATGTCTTCGCATGGAGTACATCATACATGCCTGGGATAGACCCATCCATAATGACTCATCGTCTATTAGTCGACCCGAAGAGCGAGCCGGTGAAACAGAAGAAGCGTCCCTTCACATCGGAGAGGCAAGCCATCATCAAGAAATAAGTAGACAAGCTTCTGGAGGCCGATTTCATCACTGAAATTGACTACCCCAAATGGGTAGCTAATGTGGTCATGATGCCAAAGGCAGGGACAGGAAAGTGGCGGATATGCATCGATTACACCGACCTGAACAAAGCATGTCCCAAGGATAGTTACCCTCTACCTCGCATCGACACCTTGATAGATGCAACCTCGGGACATGAATTACTTAGCTTCATGGATGCTTTCTCAGGCTACAATCAGATCCGAATGCATGATGACGATGTGGCAAAAACAACCTTCATCACATACGAATGTCTATTTTGCTACAAAGTCATACCCTTCGGTTTGAAGAACGCAGGCGCCACCTACGAATGCCTCGTCGACAAAATCTTTAAATCCTTGGTAGGGAAAAACATGGAGGTTTATGTCATGACATTGCTGACCTCCGAGAATGCTTTAATCTCTTATGCGAGTATAGAATGCGCCTCAATCCAACTAAGTGTGCCTTTGGAGTCTCATCAGGCACATTCTTAGGCTTCATGGTCTCGTACAGAGGTATAGAGGCCAATCCAGAGAAGATCAAAGCCATACAAGACATGGCCGGTCCGATGAGGATAAAGGAAGTGTAGGTTCTGACGGGACGAATAGCGGCGTTAAATAGATTTCTCTCCAAGTCTGCTGAGAGATGCTTGCCTTTTTTCAAGGCTTTGAAAAATATTAAGGACTTCAAATGGGCTGATGAGTGTCAAGCCTCTTTTGAAGCATTGAAGAGTTATCTGTCGTCGCCCCCACTCCTCTCCAAGCCACTTGTGGGAGAAGAAATCTTCCTATACCTAGCCATAGCAGAATCAACTATCAGTGTAGTGCTCGTTCGAGAGAAAACGGTAAACAGCTCCCTATTTATTATGTGAACAAAGTACTACAAGGAGCTGAGCTGCGATACACCAATACGGAGAAGCTTGTTTTTGCTCTCCTGATCGTAGCACAAAAAATTCGACCGTATTTCCAGTCTCACTCCATAACGGTGCTAACGGAAAAACCACTGAGACGAATACTTCACAAGCCCGATCTATCAGGACGGTTAGTCCCATGGTCCGTTGAACTGGGGGAGTTCGACATTCATTACAAGCTGCGCCCATCCATCAAGGGTCAAGCCCTAGCTGATTTCATGGTCGAGTGCACTTTGTCAGTTGATGACGAAGAGCAACCGCTCCCACCTCATAAAGAGAAGCCTTTTACATGGACACTCCATGAAGATGGTTTATCCAATGCCAATAAAAGCGGGGCTGGACTCATCCTCAACGGTCCAGATGGCCTTGTGGTAGAGTATGCCCTACGCTTCGATTTCCAATCCTCTAATAATGAGGCTAAATACAAAGCCCTAATAGATGGCATGCACCTCGCCCAAGCCATGCGAGCAGATGCATTTCATGCCTACAGCGACTCGTAGTTCTTCGTAAAGTAACTTTCTGGAGAATATGAAGCACGAGATGCGAAGATGACTGAATATCTTCACAAGGCAAAGAAGCTTGCAGAATCTTTCGACATTACGCAGATCAGTTGAGTGGATAACATGTCAGCCGACGCACTCTCACGCTTAGCTTCTCTTGATCCGTCTGGGTTCGGCCAAACCATTCATTTGGAGCTCTTTCACGAGCCAAGTATCAATCGGCACGAGGTGATGCAGACGACACACGAGCCATCGTGGATGGATCCCATCAAGGCCTACATTTCGAACGGCACCTTACCGGCCGATCGAAAGCAAGCTAGAGGAATCATCTCTCACTCAGCACAATATACAATCATAGATAATGTGCTCTACAAACAGTCGTTCACTCTTCCCTACCTTCGGTGCCTTGCCCCTTTAGAAGCAGGTTACGCCCTCCGAGAAGTTCATGAGGGCATTTATGGCCAACACGTAGAAGGAAAAGCACTAGCGCACAAAATCCTTCGTCAGGGATATTACTGGGCGACCATGCAACAAGATGCGTTAGAATACTCAAGGAGGTACGATGCATGTCAACGATTCTCACCCATGCCAAAACTGACCCCCTGCACATTGACCACACTGAGCAGCCCTATTCCCTTTGCCATGTGGGGAATGGATCTCTTAGGTCCCTTCCCCCCAGCCTCTGCTCAGCGAAAGTTTGTAATTGTTGCTATTGATTATTTTACTAAGTAGGTGGAAGCTGAAGCCTTATCCTCAATCATGGAGAAGAAGTGTGAAAATTTCTTTTGGCGCTCAGTCGTCTATCGCTTTAGTATCCCTCGCGTGCTTGTCACCGATAATGGAAGGCAGTTCGACAATCTTACATTTCGCACGTTTTGTGCTAATCTATCGGTTGAGCAGCGCTTCATTTCAATAGCGCACCCCCAGACGAACGGGCAGACGGAGGTCACCAACTGCACTCTCCTACAAGGGATAAAAAACTCGATGGGGCAAAAAGGGCTTTAGGTCGAAGAACTGCCTAAAATTATATGGGGCTATCACACGACGACACCCTATTCAATTTGGCCTTTGGCACATAGGCACTCATCCCGGTGGAGATAGGCTTACCCTCCTTCCGACTGCTCACATATGACACTCAAGAGAATAATGAAGCCCTACGTGGCAACCTTGACCTCCTCGACGAGCAGAGAGAACAAGCACAGATCAGACATGCCGCATATCAGCAGAGAGTCACCAGATATCATGATGACGCATCTGTCCTCGTGCTTTTCCGTTGGTGATCTCATCCTCCGCCGAATTGAAGCCTCAATGCCTCGTGATGCCATAGGCAAGTTAGCGCCTAACTGGGAAGGCCCATATAGAGTGACTAAACGAGGAGGACCTGCCTCATACCACTTGGAAGAATTAGACGAAAAGGCGATCCCCAGAACGTGGAATGCAGCCAACTTAAAACGCTATTACCCTTGAGCAAGACTAAGGTTGGGTGGGTGCATCCCATCCATCCCCAAACGTCTTTGCTCTTAGTTGTAGAATTAGTTTTAATTTGGCCAATTTATTTCAGTTTCATTATGATGTAGTTTGGCAGTGTCTCAGTATGATGTAAAACGACATTGCCAATTTGACATGAAATAAAAGTTCATTCCATTTGCAATATGCATGATTTGATACAAAAGTAGGCTTCTAGGCCAAATGATTACAAAAATAAGTTCAAAATCCAAAGTTACATGCGCACGTCTGACGAGACCCTCATGCCTCAGTCTCTGGCTGCTAGACTGTCGAGACTGCTCCAGAAGCAGCACCAGACGCTCCTAAGCTACGACTGGCAAAAGGACTTTCTTCTCAGCCTCCCTGTGAAAGTTGTTTTCAACCAGGGTTCGCTTCTTCTCCTCATCCAAAACCTTGTCTGCAACGATCAACTTCTCGGCTCCAATTTGTACTTGAGCCAAAGCCTGCAGAATTAGAAGAAGGAAACGCAAATTAAGAACGATTTTACCAAAGCGTACCAGAGACATGAGTTGAACCATGTTGTTGGCCGTCTCAGTAACGCCAAAGCCAGAAAGAGTCACGCGATCCATAGGGATTATTACATGGCTCGATCATTCCCAAGCTGTACGAGTGCTCTTGAAGACAGACTCATCCGCAGACACGCTCCAACCTGGTCGATGGGGAGTATCAGACCGAGTAGAGGAAAATGTTCCAGCCTTAGAAACTTTCCATTTCTTGGACACCTCTTTGGCCTTGTCTCGAGACTCCAAGCCTAGGATAGCATCTTCTGCTACTCATTTCTTCTGTTGTGGGGCGGACGGCTACGAAGCGGAGATAAGAGCGCTGAAGTCCAAATCTTGGACTTCCTCTTCTATACCATGGATAGAAGCCAACTCATCGAGGATGATGTCCTCTAACACTCCTTGGGCATTGAATAGTGAGGGATCCCCTCGCACTCAGCTACCATGGCCACTCCCGTCTCCCTTTGAAGACATCTCTTTTATAAAAATTAGGAAGAGTAAGATTATAACGCAATAGATTTATTTACAGAAAAGCCAAAAGGTGTTTACCAGGGTCATTCTCCCCCTCTTCTTCCTCCTCTTCGTTTAAGTCCTCGTCAAGGGAAAATATGATTCTACATTCACGAAGATGAACATTATTTAGCGGATACTTGGAATATAAAGGCTCAACCTCTTTGAGCTTTTTAATATGTGCAAGGTTCATATCACTCGAGTAAGAAAGTACCAACCCACTTGTCTGGTTATTAAACAAATGGTGTAGAACCACCGAAACACCCTCACCCTAGGTTGTAAACCAAGCTTGTGGCATTGATATATGAAAAAAGACATGAAGCGCCAATCATGAGGAGAAAATTGGCCAGGTGCGAGACCATATGCATCTAGCACTTTGATATAAAATGAATGAATTGGCACCCTGAAACCGTTAGTAAACATGTCCAAATACACCCATATTTCGTTCAAAGTGGTCATATTGGCCGACTCCCCATCGTCGGGAAATCTGAGTTTTATACTTGGTGGAATTTCACAACGTTCTCTCAAAATCTTAAGATCATAGCTACTCAGCCTACTCCTTAGAGTATGAGCATCGAATGGTTTATGAGACTGGGCTTTATCTGTCAAAACCTCCTTAGCAGAGGCACCCCTCGGCTCTTGAAAAAGGACTAGAGGAACACCAATTTCTAAAAACATAGGATCAAAGGTAGGTTGTGCTCTTGCACTCCTAGCCTCGTCACCAGACTCAGAAACATTTTCACTTGTTGGTCTAAACATGATTTTGGATCAAAAACAAGAAAATTCAAAGAAAGTTGAATAAGAGTTGTGAGCTTACTTGGAAGAAAGAAAAGTTGAATCTGCAAAACCCAAGAACAAACTTAAGAATTCTTCTTCAAAGCTCTCAATATCGCCAACTCTCAAACACACTCACCCAAGATGAAAGGGAAATGAAAAGGGTAAAGTGAGTAGCTCCTTATGTAGACGTTTTAACCAAGATCCAACGGCGAGACCTTGTGACCGTTGGTGATCCTAAGTGGATGATCGCCATGTGGCGCTCATTCACTGCGGTAATAGGGGGCAGGTTTACATTTGTACCCCTTGACAAAAATCATGATAAAACCGAGTAAACATGGCTTCTGCTCGCCCAGTCGAGTAGACGAGCTCATCTCATGGCCTAAGCCTCTGGTCGCCCAGCCGAGCAGATGAGAGCGTTTAAACCAACATGGCCTCTGCTTGCCCAGCCAAGTAGACGAGCACATTTCATGGCCTAAGCCTCTGCTTACCCAGCCGAATAGACGAGCCCATCTCATGGCCTAAGCCTCTATTCGCCCAGCCGAGCTGACGAGCGCATTTAGACCAACATGGCCTCTGCTCTCCTAGCCAAGTAGACGAGCACATTTCATGGCCTAAGCCTCTGCTCGCCCAGCCGAGTAAACGAGCCCATCTCATGGCCTAAGCCTTTGCTCGCCCAGCCGAGCAGACGAGCGCGTTTAGATCAACATGGCCTCTACTCGCCCAACCGAGTAGACGAGCACATTTCATGGCCTAAGCCCCTGCTGGCCTAGCCAAGCAGATGAGTGCGTTTAAACCAACATGGCCTCTGCTCGCCCAGCCGAGTAGACGAGCCCATTTCATGGCCTAAGCCTCTACTCACCCAGCTAAGCATACGAGCGCATTTAAACCAACATGGCCTCTGCTCGCCCAACAGAGTAGACGAGCCTATTTCATGGCCTAAGCCTCTGCTCGCCCAGCCGAGTAGACGAACCCATTTCATGGCCTAGGCCTCTGCTCGCCCAGCCGAGTAGACGAGCCCATTCCATGGCCTACGCCTCTGCTCGCCCAGCCGAGCAGATGAGCGCGTTTAGGCCAACATGGCCAGTGGAGTAGACAAACCCATCAAAGGCCTCTACTCGGTCAGTCGAGTAGACAAGTGCATTGAAGGCCTCTACTCAGCCAGCGGAGTAGACGAGCCCCTCCAAGGCCTCTACTCGGTCAGCTGAGTAGACAAGTCAATTGAAGGCCTCTACTTGGCCAGCCGAGTAGACGAGCCCATCGAAGGCCTCTATTCGGTCAGCCGAGTAGATAAGTCAAGTAAAGGACTCTACTCAGCCAACTGAGTAGACGAATCCATTAAGGCCTCCACTCGGCCAGTCGAGTAGGGAGGCCCATTAAAGACCTCTACTCGGCCAGTTGAGTAGACGAGATCCTTAGAGGTAACTTCTTTATTCCATATCATTTCTCAAGGAGAACATGGAATGATGGGCAAATGATACGGATAAAAATACCATAGCCTAAGATGATGACATTTGTCATCATCTGAGAAGGTCATAACTTCCCCTTAAACCATGAAGAAGTGGGAATATGGTATAATCCACTTCCCCACTATCCCACTCCTGCATTATGGCTAGTAACAACTCATAAAGTAGAAATAATTGACCACTAATTATAGGTAACTTCCTACTGGGTAACCCCCTATTAAGGAGGGGTAACTAACGCACTAAGAGGGACTCTATATAAAGAAAGTTGGGAAGAGGGAAAGGTAAGTTTTGGCCGATTAATAATATTCTCAGATTCCCCTAAACACATTTTCTGACTTAAGCATCGGAGCTCCTCCGCCGGAAATAGTTCTGGCGAGTCATCGGTGTTGTTTTTGCTGCGCAGGTCTATTCGCAAACCAATTGGAGCTTGTTCCGGATATCATCCACAACAAGTGCCAATTTGGTCTAGGCAACCATATCGATATGATAATAAAAAATAAAGATTTTTTTTTTTACTTTTAGCCTTTAGCAAATGTTACAATCTAATTTCTTACATGACTTTCTAACTCGTGCTACAAGGTTGCTATCCAAAAAGACTTCATATGAGTCTTGACCAGTCTACTGGGCGACGGTAAGTGCGACTGCACTTTGTTCTCTCTGTCAGTTTGTTATTTCTGTTTTGGTTTCTACTTGCCTGCATCTTTGTAGTTCAGGATGGCATTTTAGCACTAGATTCGTCCAACGTTGATGAATATCCGGTGCTAGAACAGTGTGGACATGCTGTAGTAATGGATCCTATTATCCTTTCAAATCAGTGCTTGCGATGGCAGAATACTTTGTATGGTCGATTTACATGTCACATGTTTTCTCTCAGGATTTCATTCAAGCCACTAAACTTGCATTGACATCTATCTGAGACTATTGAGGTTGAAGTTCTTGGGGCATGTTTAGTCTTTTATTTCTTTTGAAACCGTGGATTTGGAATGTTTATTGGCGGGAGGGCCTTGGAACATGCATGGTGCTTTCTTAATCTTAATCCATTGGAATCAATTTATGAGTATCCCCATGTTATATTTTTCTACAGTAGATTTATGGGTTCGATTACATGATATTCTGGTTATGGTCTGGTTCTTTGAGGTTGTGATGCAATTTGGAGGATATTCTGGTGAAGCGCTTCAAGTGGACTAGATTGTTGAACGTCAAACACGTAAGGATTATTTCTGAATTCTCATCCATGTATTCATGGACGAGCCTCTTGTCGCCAGTACCTATCTGTCTATCTCAGAAAACAATTATAATTGGGTCTGGGCTTCTTCTGAAAAGGTGTTTAAGTTTGCTATCATTGTGGGGTTATTGGGCATGTCAATACTGCCTGCCATATTTCCTTGGGTCAAGCTCGTCAGTAGGTGGAAAGGTTTCTTTGGCGATACTCTCAGCCGGAGAACAGCCATTTTTACTACCAAAACCATCATGCACTCTTCACTGGACAATTACGTGCTTTCGCAAACTCTCACTAGAATAGGACCAGCACCATCTATTTTCCACCTACAACATGGGAAATAGCTGAGCTTGACATGATTAATGGGAGGGGTGCTATAAGTCAGAATTCTAGATATAATAGTTCTCCTACTGAAATTTTGGAGTTGGATCCTTTGTTTTCACTTCCATCACCGGTTTCTTTCTACTCTCTAGCAGATGAATCTGAGACTCTCTTTGTGCCGGTGATCTACCTCATCTCCGATGACTTTCGATGTGCTCGCCATTGTAATTTGGTGGCGAGAAAATTGAGGCAAACTTGGTTACAGAGTTAGAAGACACATGTCATGTGGTGACTCTTGATAGCACTCAAGTGGCTGACACCTTGAATTCTTTTGATGAGTTGCCATCTTGTGTAGCTAATGAAATATTGATGGATAAAATCTACCTCACAATGGATGGGGATCATCAGGCTTTAGAAGAGTAGTGGGCTACTTTTATTTTTGGGCCTATAGCCCGTGAGCTTGGCATTTGGGTAGAAGGTCCATTCCTTGGTTCCCACCTCCCCTCTATATAAGGGTAAAAATCCCCTTACTAAGCCTGACCCATCTCCTTTGTTACCACAAACTTTTGAGTCCATCTTTCAGCCTCAAGAAACCTCGTCTCAAATGAACCCATCTGATACTAGATTTACTTAAAATGGGTCCAATATGGACTTCTCTACTTTTAGTTTAGTCCAAGCTGCTAATGACTTTGAAGTAGGCCCTTCAGGGCTTAGTTTTTCACCTATAAAGAAAATTGATCCAACCTAATTTTCTTCGATTTTTCATGTTCGAGTTGGGTCGTCTTCTAATTTGTCTTCCATGGAGGAAGAGGAAGAACTTGAACCTCCTCATGTCGTGTCCCCTGTTTATGACCATATGATATAACTGAAAGTGACCGTCAGGTGGGGTTCCGGCGGGGGAACGCTCTGATGCTTAAGTCAGAGAAGGCTAACAAGGTAGAACTCTGAATAGCAGTATTACACAATGTGTATGTGTGTGAACTTAACCTTACATGGGGGGGCTTGACCCCCTTTATATAGTGGTAGCAAGAGGAGTCCAATTAGAATTGGGCTTCAGTCAACTCTAATCAGAATCTCATTAGGATCCTAGAGGATCCCATATTGATCTCTGCTGATAGAGTCAGAGCTTCTTTAGGATTCTGTCCAGTGACTGATATGGTAAGTGCCATATTAGTAATAAGCCAGCATGGGTTACGTGTCACAACTGCCACGTGTCGTCCGTAGATTGGAGGGATATTTTTAGCTATATCATATGCCCCCTGCTTTCACCAACGTTTAATGAAGCGGGTGGAAGCACACCTTTTCCACTGACGATAGCGAAATATGCCAAAAACAGAATTGAACCTGTTTGTCTGACATTTCAAATATTCAAAAGAGTGCCTACTCGGACAAGGTTCTGTTCGGACATGGTTCTGCTCGGACCAAGTTCTGCTCAGAAATGATTCTGTTCGGACCATGTTCTTCTCGGACATGGTTCTGCTCGGACCATGTTCTGCTCGGACATGGTTCTGTTCGGACAGGATTATACTCGGGCAGAATTCTGCTCGGCCGTTGTCACTCTGCTCGGGTAGAGTGTTCGGACGAGATTCTGCTCGGGCAGAATTCTGTTCGGCCGTTGTCACTCTGCTCGGGCAGAGTGTTCAGACAAGATTCTGCTCGGGCAAATTATGTTCGGCCGTTGTCACTCTGCTCAGGCATAATTCTGCTCGGCCGTTGTCACTCTGCTCGGGCAGAGTGTTCGGACGAGATTCTGCTCGGGCGAATTCTGTTCGGCCTTTGTCACTCTGCTCGGGCAGAGTGTTCGGACGAGATTCTGCTCGGCCGTTGTCACTCTGCTCGGGCAGAGTGTTCGGACGAGATTCTGCTCGGGCGAATTATGTTCGGCCTTTGTCACTCTGCTCGGGCAGAGTGTTCGGATGAGATTCTGCTCGGGCATAATTCTGCTCGGCCGTTGTCACTCTGCTCGGGCAGAATGTTCGGACGAGATTCTGCTCGGGCGAATTCTATTCGGCCTTTGTCACTCTGCTCGGGCAGAGTGTTCGGATGAGATTCTGCTCGGGCATAATTCTGCTTGGCCATAATTCTGTTCGGTCGTTGTCACTCTACTCGGGCAGAGTGTTCGGACGAGATTCTGCTCGGGTGAATTCTGTTCTGCCTTTGTCACTCTGCTCGGGCAGAGTGTTCGGACGAGATTCTGCTCCGGCGAATTCTGTTCGGCCTTTGTCACTCCGCTCTGGCAGAGTGTTCGGACGAGATTCTGCTCGGCCAAAGTCTTGGTTCCTTCCACGTGTCTCCTTCTCCATTAATGTTTTTTGAGCGGGAATTTGAAAATTTTTAAGCTTCTCTACTCTTCAGCTTGTGACACGTGTAGGGTAAACGAGTCGTTGCGTTTGCCAAGAAACGATTACTTAGCATTTTTCTATAAAAAGAGAACTTTCACTTCATTTTACCTTCACTTGAAATTTTTTGGGAGCACACTACTCTGCAAGTAAGTCTTTTCTTCTACCATTTCTGTTCAGCACTTCAAGTTTTTCATAGTTTCCTAGTTGTAGTAGAAAACATGTCCGAAACTTCAGCATCTACTTCCTCGCCCAAAGAGAATATTTGTATAAGTAGTTCATCTTCGAGTTCGGAGCGAGTTGCAACTTCAAGAAGTGAAGTTGGAACTTCAAATCCACAACCTCCACTACCTTCAACTTCCCAACCATTCCAACCTTCATCCTCTCAACCATTACCACCTTCATCTTTTCAACCTTCGCAATCTTTGTCTAGAAAGAATGATTTAGGAGATGTAAAGGATCAGGCCGATGATAAGGCTAATCCCAAGCCCTGGTATACTGCTAACGAGAAGTCCAGTAAGATGTCCACTGAAGATTTGCAGGATTTAATTCAGGAATATCCTCTTCTCGAAGGTTGGTATGCTCGTCTTCCTGGTTTGGGTGAACCAGCTAACTATGGCACAAAGTTTGAAACGGGTGTCTACGAAGAGCAGGTGAAGTCTGGGTATAGGCTTCCTCTTCATCCTTTTGCTCTTCGTTTCTTTGAGCATTATCGCATGGCTCCCAGGCAGCTTGTTCCAAATGGTTGGAAGAAGCTTGCCGGTCTTATATATTTGGTCCAGACTTCAGGCTACAAACCAGATGCAACAGATTTTATGAGAGTCTTCTTTGAATTCTTTTTCGTCAAAGGAGTCGCCAACTGCCCGGGATGGTATTACATTCATAGTAGGCAATGACTTCTGAAGGGAGGCCCGAAGTCAAATAAAGGCTGGCATTCTAGATACTTCTTCATTGGTCGCCTAGACAAGGGGGAGCTTCCGTTTGATAGAGACTGGAATCCTTATTGTAAGGATTTCGAAAATCCTGGCAAGCCTACTCCCAACAATCTTACTAAGCACATACTTAGTCATATTAAGCTTCGAGGTGGTCTTTGCATAGATGAGCCTCTTTCGGAGGAGCAATTGGAGTGGGCGAAGATCATTCCTCCAAAGCCCATTCCAGCTGGTCTTCTGATTCCTCCTCGTCCTCCCGTTTTTCCTAGCATGTCGTCTGCCGAGACTGTTTCTCTAGGTGTGCCTTGTATATAAGTCATCGATTTCAATATGATTTCAATATTTATTCCCGTATTGATTTCTTTCTTCGTTGCAGAAATGGCTAGCGAAAGTGGAAAATCGCCGTAATGAGGCTTTCTTGGCGTTTTTCAAAAGGCCAAGGGAAAGCGGAAAGAGAAGCAGCCAAGTGTGGAGTTGCCCCCTGTTCCGAATAGGACTAGAGTCATTCCTCCAAAACGGTCTCCACGAATCCTGGATCAAGTGTCCATTGATGATGATCCCATCTTTCGACCGAGAGGACACTTAGGCGTGATGACCTTGGGATGCCGGACAGTCAGGTCTCGGAGCAGCATCTTTTTCATGGCAGCAGATGAGGCTCAACAGAAGAGGGAAGCTGTCAAGAGGCCACTCATCGTGCTGAAGAGCTAAGCAAGCAAGAGGCGGATCATCTCGCGAAGATTGCGGCTCTGGAGAAGAGGCTGGAGCGAGTAAAAAGGAAGGCGGCAGAAGAGGTGACCAAAGCTCGGGACCAAGGCATTCGCGACTTCCTGGATAGAAATGCTGGGGAAGAATGGCTGAAGAAACGGACAGAAGATGGCTTGGAGATTTATGAGATGGGCTTCACGAAGGCCAAGGAGATGTTTGCTGAGCGCTTTCCCGACGTTCCTTTGGATGACTTCGTTTCGCCTCCGCTAGTGTCTCCATCTGGAGAGGCTGCTATGCCTTTAGAGGCAGGGGATGTCGCAGCTTCTCATCTTCCAGGGGAAGGTCCTTCTGGTGATGCCCCCGAGGCTTAGATTTGTATCTAGGCTATTTTGCTTTATTTAGACAGAATTTTTTATGCCCTCTTAAGGGCTTATTGTAAAACTCTATCTTTTATTTCATGGTATTTTGCTCTACTATGTGTTTCTCGTGGTTTGTGTTTACCATTCACACAATATTATTCATTTTTACTTTGACTCAAACCCTTTAGTCGTCACTTAAAGAGTTGGCAAAGAAGTCAAGCACCCTCGCTCGGCCGATATTTCAAGAAGCAAAAGCTTTGGTGGAGTGACGATGCCCCCATTAACTTTTGTTTCTTCACGGATTTAGATCTGTAGCTAATCTGTTTGACCTTCTCTTGTATTTTTATAAAACCCAAGAGTTACACACTTTATTCGGGTAGAGTGTTCGGCCATCACTCTGTTCGGAAAAAATGTTTTGTCTAATCACTCTGTTCGGGCAGAGTGTTCGGCCATCACTCTGTTTAGACATAATGTTTTGGCTAAGTTGATCACTCTGTTCGGGCAGAGTGTTCGGCCATCACTCTGTTCAGACATAATGTTTTGGCGAAGTTGATCACTCAGTTCGGGCAGAGTGTTCGGCCATCACTCTGTTCAGACAGAATGTTTTGGCTAAGTTTACATTATAACAATGCTTCGAAAAATAACTTTATTGCTCGAGCAAAAGATAAATTTTACCCTGGATTGCTTAACAACCCATCTCTTAGAAAAAATCTTCTAAAGACAATTTTTAAAAGATTCGGGTTTTGATAAGGTATGAGCCCCTTATCCCCCCAAAAAGAAAGTGTCTTGCCTTGGGGCAAGATGCTACTGCGCGACGCGTTGTTTTATAACAACGGATGGTTCATGGGCTTGAGTCCGAACCTTTTCTATCAGGTCAAGATTT
Organism: Escallonia rubra; assembly: GCA_033065855.1. Classification (NCBI taxonomy): domain Eukaryota; kingdom Viridiplantae; phylum Streptophyta; class Magnoliopsida; order Escalloniales; family Escalloniaceae; genus Escallonia; species Escallonia rubra. The sequence continues at coordinate 94,369 of JAVXUO010001377.1, read as the reverse complement.
CCTTAGAGTCCAATTTTTTTGTCTTCTTTGGTCGGCACGAAGTAAGATAACATTGTCGAGCTTTAGTCTGGTCTCCTTTCACCTCTCCAATCCTATGTTCCGTGGGAAACTTCATCTTGAGGTGATAAGTTGACACTACAGCCTGTAATTGATTAAGTGCTGGTCGTCCCAATATGGCATTGTATGCTGAGGGGACCTTTACCACCACAAAATCAAGCATGACGCTGGCTTGTGTCGGAGGTGTGCCAATCGCAACTGGGAGTGCGATAATACCTTCAACCACAACTGGATGATTGGAGAATCCATACAATGGTGTATCCATCTTTCGGAGACGGTCCGTTGGAATGTTCATCTTCTTGAATGCATCGTAAAATAAGACTTCTGCGGAACTTCCGTTATCAATCAATACACGTTTTACATCAAAGTTCCCAGCCTTTATTGTGATGACTAATGGATCATCATGAGGAGTTTTTATATCCCTTGAATCTTCATCGAAAAAGGTGATCGCCGCTACGGGTACTATCTTCTGTTTCTTATTTGGGGGCTGACTCGTTATGCACACTTCTCTGGCATATGCTTTTCGAGCCTGTCCAGATATACCTCATGCGGCTAATCCTCTTCATATTGTAGTGGAGGTTGTACCCACATTCTCTTCCGGATCTTCTCTTTTTTCCATCGCCGGAGGTGTCTGTTGTCGTCCTTCTCTTGGAGCTACAAACTTTCTCAACTGGCCACGCTTGATAAGGGCCCCAATTGCTCATTTGAGCGGCCCATAATTATCAGTTGTGTGGCCATGATCGTTGTGAAAGTGACACCATAAATCGTTGTTCCTTTTATTGGGTCGAGATTTCATCTTGTCTGGCCACTAGAGAGCTTTATTGTCTTTGATCTCGTTAAGAATCTGTGATGGTTTTGCATTGAGAGGTGTCAGGATTTTCGAAGCAAACCGGTCTTTCGGACGTCGATCATCGCGCTTAGATTGTTTTGCTGGCTTGCCTCCTTGAGGAGTTATCTCTCGAGATCGTTTCTTCTTTTCTTCATTCTCTTCTCCAGAAGGACTTTCATATTACCTGGAGGACTTTTGTTTACAAAGAACGCAAACTTGGATGTTGGTCGAAGGCCTCGGAGGAAGGCAGTATACTTCACGGATTCGTCTAAGTTATCGATTTCCAAAGTAGCTGCGTTGAATCGTCCGACAAAGCATGCCAAAGATTCGTTTTTCTCTTGCACGATGTTTAGCAGACTCATCGAGTTTTTTCTTCGGGAGCGACTGCTTACTAAGTGCTTTTGGAAGAGATCCGATAATTGGCTGAAGGAATAGATTGATCTTGGTTGTAGAGATTTGAACCATGCATGTGCAGCTTTTTTGAGAGTGGTGGGAAAGGCTCTGCATATGACATCATCTGAAACTTGGAGGAGTAACATGTTTGTTTGAAATTGATAAACATGTTCTCCTGGATCTCCAGTCCCGTCGTAGTGGTCACACTGAGGCATTCGGAAGTTGGGAGGTAGCTTTGCTCTTTCGATGGTTTCAGATAACGGGTATCCAGATTCTTCCCTTGGGTGGGATCGTTCTGGAGAACGATATCTAGGTACCATCTTCCAGGAGTCTCGCTCTTGAGAATGAAACTCAGGCGTCCTCTTTCTGTGGACAGATCTTCGAGGGGTTTCAGCTCTGGCGACTCGTTTGGGAGAGGAGTTGGTACTGCCTTCGACTGATGGATCCCGTCGATAGCATGATCCACTCCTGGTCATGTGGTCTCTACTCTTTTCTCCGGGATCATAAGTTGGATCGGCCGTTGATCTGTATCTGCGGCCGTAGCTTGATCTGGAGGTGAGACGAAGACGAAGGTCGTTAGGGTCAAGATGAGAATGGTGAGTGGACTGCGGGGCCACCGCCATGTCTAGCTTTTGTTGAAGAGTGTTTACAACATGCTTCAGTTCATGGATTTCCTTTGTAAGGTTGTCATGTGGTGTTTTGAATAGCTGACGGTTCAGACGATTGCGGTGGTCACCATTTTTCAAAGTAGACGTTGGAGATTGGTTTCTCCGAGGTCTAGTTTCTGATTCGGGAGTAGCAGATGTTACGTTGACGTAAACATCTTTAGAAGAACTGGCGCGATGGCGGCGTAAAGGGGTCGAGAGTCGGTCATGAGAACGACCTGGTCGACGAGAGCTGCTAGTTTGCGCATGATGGTTCTGGGAATGATTCTGTGAAGAATCATCGGATGAAGAGTGGTTGGTCATGTTCCCTGTAGCGGTCCCACGGATTGCGCCAATCTGTTGCAGCTAAAAACTGGATCGGGAACAACACCAGAAATCAGGCCTGCAAAAGAGAACACAGAGTGACCGACGGGTGGGGTTCCGGCGGGGGAACACTCTGATGCTTAAGTCAGAGAAGGCTAACAAGGTAGAACTCTGAAAAGCAGTATTACACAATGTGTATGTGTGTGAACTTAGCCTTACCTGGAGGGGGTTGACCCCCTTTATATAGTGGTAGCAAGAGGAATCCAATTAGAATTGGGCTTCAATCAACTCTAATCAGAATCTCATTAAGATCCTAGAGGATCCCATATTGATCTCTGCTGATAGAGTCAGAGCTTCTTTAGGATTCTGTCCGGTGACTGATATGGTAAGTGCCATATTAGTAATGAGCCAGCTTGGGTTACGTGTCACAACTGCCACGTGTCGTCCGTAGATTTGAGGGATATTTTTAGCTATATCAGCTTTCATGGTTCTTCTCATGATAGTTCTTCCTCCACAACCTGCTCATGCAAGCGAGAGCGAAGTGATTCTCAAGAGGATATGGATGTTGAACTTGAGTTGATTAAATTTCCGCAAAAAAACATTACCTAGACATCATTCCTTCTCGAACTCAACCAACAAGTTTTTGGGGTAGTATTTTGAACCTTGATTAGTTACACCATCATTCTTTTGCATCGGGTTCTACTTCATCCACAACCTCAGACGCACGTAAAAGGGAGTGAGAAGCTGTGTTTGGACTTCACGCTCATGATTTAGAGGGAAAAGCCTTGCATTTTGGAGGTACCACCTATGGATCAACGTCTAGGTACACGCATCTCTCTCTCTATTCTATCTTATCTTCCTGCCTTGGATCTGGTGATTAAGTGTATGGCTGCTTGTCTTTTCCTGCTAAGCCTGCTACATGCTTAATTTAGCAAACTCTGCGAACTCTCAGTATTAGGCATTTAGATCCATATTCTTGATGCATTCTCTTGTTTTCTTGGGATGAACTAACCAGAGTGCCCCAATGCTCATTTTCAGCTTGAAATGTGGTGGTATTGGTCAAACTGTTACAATTCGAACAACTTTTAGTTTGATCAACAAGTTTAATCCTAGTGTTGCGTTCTTTATGGAAACTAAATTGAGTTTTGTTAAAGTGGCACCTTTATTTCATAAAGTTGGTTTATCTAATTTTGTGGGGGTTGATCGATTGGTTTAAGCGGTGGGTTATGGTTAGGTTGGAGAGCTCTAGTTCAATTATAAGTTGTCCATGTGAATAAGAACTGTATTCTAGCTACCTGATTTGGAACTGGAGCTACACTTAAACTATACGGGTTTACTTACGGTAACCCAAACGTCTCCTTTCATAGTAGTACTTGGGATTATATTGCCCCCTTTTACTCCCCTTCACTTGCTCTATTTGCTTGTGTGGGTATTTCCATCAGGTTTTAGATTTTAGTGAGAAATACAATCATAGATCGTCTGTTATTCCGAGTGCTCAAGCTTTAAAGAACTTTATGGCTTCTTTTGGGTTGTCGGATATTATATGTGATGGTCCTTTGTTTACTTGGGCTCAGAGTTCACTTAGTGTAATATCCCGCACTTTTGAGAGCGGGTTAAAATAATTATCAGGGACCCAAAAAATAAACGGGCATTAATTTTGGGTAATGCTTGAGTAATAGTAGAGTATCAAAGCTTAAAATGAATCTGGGGCAAAAATGTAATTTTGGAAACTTTTGGGGTCATTTTGTAATTTTAGAAAATTATAGGGGCTTAAATGTAAATTAATATTTTTCAGTTATGAAAAGGAATAATATGAGTGATAGTACATAGTTAGTGACATCTAATCAAATTAGAATAATATTTTTTGGGATATTTATCTAATTATGTCGAATCTATTTGGACTTGACGGGATAGTATCTGATCCACTGGCCATGGAGAAGTTATGAATTCCATTAAGGACTAATAACTCGTACCGATTGTAATTACTTCGAGTCATTGGGTTTACTTTGTTTCGTCATACCTGTATCATTGTTTCTGTATTTGTTGCTTTTTTGGAATGTCACAAAATTTTGTTGTGAATCTCGAGAGCTAGTAGGTATGGTTTTGGTTGAAAATTTTCATGTTTTGATTGCCCAGTTACAATTATTGTTATCATCTGATTCTTAGGGTTCGTTTGACAAATTTTTTTTTTTGGTTTTCAGTTTTTAAAGAGCAGTTTTTTAAAGAGCAGCTTAATTTTTTTTTTATAAAAACAAGTGGGTGTTTGATATCCCCTATTTTTTTTGAGGTTTTTTTTTTTAGTGTTTGGTAGCCCTTTTTATTTTGACTTTTTTTTTTTGGTGGTTTGCGGTGGCGGTGGTGGGGTGTAGCGGTGGTGGTGGGCCGGAGGTGGCTGGCGGTGGTCGCCGGCTGCCGGAGGTGGCTGCCGGCGGTGGTCGCCGGCTGCCGGTGGTGGCTGCCGGCGGCCGGAGGTGGCAGTCGGCAGTCTCCGGCGGTGGTCACCGGCGGCCGGAGGTGGCTGCCGGTGGTCGCCGGCGGCCAGAGGTGGCAACCGGCAGTCTCCGGCGGTGGTCGCCGGTGGCCGGAGGTGCTCGCCGGCGGCCGGCAGTCTCCAGCGGTGGTCGCCGGCGGCCGGTGGTGGTCGCCTGAGGTGGCTGCCGGCGGTGGGAGGGTGGTGGTGGTGGTTTAAGAAAAAAAAACCAAAAGTGAAAAAAAAAACCAGTTTCTGGAGTTTTTTTTTTTACTTTTCATTTTAAAAACTGGTTTTTAAACTGAAAAAAAAATGGTTACCAAACCTTTTTTTTCAGTTTTTAAAAACTGAAAAAAAAGGAGGAAATTTTTTTTGTCAAACCTAGCCTTAAATGCTTGACTGATTTATTTGTTTGTTGTGATCAACATTAAATGTATTGTTGTATAATCATCATTGTTTTATAGGATTGGTGTTTGTTTAATGTGTTCCTAAATGGTAACATGTCATAATTTTTGCTTGTAGTGAATCAGATTATTAGAATTTGTCTGTGTTTAATTTTCAAATGCTTTTGAAAATATACAATATGATAGGTACATGTATCTTTTGCCCGATTTAAGATTTGTATAGTTTCGTTTGTCTGATATGAGGTTTTGTAGGCTCCAAAGCCTCAGATAATCTGTGAGTGAGAGTAGACTCTGAGTACGTGGATTAGATATGGATAATCTATTTGATGATTCGGTGTAAGGTGGAGATTTGACTGAACCTGCGATAATAGACCGCATGTTATTTGCTTTTGAAACCAGAAGATTTTAACCGTTTAACTGAAGCAAATGATTGAAGGATAAGGCTGTAAGATTTTGTAAATAATGTGACTGTGAATCGGAAGTGATGTGATAACTTAGAACCTTACACTCTAGCGAAGTTCAATACATAGGTATGCAGAATCATATTTTGTACTATTTTAAAATAACACATCTCCCATGACGAATTCAAATAACGGTTTGGACTCGCAAGTTTGCGATATCAGAGTGCGCAGCGAAACTGTAGTGGTTACAGTACTCCGTCGTTCTACGTATGCAGAATCATAGGTATGTAGTACGTATAGCTATTTTAAGATAGCACGTCTCTCAATGACAAATTTGGCAACATTTTGGACTCGTTATTTTGAGATGTTAGAGTGCACAGTGGAAGCCTATTAGCTATAGTCTTGCTATCTATTTGTGAGGTGTAAGTGCTTATAGGAATTGGTTATCCTATCCATGTTAGCTTTGGTAGAGTGTAAGTTATGTATGACCATCATTTAGTATTCAGTACACCTTCAGCTCGAAGTTAAGCTTACCATTGTTAAAGTAAATTGTGCAAATGGTATAGTCTGGTATAGTATCATTATAACACAGTGGAAGCCTGTTATATTAAAGTTAGGTTAATCCGTTGTATATCCATTGAATTTAGAGCGGTATAGGCTCAATTCAGTAAGTTTCGTATTAGCTAAGCTATTACTCGTGAAGTACCAGAACGGTTAGAGCACAAATGATTGCCTGACAGGGTTTGAGTTTAGCATTGCAATTCAAAATTTTAATAGTTGTGTTCAAGTATTCAAGGAACAAGAATTTGGTGCGAACATTAGACATAGTCGAGTTACTATGTGGTATTTTTCAGAGTTACACATCGGAAGCATACTACCTAGAAGTTATAGGTGATGGGAGATCCGAGATCAAATTTTGAGGACGAAATTTTTATAAGGAGGGGATGATGTAATATCCCGCACTTTTGGGAGCGAATTAAAATAACTATTAGAAACCTAAAAAATAAACGGGCATTAATTTTGGGTAATGCTCGAGTAGTAGTAGAGTATCAAAGCTTAAAATGAATCTGGGGCAGAAATGTAATTTTAGAACTTTTGGGGTTATTTTGTAATTTTAAAAAAATCTGGAGGCATAAATGTAAATTAATGTTTCCAGTGATGAAAAGTAATAATATGAGGGATAGTACATATTTAGTGACATCTAATCAAATTAGAATTAATTTAGGGCCAAAACATAATTACCAAAGTTTGGGGTTATTTTGCAAATATGAAACCTTTGGGGGGCCAAATTGCAATTTTTGAAAGGTGGGTGCTAGGTGTCAATTTTTTGGAGAGATGGATCCTCACGATGCCACCTCCTATTTATTTTAGTTATGACTAATCTGATTTTATTATAAAAAAGGGGGGATGGATTTTTATAGGAATTAAGGGGTTAAATGAAAAGAAAAAAAGAGGATGTGAACAGTAACTAAAAAATAGAAAACAGGGGAAAGAAAACGGAGAAGAACAAAGTTCGGCCAAGGAAGAATAAAAGAGAGAAAAAGGAAGAAGAAAATAGAGGAAGAGGAAAGATAAAGAGAGAGAGAGAGAGAGAGAGAGATAAACCAAACCCTAAGGGTAATCTCTATCTCTCCCCTTTTCAATTAAGCTTTAATTTATTAGAATTATGTGTGTGGGTTCATGGGGGTGAGGAACCTGTCATGGGTGGGTATGGTGAGTGTGTTTTGTGTATGAGAGGATGGAAAGGTGTAGGGGGAAGGGGGTAGAATGCGAGAGGTGTATGTGTGTGTTGTATGTCATATGTGAAGTGTGTATACGTGTTTGTGGGTAAAGGGAAGGGGAGAAGTGGGTTACTGCAAGTGGGTTTATTTGTGTGTTTAACTGGAAATAGGGGGCTGCCAATACGGATGATGAACAATGGACGAAGCGGATAACCTAGACTTACATCTTGTTTTGATGATAACAACATATTGATTATGTTCTAATGTGTACTTAGAGTGGATTCTTATTTGGAATATTCAGAGCAACAAACTTGCATAGGCCCTAGGGGGGCCCCGTATGTTTACCATATTCGTTTTCTATTTTTTGCAATGATGATAAAAAAATATTCTTTTTGTGTACTTTTACCATTTTCTGCTTTCGTTTTGGGTAAAATTACTCAAACACCTTCGAGATATTTTCAGTTTTTTTCACCCAAACTTAACCCAATGTAAGAAAAAGTAGTTGAAAGTTTTTGGTGAAAATGATAAAAGTATACATGAGCGTTTTTCCTAATAGAATACGAAAATTATGAAAATGAAAACAGAAAACGAATATGGTAAACATACAGGCTCAAGTTTCAGGTTAGATAAATCTTTAGTGTTATGTAATTAGTATTGGTTTGATGCTCGAGTTGATGACTATGGCCTAAAATGACCTTAGGACACTTTGTGCATTTCATCTGAATTGATAACCTAAAAAATTATGGCAAATCTCAAAAGTGTACCCTCAACTTTACATTTTGTATAGCTTTAGTACCCAAGTTTGAAAGTGCGCCAAAGAAGTACCCAATTTTGAAATAGCGTACCAAATCAGTACATCAGCTGACGGACGACGAATGTTGTTTGAAAGTTAGAGGAGTAGGACTGTCATTATTAAAAAAAGAACTTAAAGTTGTCCTCATGGCCACATGGGCATCCTTTCTTACATTCTTCTTCTTCTTCTTCTTCTTCTTCTCTCTCTCTCTCTCTCTCTCTCTCTCTCTCACACACACACAAACACACACACCCATCACCCACTTTCTCTCTCTCTCTCTCTCTCTCTCTTCTTCTTTTTTTCTCTCTCTCTCTCTCTCTCTCTCCCTCTCTCTCTTTCTCTATAACACCCCGAACCCTAATATATTTTTATGGGCTAGAAAAAAAACTTATTTTAGTGACGATTTTTTAAAAAAAGCATCGATGCATTTTATTAGAAACTTTTAGTGACGATTAGCATAGTGGGATTATGTAATACCCGTTAAAGTTTTCAATTTCATTATTCTATCGTAAATAGTTATTTTAGGCTATTTCATAATAATAAAAAGTTTTGGGTATATTTTTAGAATAACTAATGAAACTTGAAGATATATATATATATATACACACACACACACACTCTCTTGAAAAGAGAGCCAGCCCCCCCCCCCCCAACAACCACTACATCTTGTTCTCCAGGAAATCACGGCTGAGAGGAAGAGAGATACAGAGAGAGCACGGCTGTGAAGAAGGGTATTCCGGTAAGTCTTCTAACCTTTACGCTAAATTTATTGAATGGTTTAGGGACATGGGAAGGGGTTGTGCGTCGTTGGTAATGGCTACCGCAAGGGCAGCCCTGTATATGTGTGTTTATATATATTGTGTGTGTGTAGCGGGATATACATATGTAAGTAGTCATGTCGTGCATCATGTTATTGTTAGGTTCTTTACATGACTTCTTTTCGCATTCATTTTCTTTGATTTCACTGGAATAGGCATCAGGCCTTCGATTTCTTTTGGCACTAAAAGCTTGTAATTAACTTGTAGACATGAAACACCTTGCACGGAAAGAGAATGCAAATGCCAAAGGTTTTGTTATTCTTTAGGTAGTTCCATATTACGTTCTGACATTAGTGTACCTGCTTGCATGAGGAAACTCTACAGGTTTGAAGTAGGTACCTTTCTCCCCATTCTTCTCTCGCTCCACCCAGATTGATGCAGCTCCAGCTGCTTGCAAACGAAAATCTACTGAAGCGGATTAGAAGAGGTCGTATGACGGTGACTTTATGAAGGATCAAATAGCTTACCACCTGACACACGGTGGCCTTTGATGGCACAAAGGAAACCGTATGTGGCACTCGACTTGCCTCTTGCAAGAAGAGTCCGCCAACAAATCTCAACAATCTACAGCAATCAGTGCATCAACATTGCATAAAACAGTGCACAAAGAAGTAATTTCAACACAAGGGCAAAACGGTCCCAAATATTCTCATTACTTCAAAATCATCGTTACAACTTACAGAAGGCTTTGTTTGCATCCATAATGTGCAATCTAGCTAAACAGGCAAGCTAAAACAAAGCAAGGGACTCTCCGGTATAGGTGTAGCCAATTTCAAAAATAAATTTTAGCTATTAAAACTCGCTTTTGTTGGAAGGATAAAGAAAATACTGTGCTAAGCGTTTTAAAAAAACGTTTCATGTGTAAAAGAATTATTTTCAACTGCAGATGCTTCCAAAGGCCAACACATTATTAGCTTCAGTAATAGCTAGGTTACATGTGGCATTCCCCGATAGAGGTTACCATAGCATCAGTATATGATTTATGTTTTAGTGGGGATCTTTGAGGAAATTTGATATACCTTGTGTAATTGTTTGCTCTTGTTGGTTAAGCCTTAGAAGAGCTGGGACAAGTTAATTCATGCTCAGGGCATCAGCTTGGGTTGGTTCATAGGGAAAATAACGGAATGGAAAAGCCATGAGATGGTGCGTTGTGTGTGTTGTGCGTGAGTGAGTTGTGCGAGGGAGAAGATGGAGGGAAGTAGTGTATGTGTGTATGTGTTTGAGAGGGCCTGAACAGTCGTGGGTATGTTTGTGTGTGTGTGTGTGTGAAAAAAGCTTGTGTGTGTGTGTGTGTGTAAAATGAGTGTGTGTCTATGTATTGTGTGCGTGAGTAATGTGTGTATATGTGTGTTTACATATAGTTGTGTGAGAGTATAAAATGAAAAAAAAAAAAGAAGGGGAGGGAGAGACCCACTGCCTTATGGCAGTGGGCATGGTAGATGTGTGTGTGTGTGGGTGTGTTATGGAGGTAATGGGGGTGTGTTACATGAGTGCATATTGTATATATGTGTGCATGTGTGCTTGAGTGAATGAATGTGTGTGTGAGTATAGAATTTCTAAGGAATGAGTGAATGTGTATGAGTGAGCTTAGTTCTAGGAAGGAGCTGGGCACGTAGGAAAAAATAAATCTATCTATCTATCTTAAAAGTGTAACATCTTTAACCATGTTTCTACACATTTTCATGACCAAAATACCCTCTAAGATTCTCCATATTACAAAATGTCTCGGCTTCTTTCAAAACCGATAGAAAAACACAGTTGCTCGCTCAAAACTGCTGCAATGGTCGCAATGATAGGAATACAAAACTAATTGCCCCTTTCCTCCCCCAACCGTCCCTCATAAGAACATGAAGACAAACTTTTTGTGCGGCGACAAGAACTCGGCGGAGTTTACAGTCCTCACAAGAACATGAAGACAAACTTCATCCGCATAACAATGCCTCACCAGGAACATGCCTTTTATTCTATGCAAGAGCTCGCCCCAAACGGCGAATCCGACGTCAACCTTCCGACGACCACAAAATTTGCATCTCAAGATCTTGATGAAAATTTGCATTTCGGCTTTTCGGGGAAGAGAAAATTATGCTCTACATACTGTCGTTACGCCGACGTACTTTGAATTTAGTTGGACCAAATACATGTAATTTGCTTCAATCTATTGTCCAGTGTCCATGCCTTTGAACATCTTATCTTACTCCATGCCTTTGCTCATCTTATCTTATTCCATGGATGCATTGTTTCATGCTCTCTTGGTTTTACCGTTACGAGGTGTTTGAATGTATGCACTATTGCTCGCCATTACTTTGCACTTATGCACATCAGATGTTTGTCGAATTGCTTCCATTCTCCTCATTTGTGGATTGCTCTTCAAACTAAATAATCAACTAACACTCGTATCAACTTTTTGTGTAGTAGTGATTACTTTGCTCTCAAATGCTTGACCAACCTTAATCATCCATTGGCCATTGTAGGACTGTGCGTACATGAATATCAATATGTCTTTCTCTCTCTTTTCATTGTTGTTCATTAACGGTAAACAACTCTTCTCTCATCTTTTACATTTTTGGCCTCAAAACCGAATTCATATGCACACACACAAGAAAACACAATTTTGTTTCATGATGTTGCAGAATTTAATAAAGCCTAGAGATTAGTTTAGAAAGTCTAAAGATTAGTTTATTTGTAATAGCAAATAATTGACTACATGGAAAATTGAGAGGGACTTGTTTAACGGCCTTTTAGCTGCTGGTCTTAAGTTAACTGCTGATGTTTATTTCTATATCCTTTTGCAGTGAAGTTACACAACAACTCTGTACTTGGGGTCTAGGATCGATATTATACCAGATGGGTTTCTCTTCCATTAGAGTATGCTTTTGGATTATAAATCATACTGTAACATGGTAGCAGAATTAAACTCGAGCCAGGCCATGCTTCTTTCGGATCTACGGTATGTTTTTTATTCGGCTTGAGCCGGCTTCTCGTGATGATACCCGGTAGCTTCTCTTCCTTAAGAGCGTGCTTTTGGGTTAGATATCAGATTTTAACACTTCAAAAATACTATCTTCAAGCCATGCACAATTTAATGTGATAGATATTTCATAATGCAAGTCTAAGTGAGTACCGGACGTTTACAAGGTTTTAGTTTCACCGGCCCAGTGAGTTTCTCTTAATTAGATGACATTATATGCATTCAACTCGTTCTCAAATTTGCCATTCACGCCAACAAACTCTTTTGGCAGACTTTGCAGGAGGTGTTTCCTAGAGAAGCGTAGAACAAGGCTCGATTCCCCATTGGCAGGAAAAAGTTCTGCTCACGCTGCAAGAGAAGATGGCATTCTTTTAATAGCACGTCAATGACCTCAAATCACACAAGACTTGAAAAAGTACATATCAAAACATCAAACAACGTGACCCATCTTGAAGGGAGCTTTGTCAACAAATATGTAAGAATTAAATTTAGCTACTAAGATACTACAAGATGTGGGACAATCATGCAAGTGGATTATTCTTTCTTGATAATTACCTTAGCGCGCGTAGATTTTTTAGTCAGATCAAAATTATGGTCATTAAATTTTATACACATTATCTGTTAGTGGTCGCTGAATCTTCCAACTGAGAAGCAGGCCGTTCAGGTTGATGAAGAGTTAAAATTAACATAACGATGACAATTGACAATATGGTTGACCTGGCCTGTCATGCTTCGATGCATCTTCTTGAACACATAGACATGTAGCTTATTGTCCTATGAAAGACTCAGAGTTGTAAAACCAAGAGAAAGATATTTGACCAGGTAGTTGCCACAATAATACCGCCTTAGTATACTACCTTACTTTATGATCTTATTAATCTTGAAATTCGTGACAAGAAGAAATTATATTGTTGCTGATGCTAAGTTTTAGTAGTTCCACATGAAATCTTTTAAGCTATCTGGTGACTAAAGAAATGTTTGCTTACGTTAGCCAAACTTGTGAGCTACCATGAAGAGAGGGGTTCTTATGATCACTTTGGCATGAGCGCCATATGAACTCCATCTTTACCTTACCTCGTCCCAAATGAACTCCATCTTTACCTTACCTCGTCCCAAATGAATAAAAAGGTGGATTTAGATTTTTTTGATTAATTTTTTTTTCAATCAGAAATGATTAATACTGTACTCCAACTTTCGAATAGAAAAATAATGTGGCAACTTCGTGAATTTAAAGATATGTGTCAAACCTCAAAATGAGTCTTAAGCCTTTAACTAATTTGGTTTTGGTAGGACCATAAAAAGTCTATCATTGAATCATGGTTAAGTACATGCACGCCAAAACAGCTCTTGATGGTGTGAACTAGATCACAAATTAGGATGGAAGATCGAGCATGGTACAACTCAGAAATAAGGAGATAGAGATATATGAGAGATTAGGGCGAGAGGGAGGGAGAGAGAGAGGCTTGCAGAATGGTTGTAAAAGCTCTTTGTCTGAGTTTTGGTGCCATGCATGGATATCGGTATGAGCTTGGTAGCAGTCTTTTAGATGTGCTTCATCAACAGTGTTGCAAGCTCATGAACTGACTCTCTTCATGTCTTAGGGAAATAGGTTATAACAGTTGCTTTTCAACCATTAGCAATGGTTCAGTAGCTTCCTCTGTGTTCAAGTTTAAAGCATTTGAAAGTTTATCTTCACTATTACATCATCCTCGCTTTTATTTTGGTTTTAGGCAAAAAAAAAAAAAGTGGAGCCTTTAGAGTCCACAATTTAGGAAAAAAGTGATGGAAAGACTTGTATTAATAGAAGAAAGTGATGATGAGCTGATCTTGTTAGCATTAGGAGCAATGTATATCCATAAAATGAAGCTGGCCATCCTGGCACCAACACCTCTATATGCTGATCCAGGTGTGAATTGTTGCTAGCTTTTATACACTTCAAGCTATGACCTTTAGTAAGAGAGGTTTTTAGTTTATATGCATGCCTCGGCTATGTGCCTGCCAAGACACGTTTTTTATTATTACAAAGACTGTTACAAAGGATCGGGCATGGTGACGATCGTGAAAGAAAAGGATGTTGGCGTAATTGAGTATTGTTTAGAGTCTTCTTTTCTACCTTGAATTTGGTCGGGGTCTTGGAATATTTTTACTAGCTGACACAATATAGAGAAAGAATAATAGTTATGATTTTTATCTGCATGTAAAGTTACCTTCCATGATAGACTGCCTTCGCGATAGCAGGATGCCTCTCATGGTGTTTACACCACACCATGAAAAGTATCAAAAAATCTTCACACTATTTTCTTTAACTTGTTGAAGGGTGACTTTTAACCTACAACTCGAGATTAAGCTTCACACTATTTTCTCTAACTTGTTGAAGGGCGACTTTTAACCTACGACTTAAGAGATTACGCTTAGTTATAATGCTTAATGGACTTGGGGCATGTATGAGGTGGCTTTTAGGAAAGTATGGGTTTTTGGTTTCGCATGAGGTATTTTGATTACTCTTCAGTTAACTCCACGTTATACATAAGCATAATGGCTTGAATATATGCTTAATGGGCTTGGGACATCTTGTGTTGGAGGTGTATTTTTATTTACTCTGTCCTAGTTGAGATGATACATCCCATTAGTCTTTAGGTAACACCCTTGAACATTTGGAAAAAATGACGAAGAGTTGAATATGGCAACCAAATTTGGCTCGAGTACCTACTTTTTGAAAGGTACCCAATCATTACCTCAAGTTATTTTTTCGTCTCAAGCAATTCGGAGATTGGACGGAGCTTAAGAAACATCAATTATTTATGGGCATTGTCAATACTAAAAAAACACATCCCATGAACATGTGGTGCTCCCACTTCCATCCGATCTAATCTATCACACGATGATCTGACGAGTCACATTTAATCTTAGAAGTTAGTCTAGATATACTTTTTTCCTTTCTCCTCTACTCGTCTTTCCCCCTTGTCTAACAATTCTCTTTAATGAATATCAGTCCTACCACCACCATAGCCCTCATTGCATTATGTTGACCTACCACTATATGCCACAATCCAACTATAATCCTCCTTTTTTGTACCCAGGGCTGCCACTGTTACCATACCAATCATGTTGCCGTACCAATCAACCATGTCATCTCTTCAATTGAACCATCACCACTGTCGCCACCCATCGCTATTGCATCTTACCTCTTTCATCACCCTCATCAGCCTTTTTTGAGTTGGAAGAACAGTTTTATAAGCATCGTCTAGATATGTTGGTTCCATTTACTTCTCCCTAATAAATAATCTCTTTCTATATTGAGGGCCAGGATTTATTTCATCTCTATCACATTCGCCATGGTCAGTGCTTTATATTATATGTATGTGGAAGAGTTCTGCATCTATAATTGTTGTTGATGATGTAACTTGCATATGACGATGGCATTGGTGAGTTTTGAATTTGTAGAGTAGTGATTGGGATTAATACGAAGGTAAACTTTTAGGTAATGGATTTGAAGAGAGAAACAGAGGAGCTGCAATAATACAGTGAGGATGTGTGTCGCACAGCTGTTGGCTGCGTAAATATAGGTGAGGCAGAAAAAAGTGATGGGCGTGTGATGGTGGACTGGTGGTGGTGGTTGTGGACTGGTGGGGGATAGTGGGATCGAGCATTTTTATAATTTATAGCAACTGATGTTGTTAACAGCTGGTGGCGAGAAGTGTAGCGTTTGGGTGATTATGATGGTGGTGGGTTTGTGTCGCTTGAGGGATGGTGGTAGTAGATTGGTGGTGCCATGGTGGTTACAAAGAGTGAAAGGGGGATGTTATGCAAGAGATAGGGAGTACTATCGTAAGCAGAAAAAAGAAACAACATATATATGACTTAAATCATATTTAATAAATTAATCGGATGGTGACAACGGTGCCACGTGTTTAGAAGAGGGATTTTCAACTATAGATAGGATTGCCTCTAAGAAAACTAACTTTTGTTAAGCTCTGTCAGCTATCGGACTTGTTTGCACTAAGAAAATAATTTATATTTGAACTTTTATGGCTCTCATGTGCCATTGAACTTTTACATTTATATATTTTCGGTCATTGCATTTGATAATTTGTTTGTACTACTAGGTCAACGTTATTTGTTTCCTTTGGCCATAATTAAACAACTTGTCTGGCATTTTTTCCTGGCAAAATAAGAGTAACTATTTGAAAGTTGAGACTTTTTGCATGTTCAAGTGTCTACATGTTATCAATATTGGAATGCAGTATTAATGAGACTTCTGCTATCTACTACCCTCTATGTAGCCTCATTTTGGACAAAAAAGGGAAACTTCTAGATCATTGGGAAATGATTGAGTCTGTGTTCCTTGCAGTAGGATATGTTTTGAAAGAAAAAGTGATACTGTCGTAATTTGAGAAGTTGAAAAGCATTTAAGTTTAGAGCTCGTCGCATCTTATTGTAGAATAAAGAAATTTTGTCTCTATAAGTATATTGACGAAAATTCCTTAAAATTGATGAAGAAAATATTCACGTGCAACGCACGTGCAGGACTTCTAGTAAATATATAAGGAAGAATAAGAGAAGTGCGGATCGGGTATTGGGTTAGCGTTAAGTACGGCGCAAACATTCGATAGTGTACGGTAATTTTTTGTATGTAAAACTTTACAGTATAATATGTTAGGCTATATTAGGATATGTGGCAAAAGATTATAATTTTCTGAAATCGTATGTATTTGTTATATTTTCTGCAAGTTCAGACTTAATTCTTTTGAGCCTTTAAACTCATGAAAATATTTTGAAAAAATTATAGTAATGTTTTTATAGTATAAAGAAGTTCCAGATTGAGTTTGGTGATTTTTAGAGTTGATATGCTATAGTTTTCGTATAGCATTAGTTTTAACAAAACGAATATTTTAAAAATAGTTTTAGTGCCTTTTAATTTTTGATTTCAATTTCTATAATTTTTATACATATTTTAAAGTTTTTACTAAAATTATGGGACTTATTTTGCAGCTGGAAGCAATTATGGCTAATTAGGGGTTTTTATTATGGCTAATTATGGGTTTTTATTGTATTTAAAAAAATTATTTTAATTTGAAAATATTCAAAAATTTAGAAAATTCATATTTTAACTTTTTATAATGTTTTAAGCAATAAAATTATTTTATTGTCATTTGCTATAAATTTTAAGATGTCGTTACGCATTAAAGAGCGTACATGGTTCTCTGTTAGGTTAGCCGTGTGCGGGACCGCTTTGAGTTGCGCAATTTTGGAGTTAGAAGTGAGCACGTGATGGGTAGTTGATGTTAGGTTTATAATATTGTAGTATAGATTGTGTTATAACAAATGAATTGCCAATCTAGGTTTATTCAGAGATTATTGATCAAGGTTTGGTAGCAGCGCATAGTTTTGATCGAGGTAAGGGATTTCTATCCGAAACCTAATTTCATTCATTTGTCCTCGTGAATATTTTTTTGAATTGTTATCAAATTTTCTTCAAATCCTGTTATAATTGTTATGAATTGCATCGTTTGCCTTTAATACCCTATTTTGAGCCTTACACGTTTATTGAAAATCATATTTGATGCTCAGTATTTATCACTCGTTGAGTATCGATGTATTCATTGTATTATCGATTATTGCATTCTACATATTGACATGAGTTAGTGTATTGAGGAGTTATAAGAATGGTCTGTATCGGGGGTGATATAAGGATGGTCTATTATTGTCGGGTGATGCTAGTACCTTAAGGGTTTATTATGTTCATATGCATATGTAACAATAATGTTATTGAGCATCGCCTTTGTGGCTTTGCTAAGTGATTACCCTGCACTGCCCGTGTGGCTTTGCTAAGTGTTTCCCTGCATTGCCTGTGTGGCTTTGCATTTCACTCATGTTCAATATCATCTGTATCGTTTCAGTGTTATTGAAATTGTATCTATTTTATTTGGTTTAAGGGATTTAGTTGAATCTCTTCCCTATCGTTTGAAGTGAATCTGATAATCATTGTATTCCCTCTTCTGAATTTTTCGAGCGACCTTACTGAGCTCTTGAAAGCTCACCCCTTTTTTCTGTTCCCTTCTACAGTTAATAACCAACAGTAGATTGCATTGAGCATGGATTAGGACTGAGCGAGGGAAAGAGAATTGCAGTTTTGGTCTTGGTCATTAGAACCCCTGCGTGGGACAGTATTGCTATTTAAAATTTTGACTTAGAATTGATGTTTAAATTATGACAGTACATTTGGAGTATTGTCTTATTTGATGTTTTAGTTGCTGACTGGCCGATGGTTCTAATTTGGTTGAGTTTGAGGGTATTATTGTCTTAGTGTAAATGATCAAGGAGTAACACTCTGAAAATTCTGTGACACACATGCGCGCAGACCCATCACCTGCTCTCTCTCTCTCACTCTCGCACACAGACACACACATGTAGACACATCACCCACTTTCTCTCTCTTTTTTCTTCTTCTTCCTCTTATTCTTTCTCTCCCTCCCTCTTTCTTTTCTTTTCTCTATCTCTCTCTCTCACGTAGACCCATCACCCAGTTTCTATCTTTTTTTTTCTTCTTCTTCTTCTTCTCTCTCTCTCTCTTTGCCGCACACTGTACACCGCCACCGACCACTATGGCAGGAACGCACAATCACTGAGGAAAGAACCCAACACCCGCAATCATGACTCCACCACCGTTGTCGCTGGCAATCTCATGCCATGCTTGAATGTAGTGACACGAGACATATTTGAACGAATTGCGTGAGTAGATGATGACATTGGTTTTTTGGTATTTGGTACTTATATAGATTCAGATACATGCAAAGATTAATCAGAAGTGTGAATATGTCAACAAGATTTAAAATTCCATTGACTTTCTTTCGTCGTCGGCAATCTTTGTGTGTGTGGGTTGTGTGTATGTGTGTGTGTGAATTAAAGAACAAAAGAGAGAGGAAAAAAAAGTAAGACTGTAAAAAAGGACGACCAACGTGGCCACATGGACATGCTTTATGTCCTTTTTTCATAATGACAGTCTTACCTCTGACTTTTAAACGGAATCCGTCGTCTGTCAGTCGAGGTACTGATTTGGTACATTATTTTAAAGTTGGGTACTTCTTTGATGCACCTTCAAACTTGGGTACTAAATCTGTACAAAATATAAATTTAAGGGTACAATTTTGAGATTTGTCCTAAAAAATAAGCGCGTTTCCTGAAAGTGAGTGAGCTTTGGAGCTAACTCAAATTTTCTCAAAACATTTTGGAGCTAAAATTTTCAAATTTTGATAAAATCTAGGGTAAATTACACTAAAACCCCCTGAGGTTTTACGTAATTACACTCCACTACCGCTATCTTTAAAAATTACACTCCGCCCCCCTGAGGTTTGTACCCGCATTACACACAACTACACACTTTTAACGACCCGTCCAACTCCATTTCAAGATTCCCTGACACAGTCCTTTATGTAATTTTCATACCCAAAATGCCCCATTTTATAACATAAAATACATATACTATTCTCCCAAAAAAAAAATACAAGTACTCTACAAAGGTCCATTCTTAAACAAACCCTAAACGCCGTATAACATGGCGTTGCTGGGGAAACGGTGCCAATACAAGGTGCTGGGGCTTGGCGGCGACTGCACCGCCGACGAGATCCGCTCCGCCTACCGCCGGCTTGCCCTCCAGTGCCACCCGAACAAGCTCGCCCAGTTTGGCGTCTCCCCCGCCGCCTTCCAGGAGCTTGGCGGCTACTGCACCGCCGACGAGATCCGCTCCGCCTACCACCGGCTTGCCCTACAGCGCCACCCTGACAAGTTTGCCCAGTTCGGCGTCTCCCCCGCCGCCTTCCAGGAGCTTGCCGCTGCCTACAAGGTCTTCTCCGACCCCCGCGAACGGGTTGACTGGTTGTTACTGTGAGAAATAGAAGAGGTTGCTACTGTGAGTTTTGTGTGATTTACCCGTTCTTGCGGTTCAGATGCGAGGTCCTCTCAGATGCCCATATCTTGCGGTTCAAATGCCTTTCGGGTTGACGGGTTGAACATGGCAATGGTGCTTTTGCGCATCGACAGTAAAATTAAGCCATTGCACGAACCATATACATCAACGATGTTTGAGTTTTCAAACCAGGTGTCAAGTTCAATGGCATTTTGCAGTGAATCGTGTTGTACAGAGTAAAGGGTGCCTCTACCTTTGAATGTTAGGGCCATAATGGAGCTAGTTTTGGACCGATTGAGATGCATCTTGATGAACTTCGGGCTGTCGATCAGAGCGCACCACGGCTTTGAAACGTCGGCGGTGCAGTCGGGCTATCGAATTGATGAACTTCGGCGGATCTCGTCGGCGATGTAATGCATTTTAGTTATCGCCAAATTGATGAACTTCTGAAGCATGACTGCATGTCTAAAGAGTGGTGCAGTCATGCTTCAGTATTTATAATTCTCAAATTGATGAACTTCGAGTTGTCGATTGATGATTACATCAGATGGGAGGTTTGGCATTGGGTCTAATGGAGGTTTAGGGTTTTTGTAAATTTCAGCCAAATTCCAAGAAAACGTTGTTGAGGGGGGCATTTAAAGTTGGGTACTTCTTTGATGCACCTTCAAACTTGGGTACTAAATCTGTACAAAATATAAATTTAAGGGTACAATTTTGAGATTTGTCCTAAAAAATAAGCGCGTTTCCTGAAAGTGAGTGAGCTTTGGAGCTAACTCAAATTTTCTCAAAACATTTTGGAGCTAAAATTTTCAAATTTTGATAAAATCTAGGGTAAATTACACTAAAACCCCCTGAGGTTTTACGTAATTACACTCCACTACCGCTATCTTTAAAAATTACACTCCGCCCCCCTGAGGTTTGTACCCGCATTACACACAACTACACACTTTTAACGACCCGTCCAACTCCATTTCAAGATTCCCTGACACAGTCCTTTATGTAATTTTCATACCCAAAATACCCCATTTTATAACATAAAATACATATACTATTCTCCCAAAAAAAAAAATACAAGTACTCTACAAAGGTCCATTCTTAAACAAACCCTAAACGCCGTATAACATGGCGTTGCTGGGGAAACGGTGCCAATACAAGGTGCTGGGGCTTGGCGGCGACTGCACCGCCGACGAGATCCGCTCCGCCTACCGCCGGCTTGCCCTCCAGTGCCACCCGAACAAGCTCGCCCAGTTTGGCGTCTCCCCCGCCGCCTTCCAGGAGCTTGGCGGCTACTGCACCGCCGACGAGATCCGCTCCGCCTACCACCGGCTTGCCCTACAGCGCCACCCTGACAAGTTTGCCCAGTTCGGCGTCTCCCCCGCCGCCTTCCAGGAGCTTGCCGCTGCCTACAAGGTCTTCTCCGACCCCCGCGAACGGGTTGACTGGTTGTTACTGTGAGAAATAGAAGAGGTTGCTACTGTGAGTTTTGTGTGATTTACCCGTTCTTGCGGTTCAGATGCGAGGTCCTCTCAGATGCCCATATCTTGCGGTTCAAATGCCTTTCGGGTTGACGGGTTGAACATGGCAATGGTGCTTTTGCGCATCGACAGTAAAATTAAGCCATTGCACGAACCATATACATCAACGATGTTTGAGTTTTCAAACCAGGTGTCAAGTTCAATGGCATTTTGCAGTGAATCGTGTTGTACAGAGTAAAGGGTGCCTCTACCTTTGAATATTAGGGCCAGAATGGAGCTAGTTTTAGACCGATTGAGATGCATCTTGATGAACTTCGGGCTGTCGATCAGAGCGCACCACGGCTTTGAAACGTCGGCGGTGCAGTCGGGCTATCGAATTGATGAACTTCGGCGGATCTCGTCGGCGATGTAATGCATTTTAGTTATCGCCAAATTGATGAACTTCTGAAGCATGACTGCATGTCTAAAGAGTGGTGCAGTCATGCTTCAGTATTTATAATTCTCAAATTGATGAACTTCGAGTTGTCGATTGATGATTACATCAGATGGGAGGTTTGGCATTGGGTCTAATGGAGGTTTAGGGTTTTTGTAAATTTCAGCCAAATTCCAAGAAAACGTTGTTGAGGGGGGCATTTATGTCTTTTTGCATTGCATTGTTAACACCGTAAGAAAAAATGTTACTTTTTGAGCGGAGTGTAATTTTTAAAGATAGCGGTAGTGGAGTGTAATTACGTAAAACCTCAGGAGAGTTTTGTGTAAATTTACCCTAAAATCTATGATTAGCTTTTCAACAAAAAAATAATAATAATATCGCCTCGATTTGACTTTTCTAGAAGAAGTTATGTACAAAATAAGAAAGGAGGTCTCCTGAGGCAGTTGACCAATGCAGCTGACTGCATTGAGGCATATTCAATAATAATGACTAGTTGTATGAAAAATCGTGTCAAATATTCACTCTATAAAAACGATTTGGGACTTCATCATATGTACCATGGAAATGACATTATAAGCCTATATTCATTAGAGAAACATCAAGACTCATAGATTAAAATTTTCTCTCTTCATCTTCATGATTTTAAATCATCAAAGAGAGCATCTTTATGAACAATTTTTGATATAGAGTTAGTATTTTGCAAGTCATCAATTCTCTCATATCTCTATTGTAATAGAGTTTCATTTGTACTCATTTCCTTTCAAGATGATTTCTTTCGACACAATTGATCATTCAAACGAATTGTGATAAATGCTTGGCTTGTCAAGTCTTGAGTGAACTTTGTGAATTCAAGGCTTGTGTGGTGTGTAGATATCACCAAATGTTTGTTAATATCTTTACTTATAACTTTATAATTGTTAGAAATTGAGCATTTAGCATATTAGTTGAGCTTGTTCATTGGTTTGATTGAGTTACATGCTTGTGATTAACTTAAATTCAGTATCTATCCATTCTTAACACAAATAAATCGCATGCTTAACTGATAACCCTATTCTACCCCCCCCCCCCCCCCCAAGTTGTTTTATTGGTTTTAAAGGTATTAAAGAGATAAATTATGTTATTGTTTAACACATGCAAAATTCTATGTTTGAAAATCATACTATATATTGTGGCTAATTCTCTTACCCTTACGTGTAACCATATCCCCTAAAGATATTTATATGAATGATTAATGAAAAAACTTTAACTTAGTAACAATTAAGTTTGGAAGAAGTTTAAAAAGTCAAAATAAAAATAGGTATGAATAGCTATCTCTTGCTCTCTCTTCTTTTCGGATGCCGACATCAGAGATTAGTGAGTTTTAAAACGAATGGTCTTAAAAGAGCATTCAATGTCCTTTTTGCAAATAATGTGAGGGCAATTTTGTATTTTTCTTGGTCAAGCGTGTTTCTCCAAAAGTATTTGGCGTTTCTAATTTTAAACTCTTTTTTTCCTGTTATTTAGAAGTAATGGTCACTTTTCATGTTTCTGGTTTTAAATACTTTTTCTGTATTGGAGGAGGTGCTTTAAACCTTTTTTTCTTGCCAAACGCTCAACAAACATGTTTTAAACGTTTAAAGTAGGTATGACCATTCCAAAATTGATCCTAAACACCCCCTTAATAAAACTTATGCAAAAGTAATCTTTTAGTAAAAGTTACAAGAATTCTTATCAAAAAGCTGTGAAAGGTATTTGGGTAAAAATAATTTTTTTGTGAGAAAATGACCAACAAGGCAACAAGGGCGTCAAGGTGATAAATATTTTTCATGTTTAACAAATCCAAGATTCTTTATAAATTTACAAGCAAACTATAAATTGTGGTTGATTCGCTTAACCTTTTGGATTGTTATATGCCCCTTTGTATATAGAAGAATGACTAGCAAAAAATATTTAACTTAACAAGAATTAAGTTTGAAAGATGTGCAACGAATGAGAAGACGTGTATATGGTCTCCTTCCTGAATGGTATTAATGAAAAGAATACTTAGTGTCCCTTTGAAAATATGGATGAGCAATGTCCCTGATGTTTAGGCTGTATACGAATCGAGTTCGAGGCGAACAGATGTATGTTCAAACTTGTTTGTTTAGTTTCAGGCCATGTTCGTGTTTGTGTTCGTTTAATTATGAAAATTTTGTTTGAACTCGTTCGTAGTTCATTTAATGAAACTCGTGTTCGGCTCAAGTTCGTTCGTTTATTTGTACGAACCGAACTCGAACTTGAAAACTCGTGTTCTCGTTTAAAACAATTACTCCAAACCAGAACTATACCTTACTTGATCCAATTGTCTAAGAGATTTTAGGGCTTTTAAGTTTGAACTAATTTATACTATAATTAAGGTAGCGTTTGGTAACACTTCCAGTTTTGGTTTTCTGCTTTCAAAAAAATAAAAACCAAAACCAGTTAAATTTTTTTTTTTTACAAAAACAATTGGATGTTTGATTACCCAGTTTTTATTTTGAGTTTTTTCTTTTGGGTGTTTGATTACCCAGTTTTTATTTTGAGTTTTTTCTTTTGGGTGTTTGATTACCCAATTTTTATTTTGAATTTTTTCTTTGGTGGTAGTGGTGGGGCATGGCAGTGGCTGACGGTGGTGGCTGATGGCTGCTGGCCGCCGGAGTAGGCTGCCGGTGGTGGTGGTGGTCTCAAAATAAAAACCAAAACTGAAAATCGAAAACTCATTTTTGAAGTTTTCAAAAACAGCCCTGTTTTAAAAACTGGTTTTCAAAACTGAAGAAAAAAAAAAGAAAATTATGTGCCAAACGAGTTTATTTTCTCCAGTTTATAAATTTGAAAAAATAAACGTTACCAAACGGAGCCAATAAGTTATACGACTTTTGAGTTTTAAACATATTAAAATTAAGTTATTATCCAAATGAGCTGTTTACGAACACATTCATGATTACTTTGAAATGTTCATGTTCGGCTCGTTTAATAAACGAGCTCTAATATTTTGTTCATGTTCGATTCGTATATTATACAAACGAATATGAACGAGTTCTTTGAGAAACGAACCATGAGCAGTTCATGAACAACTCGGTTCATTTACAGACCTACTGATGTTAGGGTGTGTCCATTAGTTTGGACAAATTACACTTATGTTTGTGGATCAAACGGAATCTTAAAAATCTAACAGTTTTGAGAAAATGACTTTATTGCCCTTAAGTTAGAAGGTTATTTTTTTTTCAAATGCCATTACTTCATGTTTCGCTTCTTTCTCTTCCTTTTGGAAAACTCACTACAATCAGTACCACCATGCCCACAGCTAGGCAACACACACCAGCCATCACCTCCCATCACCACTAACACACCACCACCAATGGACAAAAAACATACCAAAAGATAACACTAGATTAATTCCACAAAAAATACACTATTTGATACAACAAGAGTGCATGCCAACATCGGCGACTGCCTCGCATTGCGAACCTGCCGCAAATCGCTGTCGGTGTCATTAATCACCATCGGTGTCATCAACATCGTCGAATTCACCACTGCTTTGCACCGTCGTACCACCTCCGACAGGCACGAGACGCTCACCGGCGCGGACACGTGGAAGTTCTGCTGGTTGAGCGGCGGCTCCGTCGGAATTGCCCTAAACAACGTCCGGCTACCACGTCAACGACGATTGGGAAGTAGTCAGTGCCACACACCTGACTATTTTTCAGAACCGTCGAAATCACACACATACAAATCCACATAAAGAGATCTGTCACACACCAGCAGTGACGGGGTGGGGAGGAGGATGGGGACGACGACATGGTGGGGGCAGGGGCGGCGAAGTGGGGGAAGTTGGAGAGAGAAAGAGAGAAAGAGAGAGATATTTCAGTAAGGAAAAACACAAATTTGAAAAAGAAGGGCTTAAATCTTTAATTCGAAAAAAATGGCTTAATTGCTGTTAGAAAGACCATAATTTAGAAATTAGGGTTAAAACATTAATTTGGAAAGCGAGAGAGAATTATGTTTAAATCCTAATTTTGGAATTAGGTTTGAAACCCTAATTTTCCAAATTAGGGTTTTAATCTTTATACAGTGTATACGTAGATATATGGTATAAAGGTAATATTGGCACTTGGAAAATACGCATGGATGACATGTCAGCCAAAAAATATATCTTTTTAACGGATCTGGTACGGATGGACACGACTAATACATTTCAAAATTTTTGATCACGGTATGTTACATTTTGAAATTTGATGTCCTTAAAAATAATTTCATCATGACCTCAGGGACATTGTTTTACCTATCTCTTGAAAATAAAATAATTTAAGAGTAATTTAGTACTTTTTTACGCCAACCATATTTCGTTGTTTTGAACACTATTTCAGTTTTTGAGAGGTGTTCTGTTATAAACTCCACAAACACATGTTATAAAATCTAAACTGTTTATAGTAAATTTTACCGCTTTAAAATCAATCTCAAATAACAATAATAACAAGGGTTAAATACAAAACTGTCCCCTGTGGTTTACATGTTTTTGCACTTTGCCCCTCGTGTTTACAACTTTTGCAATAATGTCCCTCAAGGTTTACAAAACCATTGCAAACAGCTCCAAAAACGGACGGACGTTCAAATTCAGCCGTTAAGACCCCACGTGCACAGCACACCCGGTTTTCTCATGGGTATATCGATCATTTGCCTACCCCATCTTCCCTCGGTTATCACGAAATCAAATAACCAAACCGTTGCCAGAGCTAAGGAGAGAGAAACAGAGAAGAGCGGGAAAACAGAGAACGGTCGTGCGATCACTACCTGCAAATCGAAATTCTTGGACGAAAAAGATCGCGTGTGGGAGATTGATGAGCGAAAATGGATTGGGTACCCCGAGAAAGCAACGTCGCACAACCCATTTACGGTCAGTGCTACTGAAACCCATATTTTGTCCCTGTTTGATTAAACTAGGGTTTGAGTTTTAAGTATATAATTAACTAATGTCTCTCACATGTGCAAATCATTTTATAATCCCTGTTCTAATTAAATAATTTTGTTTGTTGAAGTGTTGTTTGTTCATGCGTGTTGTTTATTGATAGAATAATGTTTTTGAAGTTAAAGCTTTTATTAGTTTTTGTTTTATGCAGTAGTTAATTTGGGATTGTGCATGTTTGGTTTGTTTGTGTTTTTTCAGATCCTCATTCTTCACTTTTAACCATAAAACTGCACTATGGGGGGCAATTTAAGAACATGCCACACAAGGTTTACACCCCTTGCAAAATAGACTACTTTGATTACTGTGACCTTGACATGTTAAGTTTGATTGAGATTGATAACATGGCAGATAGTGTAGGAGCTGTAGGATTTATGAACTATTACTATAAGAAGCCTGGGTTAAGCCTTGACAATGGACTAGTGCAGATGATTGTAGACTCAGACATTTTGGTATTGAAAGACTGCATAAATTCACAGGGCCAAGTAGAAATATATTTGGAAAGTTTGTCAAAGGATGAGATGATGGAATCAATTTCCACTCAGTTAGGGCTTAAAGAAACTGTGGGCTCTAGTGTGGTTATTGAAGAGCTTGATGATGTAGGCAATGTAGGAAGAAATGTGCCTACAGGGACTATTGTGCCTGTTTGGAGCTTAGGAAAACAAGGGACAACAAGGACACAGGGGGTGAGAGGTGGTTCAAGGTTTAGGCTAAGTCTAGAAGGTCCAAGCAATGCTGGTGATGATGGGCTTGGTACACAAGCATCAGTAAATGTGGGCACTGGGGTGGAGGAAAACATAAACCAGAGCAGTAGGGCAACAATGGGTACTCAGGGGGAGGAAAACATAAATAAGAGCAGTAGGGAAAGAATGGGCACTGAGGGCAGGATAACCATACACCAAAGGACTAGGCCAGCAAGGGGCAGTGCTAATGAGGGGCCAAGGGGCAGTGCTACTAAGGGACCAAGGGGTAGTGCTACTGGTGCTAATGAGGGGCCAAGTGGTGGTGCTTCTGAGGGGCCAAGGGGTAGTGCTACTGGTGCTAATGAAGGGCCAGGTGGTGGTGCTTCTGAGGGGCCAAGGGGTAGTGATTCTGACACTGATTCCGATGATGAATCATACTGCTCAGATTTGTTTGATAGTGACTATGATGCCAATGAGGATGATAGATTGTATGAGAAGAATGTTGACATGAATGTAGTAGAACATGGACTGGGTAGTAGAAACAAGGGTAAGGGACAAATTGTGCCAAATTTTGAAAAGAAAGAATATGACTCTGATGATTGGCAGGAACATGCACCATCAGAATCTGAGGGAGAAATTGACAATGCAAGAAACAAGAAACTAACTGGGGAATTTAACCCTAAATCAGACATGAGAAGACCTGAGTTCAAGGTTGGTATGGTGTTTAAAGACAACAAGGTTTTCAAGGAAGCTGTTAGGCAACATTCTATTTTGGAAGGAAAACCAGTAGTATTCCCCAAGAATGAATCAGGGAGAGTTAGGGCTAGGTGTGCTTCAGAAGGGTGTCAATGGCAGGTGTTTGTGTCTAGGATGCAATGAGACAATGAGGTTGATTTGGTTGTGAAGACTGCAGTAACCCAGCACACCTGTACCAGGGTGCACAAGAATAAACATGTGACTAGTACTTTGCTAGCTGCTAGATACAGTAAAGATTTCAGATTAAATCCTAATATGAAGGTTGGTACTTTGAGAAATACATTGATGAGTGATCACCAACTAGATGTGCCACTTTGGACAGTTTATAGAAGCAAGAGGAATGCAGCAATGATGGTTGAGGGCAATATAATGGAACAGTTTGGGCACTTGAACTCTTACATTGATGAACTTAAGAGAAGTAATCCTGGCACCACTGTGGATCTACAATATGAACCAGGGGGCATAGGACAGGGTGAGTACAGGTTTCAAAGGATTTATATATGCCTTGGTGCATTGAAGGAAGGGTTCAAAGTTGGGTGTAGGAGATTGATAGGGCTAGATGGGTGCTTTTTGAAAGGTCCCATTGGTGGTCAGCTCTTGATTACAGTGGGCATTGATCCTAACAACCAGAGGCATATGCTATTGTAGAGGCTGAAAACAGAGACTCTTGGGGTTGGTTTGTACAGTTGTTGGGTGATGACTTAGAGATAGAAGACAGTTTGAGTTGGGCATTTTTGTTTGACAAACAAAAAGGGTTGGTTGGGAGCATACAAGAATTGTATCCTCATACTGAGCACAGGTTTTGTGTCATGCACTTGCATGCAAACTTCAAGGCAGCAGGGTTTACTGGGATTGCTTTGAGAGATGCTCTATTTGCTGCAGCTAAGGCAACCAATGTGGTGAGATAGGAGCACAAAATGCAAGAGATGGCTGACATAGACAAGGAGGCAGTGGCCTAGCTTGATGATAAGCCACCTACAGAGTGGTCTAGGTCACATTTTAGTACAAATGTCAAATGTGATGTTCTTTTGAACAATTATTGTGAGAGCTTCAATTCAATGATAAAGGAAGCAAGGGATAGATTGGTCATTACTTGTCTTGAAACAATAAGAAATACCTTGATGGCAAGGATGGGATTTTCTAGGGAACAAGCTGAGGAATGGAATGGTGAGATTTGTCCTGCAATACAGAGGATAACTGAAAGATTGAAGGTGTATGCTGGGGAAGGGATACCATCACACTCAGGGGAGTTGAGGTTTCAGGTAGCATGTCCATGGGGGGAGCAGTTCACTGTGGATCTCAAGCAGTACACATGTTCATGTAGGAGGTGGGATTTGAATGGGAATCCCTGTCCCCATGCCATTGCATGCATTTGGCACAAGAACCTGGTAGTAGAGAATTTCATCCATGAGTGCTACAGTATTGACACATATAAGAAGGATTATGCACCAATCATTAACCCAATGAATGGTCCAAGTATGTGGCCTAAAAGTAATTTACCCTTCATTCTACCCCCCCACTTATAGAAGGCCAAGTGGCAGACCTAAGAAACTGAGGAAAAGAGGCAAATATGAACCTGAGGATAACACAGGCACTGACAAGATGCCAAGGAAAGGAACAACAACTAGATGCAGCATATGCCATCAGCTTGGGCACAACAAGAGGAAATGTCAGAGCAGCAGACAAAATACAAGCTCAGTAAGTACATGTTGATTTTATTTAGTTGGTGGCCTAGTTGTTATTTATGTTTGAGATTAATGTATTATAACCTCTCTAACAGGGAAACATGCCAACTGAGCAAGGCAGAGCCCCACAATAAGGAGATATGGCAACAAGGGGGGGCAGAACCCCAAGAAGGCAAAAGTTACCAGTATGTAAATAACATAGTTATATATTTGAATTGTATTTATAAGTAGGTGTTTTTACTGAAAATGTCTTTTTGCAGCCTAGAAGGCAACAAACTGCATCTCAACCAAGCCAAGGTGCTCCACAAAGCTCAGTTGTTACAGAGCAGATACAAGCAGGGTTTATGCCAACTCCACAGGCAACATCAGCCCAAAGACCATCATGGCCTATACCAAGCATGGTAGAGCCACCACCAACATCAGCTGTTGCAGGTGGCCAAAGCCAAGGTGGCCAGAGCAGAGGGAAAGAGAAAACTGCCAAGGGAAGTCCAAGCCAAGGGAAGGAGAAGTCAAAAGACAACCCTGGCCCAAATCCAATAGGAGGACAAATAACCACAAGATCAAGAGCAGCTGCAAGGAGTCAAGGTGAAGGACAAGCAGTTGCTGGTCCAAAGGGCAAGGGAAAGCAAAAGTGATATGGTGTCAGTGTAGCTTAATTTTGTGTAGGAAACTCACTATTAGTTTTTGTTCAAAGTATTGGAAGGTTGGATGGTTTTTGGAGAGCAGTAGATAAATTTGATGTTGGCTGTAATTAGAATTGGGAAGGATGATATTGTTTATGTGTTGGATGTAATTTAATTGGAAGATTGATGACAAAACCACAGCTTGTGAGTCTGTATGTTCAGCTTAATCTAACTTGATTACTTGTCTTGAGATTTGCTTGTGAATCTTACATGAAAGGGATATTTTAGCACTTGTGATGATGCAAATGTGATGAATCTGCAAGTGAGATGATGCAATTTCATTGTGCTATATTGCAATTGGAATACAACATAATGCAGTGTTTAAGGACAGGTCCATTTGAGTAGTTTAGGTACAGGTTTGTCAACATGCAACAATGTCAAGGGGACACTTTTGTCCTGAAAAAGTAAACCACATGGGACACTTTTGTCCTGAAAAAGTAAAACACAGGGGACACTTTTGTCTATTATTGTAAATGACAGGGAATAGAATTGCAATACACAGGGGACATTTTTGCTCGGTATGTGAAAAGTACGGGGGACACTTTTGCCATTAACATTAAAAGTACAGGGAACAGAAATGCCAAAACATTAAATTGAAATTATCTTCATTACATTGCTTCAGTACACAGCTTGGAAACATGGGATGTTGATTTTTTTAGGGCAATCCCTAATTCAGTACATTCCACAGCTCAAAACATTACAAAAAGCCCTAATTCAGTACAACCCTAGCAATTTCTACAAGCTGTTGCCCACATCTTCACCTTCAATGTTGCTCAATTCCTCTGTCCCGTTGCCAAAATCAGACAATAATGCAATCACAGTCAGTAGAAGCAACACCCAACCAATAATTGCAACAGTCTTCCAAAATCTCTCATTTGACCTGTTAATCGTAATTGGAGGGTCACGCCAAGCAAAAAACCCACACCTACCAGCCTGTGAGAACAAGGAGATTGTTCATTCAGCTCACGAAATTGAAGAAGAAAATGGGTTAAACACAAAACTCACCTGGTTGCTGCAAGTCCAAAATCTTCGGCCAGGATTTAGATCTGTCCACGAAGTCTTAGCCACGGCTCTCTGACCACACTGACAGTATATATGAGCCATGAGATGGGTTCTCCGAAATCTCTCTCTCCTCCACTGAAGTCTCTCTCTCCTTTCTTGAAACCCCTGAAGAAATACTGAGGCATAAACTGATTTTGGAGGGAAATAGGAGTGACAGTCACTTTTGGAGGGAAGATGGGGTAGGCAAATGACCGATATACCCATGAGAAAACCGGGTGTGCTGTGCACGTGGGGTCTTAACGGCTGAATTTGAACGGCCGTCCGTTTTTGGAGCTGTTTGCAATGGTTTTGTAAACCTTGAGGGACATTATTGCAAAACTTGTAAACACGAGGGGCAAAGTGCAAAAATATGTAAACCACAGGGGACAGTTTTGTATTTAACCCTAATAACAATAACAAAAAGTAAGGCCCCGTATGTTTAGAGTTTTTGTTTTCCGTTTTTGTAATGATTACAAAAAAAATCCTTTTTTTCGTGTACTTCTACCATTTTTTGTATTTGTATCGGATCCAAAAATCGAAACAGTGTAGAAAATGTGAAAACAGCTCAAAGGTGTTCTCACCTTTTCTTAGCCGGCCGCAACTCGTGTCAGATTGTTTCAGAGAAAATGTTTGAAAACTGGGCATGGTTTCCACTGTTCAGCCGTTTCTCTTACAGCCTCTATGACCCCTACAGAAAGAGTCACGTCATAGCTCTCCTCTCCCCTTCCCTCTCTGCCTCTGTTTTCATTTCTGGGTTCTCGTCTCTGTTTCCATTTCTCTGAATCCCAACAAATGTCCTTTCTTGGACTTTCATGGGTGCCCAAGCTTTTTATAAGCAGAAAGCAACAAATGTCCTTTCTTGGACTTTCATGGGTGCCCAAGATTTTTATAAGCAGAAAGCAACAAATGTCCTTTCTTGGACTTTCATGGGTGCCCAAGATTTTTATAAGCAGAAAGCAACAAATGTTGGGATGTTTGGGTGTATAAACTGATGGGTGTAGTGTATCTATAGGTATATATGCACGCATGAGTTAAAGAAGAAAAGAGAGATGGAGAGAACCCACTGCAGCACGGCAGTGGGCACCATGGTCGTGAGTTTGTAGTTGCAGTAATATGACAAAGTGCAGGGGAAGGGGAAGCTGTGTGGCTGTTGGGTGATGTGCATGTGTGAGTGAAATACATAAATGAGTGTTGGTGTGTGCTCTGCATTGTGCGTGTAGTGCTGTGTATATAATGTGTGTGTGCATGTTGAGAGTGGGTGCGTGAAGACAGCCCGTGTGTGCGCGTGTTTAAGTGTGTATATTGGTGTGTAACGTGGGTGTGCAAGTGCTCGTATGCGACTGGATAAAGCTGCCGTGAAGCAGCTGGGTATGGAAGTGTGCAAGAGTCGGGTGTGCAGGTGTGGCAGTGTGTGTGTGTGTCTTAAATGGGTGAAGCAGTGAGTCCATGGTCAGACTGATGAACTTACTGGGAAATGTAAAATGTGGGTACGGAGGAGTTATTGAGAAGATATAGAGGGTATAAAAATAATTTGGTAGGTTAAAGGTAGGGTTAAAATGAGAAAATATGGGTACAAATAGTGTAGGAAATGCTAAACATACAAGAATGAATTCAAAAAAATTACTAAAAATGAAAATAAACGTACAAGATTAACTGAAAAAAGTAAAAACGAAAAACTGTAAAAAATGATAAAAGTACACGATCAAATTTTGAAATTGAATACAAGAATATGAAAAACAAAAACAGAAAACAAAAACAGGGTACTAAAAGCTTAAACGTACGGGGCCTAAACAATTGGCTTGGACGAGAAGTCGGGGAGGAGTTGTATAGTAAGAGTAAAGCCATAGAACTGGCCACGTGAAACCGCCTCTTCGTTTTCCATCAGGAACATTGTCCGGACTTTTGCCCTAAGCGAAACACTGAAATCTCCAATCAATCAAATGGATCTAAACGCCCCTCACTCCATGGGTACGACCATCATCGGAGTTACATACGACGGCGGCGTCGTCCTCGGCGCCGACTCTAGAACCAGCACCGGTAATTCTGCACCCTTGGCATCCCTTTGTCTTCTGTGCTTTGGTTACAGACTTGAAGCAAAGGAAAATTGTTAGGACGCTGGCCTGATACTCGAAGTTGATGTTTGTGTTGCAGGGATGTACGTTGCTAATCGGGCGTCCGACAAAATCACGCAGCTGACTGACAACGTCTACATCTGCCGCTCCGGATCGGTAATATTCTTGATTTGGCCACCATTCTTCTGAATGTTTGGTCAACTTTTATTTTCAAACCTCAGCGATTGATTCCATTATAGGTACATGACATGTGTTTGGATATTATGACGATTTTAAAATATTGTTACAAAGTAAGTCATATTCTTACAAAAAATTTACATGGAACTCGAGACAAAAAAGCACTACTTCGTGCATTTTCCTTGCTCATTATGACAAATTTTGTAATATAAGATGAACAGTACGGAACAGAAATCTTCATTTTTACACTGAGACCATTTGGCGTTTTTACTGAATTCAGTAAAAATAAGTGAGGTAATTGAATTCTGATCGTCTCTTCGACTAGATGCTCGGTTTCCCATATTGAAGGTAATGCTCTCTCATACAAACCCTAAGCATAAATCTCAATTCTAAAACTTGAGTTGAGATTACTATTTATTTCCATTTAATCTTGTTTCTGCTTCATTTTTATGCCCCCTTCAAATTTCTTGTTGCTTACATCAATCACTTCCGTGTCAACCTTTTGCAGGCTGCAGACTCTCAAATTGTGTCTGATTATGTTCGATATTTTCTTCATCAACACACGTGGGTGATTGTATCTCGCTTCTTTTGAATTGAGCAGATTCTTATCTTGCTTCTTTTGAATTGATTTTCCCGTTCAAGCTTTATTGCTCCTCTTTATTCGAGTGCATATGTACTTTACTTGTTAAAGCTTTTATTCATCAACTACTGTTACCGTCTTCAAGCGACCGGGATGAGGCTTCGTAAAGTCTGAATCTACTACATTCCAAATTTTCTTATGTGAATCCAAAAGTTGACAGGCATAAAACATTATTGTGATGTTTCATGGGATAGTGTATCTGGTAAAAATAGAACTAGGTTTACCTGCCCTAGGATTGCAATTATGTAGATACAGACCCGATACCTCAAGCAAACTCCATAAGAAATTCTATGTCTCCCCTTCTCTTGTTCAGGGAAGTTTGCTGTGGGATTAGCTTTCAAAAAGATTCCTTAAGGTCTATTAAATTTGGTAGCTGTTTATGTACCTCTAGAGTAGCATCCCGGGTCCATGTCTGTTATATTTTCGAAGTTTTTGTAGATTGGCTTTGGCACGCATCCAGTAAACGTTGCTCTTTTATACAGGATCCAGCTGGGGCAGCCTGCAACTGTCAAAGTTGCTGCAAACCTTGTTAGGCTACTATCATACAACAACAAGGTCTGGATGTGCAGTTTTAGTTTTAGTCTGTAACAAACACTTGTCTGCTTGCT
This sequence comes from Escallonia rubra, assembly GCA_033065855.1. Taxonomy (NCBI): domain Eukaryota; kingdom Viridiplantae; phylum Streptophyta; class Magnoliopsida; order Escalloniales; family Escalloniaceae; genus Escallonia; species Escallonia rubra. The sequence goes on along the minus strand of JAVXUO010001377.1, from coordinate 59,428 downwards.
TGTGATAGGCCCGTACTTACTATACTCATGCTCCTTAGAGATTTGCTGTTTTCTTCTGCTTCGAGACATTATTGGGAGGGATTGAAAAGTGTTGTTATTTGGTTCCTTTTTTTTTGTTCCCTGTTGCATTGCAATCTACCTTTAATAGAGAGGGCAGTGGCAGAATATCTCCCTGAAACAATTACTTCTTTTAGTTCTGTCAGGGGCTTGCTTAGGCAAGATCACATCGGTTAGACGTCGGTATGTGCTTATATGTGTGCTTATTCTGTCAACAGTATCTTCGGACATTGAGCAAACATATGTTGTTCCCATGGTTGAAGTTTTTTTATTTTGCATGCCATTTGCTATAGACATTTATTGTCTATGTTGAAAGCACTTACTTGTTGAGTTGTAATGGTTATTAGTTCTCTTGTATAGTAGAGAAGAAATTATATGAGCATCATTATTTGTTTTCCTCGCCTTAGGTCATTAGACCAGTCTTATGTGTACCCATGGCATGTTATTTTCAACATGGTTATTGCTATTATGTGAAGATTGAACTACCGTTTTAGCTCAATTTAATGTAAAAGTTTCATTGTTAATTTATGTCATCTCAATGGATACCCTTAGCAGCCACTTCTGTTTTGATCGTACCTTATGTTCTTGGTGGTTCCTTTGCCTTATAAATGCATAAAACTTCAGTTTAACGCTTTGTTTCATTTTAGTCACTAAGGGAGTGATTCTGTTTTTTTCCGTCTAACTATCTCTGTAATTTACAGAACATGCTACAAACTGGTATGATTGTCGGTGGGTGGGACAAGTATGAAGGTGGCAAGATATATGGGATTCCTCTCGGTGGAACTATTTTAGAGCAGCCTTTCGCCATTGGAGGTTAATTTTACTGTTTACTTGGCTGTCCAGACCATATTTTCAAAATTTCTCACCGCAAGGGCCAAAATATTGGTGAAATGATATCATATTAGTATATGTTTAGGGAACACGGGCACGGGCACCACATTCGACACCAACACCGATCGGGACACCAGACAACACAATTTCCCAAAAAAAAAAAAAAGATTTTGGACACCGTGGGACACTGCTGAATTTTGATATATATATATATATATTATGTATACGTTTATTATGTTTTAGGTACATTCCGCCTCTACTATAGTAAAACGCTAATTAATCACAATAAAGTAAGTAAATAAAAGCCATACTTCAATCCAAGTTACTGCCTGAGCTAACATTCTACAGGACATAGCACAGAACAAAGTTAAGGACTACAGTCTTAGCAAAATGATGCAAGATCACATTTCACATAGAAACAAATAGAAAGAAGATGGAATTAGGGGAATAGCTCTCAGTTTTCCTTTCATCTATGAAGGACTCAATCAACATCAATTGTATCATCAGCTTCCTTGTCCTCTTGATCTTCATCATTAACCTCTTCCGTACGCACTTCACCATCCATCTCTGGCTCATCAAGTGAGAGATCCACAAATTGAAGCATCCCAACATCTTCCAACCCATCATGTTTATCTCCACCAAAATCCCACATTTTGCTCTACCGTTCAGCATGCTTTGGAGTCCTCCTTCAAAGGGCGGAGATTGCTATGAATGAAAACCAAGTCTCCGGCGTGTTGGGTTGTCATCTAGTTCATTCTCATCAAGTGAATAAAGTCCTATGTGCTCCAATTTCTTTCGGCACAAGATAAAAAGAAGAAGGTTATGCAAGAAGCTTCAAGGTTATAGTTTGGAACAAAGGTGCACTTACTCACTAAAGAAGCCACCATGTTTTGGGATCCATACCATAGTAATTAGATAGGGAATCATATTCTCTGAAATCTCCACTAGGCCCAATAAAATCAGCATACTTAGATCACCTTGTTGGTATTCTCCAAATTAGAAAAGTACTTCCAAGTACATCTCATCCTCTCTTTGTTGATCTCATTATCCTTGTGCATGGAGATATTTTTGGGAGTCATGGTGAAGAAATGAGTGATAATCTCAGTTTTTGGCATGATATCAATCACTTGTGGTTGAGGATCTTAGTTCATCTAGGGAAGCAGAAGTTTTATACCTCTATCAAGATCGAGTTGGTCCCTTTAGATGTATCAATGCTATGATGTTGGTGCTTCTGGGAAGGATGGTTTTGTCTTTGCAGATCTAGGGCTGATTATGGCAAACAAAGCATACGTGCAAGTAGAGTCTGTTGGTAATTTTTGGTACGGTGGTTTTGGCGTCCCTGGAGTGACTATAGGGAAGGATGCCAGTGTTACTAGGCAGCTGAGCTGCTCTTGGGTTGTTGAAATCAAGTGCTGCACTGCTGCTTAGTCTCGAAATTTATGTAGTGAGAATGTGATGGGCATGGGAATTTTGTTTCTTAGCCGAGTTATTGGGCTGGAGTCGTCTATGTGTACTTTCTAGGAGGCAGGAGATTTGGTACTTTCTGGCGCTTATCAGAGAATGTGAGTTGAGAGGTCTGTTTCTTGGTACGAACTGGTTTGAGGTTAAGTGCATGAAGATCTGACTCGAACTCCTCCTGGTGCATTTGCACTGGTCAGGTAGATCTGGAGGAATTGGGATCTGGAAGGTGCTGAATGTTTGTCTAAGTTGGGTGTTAGATAAGTCTTCACACAATGGCGCCAGCGCTGCTCATTTTTTATTTTGTGGGAGGTGTCAGTAAGCTGGGGTTGAATACGTGAAGATGTGTTGGACTCTGGTATGATGAGACTTTTCTACATGGGCAAATTTGTTCAGGGATGGAGGGGGACTTTACAAGGATGTGGGACTGTCTTTGGAGAGCAATAAGGATGAGGCTAGTTCTTAATTGAATGACTTGCTTAGAACTGAGTCCTCTTTGTGTGTATCTATTAAGTGGACACGAAAAATTGGTTGACGTATGGGTGTCACCTTTTTATTCGGCACATGGAATGCGAGACTCTGCCCCACCAGGTAGTTTAAGAAAAAGTTTAAGGCTCGTGTATTAGAATGGAGCAAAAGCCCCAATTTCTTTACCTGAGTTTCACACGTATTTTTCTCGTATTCAACTTAACTATATGGAATGTCCTCTCCCGCTACTGTACTGTACGGCTGATCCAGCGGTAAAGCTTACTGATATGCGTTTTTTGGCTAGTTTTTGTTGGCGATTGGGATTTCTTCCCCGGCGTTCTTCTGCATTATTTGGCTGCTGGGTCTGACTTTTGTCTTTGACCAAGAGTAGCTCTTTGTGGTTTGTGGCCTCTGGTTATGTAGTGCAGTGGTTACAGCTGTTCTATGTATTTTGAAACTAACCTCACACTATCAACATTTTTACCAAAACCCACTTACACTTCGACTATTTTTCACAAAAACCAACATAACTTCCAGAAGTAATTGCAATATTTCTAACGCATATTAACCTCACTAGTTTATACTTGTATATTCTGATACTTTTTCCGCTTACGTAACCGGTATTTACCTGTTAATTTACAAAATTGCTTTATCCTCAACACATTTGTATCCTTTTTGTTCTTGGGAAAAATGGCGCATTCCCATATCCGCATCTGTCTATCCTCACCGGCACCAGAATCCGTGCTTCTTTGGTGTGGATGGTTAAATGGAGGCAGGAGGGTCAATAAGTGCGAGAGGGATCTGAAGGAGCTTGAGTGCTCCATAAGTTATGAAATAGAAGTTAAGGAGAAGAAGGTAGGACAGTCCTTTTGGAGTGCAACCTTCTGTACCTGTATTTATAATTTGTACCAGGTTTAGCTTTTTTGTGGAACCCCTGGGCTTACTGTTCAAAGAACTCACTTTTGAGTAAAGCAAACCATTATCTTTTTCCTTGATTATGGTTTGATTTTTCAGACACATTCAGGATGGGGTCCCATTGATGTGTGTTGTTTCTTAATTAACGAAGATCAGAATGATAGGACTAAACGGTGTAAGGATGAATAAAGGTCGTATGAAGGGAGGGAGGTGGTAATGTTACCCATGGAGAGTTAAAATAGGATCTGTCAAAGTGAATTGTGAATGCTCATAAAGGAACCTCTTTACAGAGCGGCGATGAAAGAAGCTATGCCATATCAGGTTATATGTTAGGAAATAAGAAACAATTTGTTGACAGCATTAGTGAAGCTCAGATGCTGATGTCAAGCTGCTAGGTAGGGTAAGGTCTGTTAGGTCAGGGTAAGGTGAGAAACAATAAGGAAGCAGGTTCAAAGTCGGGCTCAAGCAGAAGTTAATCAATATATCTTCCATGGCTAACATATCTGTACTGGTTTGCTCCTTACCCTGTTCATCTCGCCCTTTTGGCGTAAGACTAATATAATCAAGCGCTTAAATCGTTCCATTATACGTAGGTCAGTTTGTGTTGGGCCATGAAGCACGAGTGCGGCACTTTGGTCGACGTACCAGCACCGTGTGCGGGTTGGGTGCTCACAGGGTGCGTGTCCAGAATTTTTATTTTTATTAACTTTCTGGATCTTGGGTGCGGCTTGGACACGGCAGGGATACGGCAAGGACATGGGTCTTTTGGCAGAGAGGAGAGAAGTAGAAAAGGAGAAGGAGAAGGAGAAGGAGAAGGAATGATCTCCACTAGAGAGCGCCGGCAGCCGCGACAGTCGTCCAGCAGCAGTGTTGACCGGTGGTGTCCGACAGCAGCCGCAAGGGCTTCTCGTTGCAGAGCTGTTGTCGATAGCTCTGTTGTCACTGTGTTCCTTTTGTGGTTACGATAAGTCCGACTGCCATTTATAGGCTAGGGTAACAGGCTCTATCATGTTGAGGTACCTGCTTATTGACTATTTTTTAAACTAGCCCTATTACTTTCAAGAAATGATATCATGCCAGAACTTGTACAAACTCTCTCATATTTGGCTGTGCATTTTCAATATTTCTAAAATATCCCCACTAAATTAACAAATTCCGTTATTGTTTTGCTTTTGTTATACACAGTGGATATATGTTAGTAAATATTTGCTGTATCCCTGCCGCACCCGTATTGTACTTTTTTGAGAAAATGACGTATCCGCCCGCATTGTATCCGCACCTGCACCGAAATCCGTGCTTCTTTGGTGTTTAGAATAGGAAAGGGAACACCCTGTTAAACTTAAAAATAGTCATCCAAATTCTCATGCGCTAGGATGCAAACTGCAATTTGTTGCCAAGGGAGGTAGATACGAGGTAAATATGTTTGAGATGGTTTTTATCACCGTATTTACCAGAAAGTTGTATACTCGTTAAATCCGCCCACATGACAAAATTTAGGAAGAGTGGCTATTTGGAAGTTCTGACCTTGGCGTAATTGCTGCCCCGTAAAAGTGGAAAGAGATTGCGTGGTGTCACCGGGATCTGGGGAGATGAAGCCCAATCCTACAAGGGCAGCAGCTATTATGGTGTTTATTGTGTAGATGCACATATATTGCTGAAAAGAAAAAGGTTGCCCCTTTGCTGGATTTGACCAGAAAAAGAAAATTAAAATTCCAACTAATTGCAGGGTCTTATTATTTATTAACATATCAAAGTTTGGTTTCCGTCCTGTTCCACGGTATAAATGTAATGGCAAAACGTGAGAGTAGTTCAAAACTTACAGGGCTGCATCAGTTCGATACGGCTTCATTCATATAATCAAATGGAATGATCAAACAAATAAAACTAGAGAATATCGATATACACAAGCCATTATTTGAAATTGTAGGACACCTAATGTGTAACGAGGACATCTTGCTTAGCTTACCTTCGGAGATATCTTCATACTCCAAAAGGAGCGCTTACTCCAAAAGGAGAGCTCTATCATTAACCTGAGAAACAATGTAAGTACATCTCAAAGCACAACTTAACCTGAGAAAACCACAGCACCTAGGTGAAGAATAGAGGCCAAGAAAGAATGAGAACGCAAAGCAAAACCCAACAAAGAATCGCAGCTACACAACCTTGGTGCAAAGTCCAACATCATTATTGATACCCAAGGTAAAGAGACTTTACGTCACAACTCTGAGAATGCGTTATTGTAATTAGTACAAATCATAAACAGCTTAGGGTTTAGGTTCGGTGCATTCCTATTCAACTAAAATTCGAATTAGTTGCTGCCCTGAAGTACACTATGGGTTTTCGAGTCAGTTGAGATTTGAAGCCATTTCATATTACACTTGGTTGCAGTGTATGAAAATGATTAGGATGGTCAATTGATCTCTTTTAAAGCTGTTGTGGACAGTTCTATTACTTCCATGGTTTGAGCTTGACATTGTTGTTCCGCAGGATCCGGCTCCAGCTACTTGTATGGATTTTTCGACCAAGCATGGAAGGAAGGAATGAGCAAGGATGAAGCCGAGGTATGTAGGAATTAATATTTAGCATTTCATGTGTAATAGCTAAGCGTTACTCCATCTTTTTCTTGTTAATTAAGTAGTAGACGTGCTCATGGAGGCACCATGGTATGCTATCTGATTACTGTTAACAAAATGCCACTGGCTTTGTAGCATAAAAATGAATTTGGAGGTACCTGAAAGTGTTATTTCCGTTCAAAATGCTCTTGCTGTAGTGGCAGGAATCGTGTTTGAACCTCGTTTTTTAACGACCTTTGGTGCTTTGTGCAGCAATTGGTGGTTAAGGCTGTTTCACTAGCCATTGCTCGAGACGGTGCAAGTGGGGGTGTTGTTCGCACTGTTATTGTAAGTTTGTTGGAGTCTAATTCGTGCATTTGAAGTGTAGCTCATCTCGTGTGCAGGTTCTGATGTGATTAAGTCTTTGTTTTTCTCCAGATAAACTCAGATGGAGTGACAAGAAACTTCTACCCCAGTGACAAGCTCCCGCTGTGGCACGAGGAGCTGGAGCCCCAGAATTCATTGCTTGACATACTGAGTGCTGCTTCTCCTGAACCGATGAACATATGACTGAAGGCAATTTGGTTATTGCTCCGTTTGGACATGATTTTCCTCGTCATGTCAAAAAAGTTTTTAACATTTTATGGTTTGGATGTGATCCTGGCTTTTCCTGGGTTAGTATTCTTAGTTATATGGATTCATTGTGCCCGTGTTAAGGCATATTTCTATTTCAGCTGAGTCTTTCACAATTGGGTGCAGAATTGGCTCTAGCAAGGAAGCCATCAACGAGAATTGAGTGCCCAATGGGTTAGCTTTAATACATACTCTCTGTTCGTTAATGTCGTTTCACAATTGGGTGCAGAAGTCGGCTCTAGGGGGGAAGCCATTAACAAGAATCAAGTGTCCAATGGATTTAGCTTTAATATGTGCACGATGAGCCGGAAAGTCACGAAGCACAAAGATTTCAGCACAATTATTGGAGTACCCCTACTGCTAACTTCCTCTATTAGATTCCCCCTTTTTTTTAACAGAATTTTGCTCAATGATGTTCACGTCATTGTTCGGCCGCTTCTCCTGCTAAACCATTCGTCCTTCCTCTCGAAGAAATTATGTCATCATATTTATTCCGGTACGAGTATTTTGAGGCATGAATGTCGTTTGTCGATGGCGGTCTCATTGTTGAAGATGGCGGTCTCATTTTTGAAATTGTAAATAACATTTCTGAAGAATCTCGATTTTTTATGGTAATAACGGACGAGGGATCAGAAAATGGGTGATGAGGTAATTGATTGGTAATTTCGAGGTGGACTTCAAAGTAGCTTTTAACAGCATGATTTAGATTATTGTTCATCTTGAAAAGTTGGAACTTATAGTAGTGGTCTTGCTTCTAACCCTTGGATCCCTCCAGGTTTCTTGTGGAACCATCTAATGTCTCCATCATTATCTTCTCTTTCATTTTTTTTAGTCAGTCAAGAGAATTATGTTAATATCCGAATCAAGTTACAAGAGTAGACAAGTTACCTTTTTGGAGCGCGAGAAGATATTTCGTTTTCTTAGATACACGAGTAGTTAGGCTACTTTATGAGAATAACAAGATACATGAGAGAAACCTATTACAACCATATAAAAATAGAAGTAAATATAAGTGTAAGTTTAACTCCTTGAAAGCAGATTCAGTAACGAACTGAAATTGTTTGGCTGTCTAGCAAGGAAAAGAGCAGACTTCTTTTTAGTTTTGATATTTTGAACTCGTAACTAACAAAATTTACAAAGTCAGAATACGCTAAAACGATACAAGTAACATCAAGTGAACTCACCTTGATGATTTGAATAAACGACGTTTTTATTTTCTCTTCATTGAACATGAGAGGGGACACAAGTACAGTGAAAAAGGCCTTGATAATTGGTGAAATTGTGGATTGAAGCCATTTCTTATCTGTTTATCGGCTTTTGGAGTGTATTTGGCGCAAGAGAGTGAGAGACAGAACCCTGTAGAAAGGAACCGGAGAAAGGAAAGCTAGAGCTGATTATTTGAGTTAATTTTGGGCGCGTCATAGGGGAATTTTGGCCATGGCCTATCGTCACTCCTAGTTCTACTAGGGTTCTAACACTCATGCCTATATAAGGAGGACTTCCCGAGGTTCATAGACCAACTATTCACACACACATACACGTAATGTTTTCTTGCTTTCTCAAAGTTCTACCCTATAGCTGCGCTCTGGTTAAGCATCAGAGAGTTAGCATGTCGGAATCCCATCCGACAATCACTCTTTTTCTGTCCTGCAGGTCATCGTTCTAGGCTGTGGTTCTCGATCATACTTTTTTCGACAACAAAAACCAAAATTAGGTTAAGCTTAAATTTTGTTCACCTTTATCTATGTATTTTTTTTGAATTTGTGTTTTGGGATAAAAATACAAAAAATTACCTTAAAAACAAGGTAGAGATTATTTAGGGTATGAAGGGGTGCCTAACATCTTTTAGTCGTATAAATAAGTCCCCAAGGTCGAATCTCCGGTTTCGTAGATTAGGAAGCGTTAATTGGATAACCCAAAATCCAAGTTTAAGTTATTTTATTTTCATTTGTTAGTCATTTGATTAACTTAAAAGATTAGATGACGACTCGAGAAGAGCTTTAGTCTTTTTCAGAGGTGATTCATCACAGATTTGGAATAACAAACCAAATTAGCCATAACTGTCTATGGAATCCATATCCTCTGCTTCTTCAAGTTCTCGGTTGAGTCGCAACATCATTTTGCATGAGTTTCACTGCTTGGTAGCACTTTAGGGGCCACCTAGCTTTCACTAAAATCCCACTCGCCTCGCCACCTTGTGCAGCACTGAACCCAACAATACCAGTTGACCTCGGACTTGAGATTCTTAGAGCATTTTAATTGTTGATGTATACAAAGTACGAACAGAGTTCGAGCCAAATATGGGTGTGTTTGAACTCAGTGCGTATAACATTTGGTATGTTTGAACTCGGCTCTAGTTCGTTAAGAGGCAAAAGAAATTGTTCTAACTCCTGTCCTTGAAACTCAGCCTCGTTTAACTCTATAAGCTTAACTCAAGCTCCAAAACTTGACTCGTGTTCTTGCATAAATTCTGATGACTCGATAAATTTTATCAGATCTTTCAATCCTTCAAACAATCAAACAACTATTTCACTGAATTGCAAAAGATAGACGTATCTAGGAAGAAACTCAATAAAAATGAAGCAAAACAAAATCGGTCGAAGAATTCAGGAACGCACAGTCGATGAAGCAATATGATGCACAACAACTAAAATCGCACCATCTATCTTCCTTATCCTCAATCATGGAGGCGAAAGGAGAGAAAGATGTCGGAGATGATGATCTTTGACGAGGAGAAGATGATAGTCAGTGCCACTTTGTGCTCCAGAGTCGTTGTGCTTATTGCTTTTAGGTTTGACAAGATTTTAGATTTGGATGGATTTTACATAAGTATTGGGCTATTCGGGCTGTTTGGGTTTAGGGCAATCTTTGTATCCGGACTATATCATTGTTGGCTATTTGGAGTAACACTTGATATTTGGACATATAAGCTGCGTTATACATATATTTAGTGCATATATACTTGTTTGTGAACGAACGCTTGCATATGTTCAAGATCGGCTCGTCTAACAAACGAACACTGAAAATATGTTCATGTTCGGTTCGTTAAGTATACAAACAAACACAAACGAGCTTTAGAGACTGTATGTCGAGCTGTCCGTGAACAGCTCGGTTCATTTATAGCCCTAACTTTACTGAGTTGAAAGTGCATGCCTAGCTCTATGCTTCATAACTTATATAAACAATTGCATTGTATAAACATAAACCAAACATAAGAAACATCTAATTACTGTAAATTACTGCGATATATAATGATTAAACTTTAAATCCCAATGCAAGTGACTCACATGCGGAGAGAAAACAAAGTCATTGCCCATTTTGCAGGTGTGTCATACTTTCCTTTGAGATATGTGTTTGCATTCTCAATAAATTGTTCATCATCCTTATTTCGTGCACATCACCTTTTTGCTTACCTAAGAATAAATGTGCCTCTCAAACACTTCATCACCTTCACTTTGGTCAATCCTACCTCTAACTTCAACATCCATTTGCTCACCAACTTCTACTTTAATCCCATTGTTAATAAATTGGATATGTGGACCCATTATTCACCCACTAACAGATAATGTGTAGTTGTTAGTTTGGATTATTACAGTTAATTAGAGGATATTTATCTCCTATGTGTTTGATATAAATACAATATTTATCTCCTAGGTGTTTTGAAATAAATACAGTCTTTATCTGCTAAGTGTTTGAGGTAAAGTCAGTCTCTAATACTATCTCTATATAAAGGCTAGAGATATCCCAAGTTATATATACAATAAGTCACAAGACAATCCCTCCCCCTGTTACACTCTCTCTAGAGCATCACCAAGCTCTAGGGATAGCATAAGTCCCCATTATACTGTTAATCTTTTGTCTAAGCAATGAAGTCTTTCTTTTTGAACATAATTGTATATTTTATAAAACTTTTGCTCAAGCAGAGTTGTTTAATTTTAAGTTCTCAAGAACGGTGTCTATACGGATGCCCGAGCAGTAAGACTGTATGCATCGCTCAAGCAAATATCACCCAAGCTGATAGGATAACACATAAGTGTTACTTGACACGGTCTAGCTTTAGTTCTGGTCCGAGAAATAACAAAACCTAGTGGGAATTCGTCGCCCTACCCCGTTTTGTTAATTCGAAACCTGGTCAAACGTGAGTGCGAGGCTTCTTTGCCAGCCCTTAGTTGACGATAAGGGTTCGCGTCAAAGTAAAACGTATTGCAAGATGTGAAGAGCGTAAATACAACTGCAAAACCAGACACACCCTTCCAGAGGATAGTGAAAAGATGCATGGTATTAAAAGCCCCTAGAGGAAAAAAAGTACTGAGATGACAATAGCACGAGATTACAAAAGGAAAAGACAAGAACAACTATCCTAAGGCACATAAGCATCTCTAAGCTGAACACTCTTCTCCCATTGGAAAACAGCATCTCTAGCCTCAGTGGGGGCAGCAGTCTCCCCTGACGGTGAGCCAAAGGTAGGCACGACTATGTCATCCAAAGAAAGATTGGGATACTTTGCCAGAGTTAGCTCTTTGGCCTTTTGGAAACCTTGCTCGAAGATCTCAAGACCGTCTTCCGTGCGCTTGCGCAACCATTCATCTCCAGTTGTACCCTCAAGAATTGCCAGAATAGCTTTGTCGCCAACTTCAGCTTCAGTTTTCTTGAACTTCTCGCACCTTTTCTCCAAACGGCTGGCCTTGGAGAACAGCTCGATCTTCTCCGCCTTCAAGGTCTTGATCTTTTTTTCGAGATCATTAATCTTGGCCAGACTTTCTCTTTTCTCACGCTCTGCATTGCGTGCTACTTCCCTCGCTATCTCGAACATGTCATGCCTCTGGCTGCTATAACAATAGGCCTAAACAAAACAAAAAAAAAGAGAGAGGGGAGATCATACAATGGAAAAGGGTGCGGGCTAAAAAAAGATGAATATGAAAGAATCAATTACGTTATAGGCGGCTTGAACATGAGCCATATAGAATGTTTCGTGGGTCCAATTCTCTAGAATCAACTTGTCACTAGGTAACAACCCGTGAGCCAAATGCTGAGCAGAAATATATGAGCTGGGCATACCAGAATCGCCCCTCCTGATCGTCCATCGTGGACGAAAAATAGGGTCTTTGTCTATAGGGACGTTCTCAGTCACGAGAGGAGGCGATGAAGGAATGGGCGCTCGAGGTTTCTTCGTAACAGGAGGAAGATCTTCCCCCGCAGTCCCTTTCTCTTTCCCTTAGATGCTTTTTGCAATAGTCCCAAAAAGTTGCCCTTTCCACATTCGCTCTTGCCTGACATTTCTGCATAAAAAGTGAAGTTAGTGTGTGCAGTTCAAATTTGATAAAAATAGCCATTAGATGAACATAGTCTACAGAATCTAGCTAAACTCAGAGTCCCCGGGGATGAGGTGCCGGTCACTAATTCTGAAGCTCTACTCCTCAAGTCCACAAGGGTTTGTACAACATGGGTGGGAGGAATAGGCTCAACAGGGGCAGGAGGGATAAGCCCCCCATGCCGGAACTTCTTCTCGGTAAGAGGTTCATCAATGCTAAGACCCCCCCTTCGCTTTATATGGTTAATAAGTTTTCTCGTAAGGGCGTTAGAGGCTAGAAAGCCTTTTCTACTCAAAGTCTTAGTAGAATCCATTCCATTTCTAAGGAAACTCCCATTTACTACTTAGTCGTTGTATAAAGAAATACCTGGAGTGCCAGCCTTTATTAGATTTAGGCCCTCCCCTGATCACCCTAACCTTGTTATGGATGTAATACCACCCAACACTTCGGGCCACATCTTTCAAATAGCATACCTCTAGGTAGAGCCTCATGAAGTCGTGGACTGCCACCTGATATCCCAAAGTCTGCACAAGGTAGATTAGGCCGACAAGCTTCCTCCACCCATATGGGACAAGTTGGCCAAACGCCATCTTGTAGTGATTACAAAAGGCAAGGGCAAAGGGATGCATTGGAATTCTGTAACAAGATCTTATCTGGCCCTCATAAACACTTGTCTCTAAATTTGAACCGTAGTTGGCGGGCTCTTGGATCGTTGGAACCCGAGCAGAGAATGGAGGGAGCAATGGAAATTCCTCCAAAAACTCTATTATATCCTCATTGGTCATCTTGTTCCTCTTCTCGTCTGAGGTAAACCAAGTTCTTCATCGTGCTTTTCCTCAGCTTCATCCTTGATATCCCCTAGTGCATCCCTACGCAGAAACGGAGTACTGGCTTGCGGGTTAGAGGTTCCTACTCTACTCCTAGAGGTTGAAGTGCCTACTTGGGAAGATCTACTTTCTGATTCACTTTCTAAGGGACTTTCTGTAGAACTACTTGACGATGATGAAGACATTATGTATTGAAAATCTAATAAGGAATACTACGAAAGCAGAATATGAAAAGCGCCGAACAAAGAGAGGATGAGAGGAAGAACTTACTTGCTTAGATTGAGCCGAGCCTGAAGAAAGTGAATAGTATGGGCAAATGAGGCGTGGAGGTTTAATAAATAGAGTGTGCTTGGGTAACCGCCCCTAATTTGGTGGCAGAAATTCATTGCACCTGTCTGGCGTGATGTTTTGGGCAATAAATTTTGAAATTTATCTGATAACCGCCCTGGTTTAGCGGCAAAACATCCATTGTACTTGTTTGGTGCAATGCCCGAAAAGAATAACTTTGAAAATTCCCTTAATGTCTCCGGCCACGTGGCAGGCGGTGGGAGGAGTAAGCTGGTCGCCCAAGCAGCTCGCCTGAGCAAGTTGCCCGAACAGCTTGCCCAAGTAGAGCATCCGAGCAGGGTGCTCAAGCACCTTGCATCAGTGTTTTGCATCCTATGCTAGAACAGGTTGCCCGAGCAGCTCGTCCGAGCAAGTTGCCCGAGCAGAGCGTCTGAGCAGGGTGCTCAAGCACTTTGCATCTGTGCTCTGCGTCCTATGCCGGAGCAGCTTGCCCGAGCAGAGCGTCCGAGCAGGGTGCTCAAGCACCTTCCATTAGCGCTCTGTGTCCTATGTCGAGCAACTTGCCCGAGCAGAGCATCCGAGTAGGGTGCTCAAGCACCTTGGATCAGTACTTTACATCCTATGCCCGAGCAGCTCGCCCGAGCAAGTTGCCCGAGTAGAGCGTCCCAGCAGGGTGCTCAAGCACCTTGCATTAGTGCTATGTGTCATATGCCCGAGCAGCTCGCCCGAGCAAGTTGTCCAAGCAAATCGTCCAAGCAGGGTGCTCAAGCACCTTGCTTTGAACCTCGGGACCGAACAGCCTTCCCGAGCAGATTGCCCGAATAGCCTTCCCGAGCAGAGTTCCCGAGCAGGCTGCCCGAGCAAAGTCATTCTGTAATTCTCGCAAAAATAATTGGAGAGAAAAGAGGGCTCTAACCACATACACTCCCGGTTAATTTCTTCCTGCATTCTATGCTTTCGTTTGCTTTGAAAGAACGGTCAAAAGCAGGGGGCATTATGATATGGCTAAAAATACCTGCCTAATTGGGTGATGCCATGTGGCGTGATTAACTTATGGTTAGCAGTGGGTCCCGTATCTAAGAGGACCTCTACTAAGAAAGTCAAAGTCCTAGAAGAACACTGATGCTATCAAGAAAGGGTGGTGACGTGATCCACGAGGATCCTAACACGATCTCAGCTGATCTCCAGACCTATCTGATAAGAGTTGCAAGGCAATCGGGACTCTAAAAGCTAAGTCTATATCAGGGAGATAGCCCCAGGTACGCGGACAAGTTCACACACACACACAAACACTCAGTATCCAATTGATATTAAGAGCTCTACCCCTATAGCCACGTTCTGACTTTAGCATCGAAGCTTCCTCCGCCGGAACACCCCCGGCGGTCACTCCGTGTTCTATTTTGCAAGTTCATTCCCGGTCGTGATTCCTTATCAAGTTTCAAGCAGCAACATGAAGCTACATATGTAGACTCGTTCTCATCCTCATCGCCTAATACACCATCCACATTCAAGCCAACATTATCCTCTGTTTTTTTCTATTTTCAAGTCTTACACCTACCATTACCTACACCAGACTATTCATTCTAGTCAAACTATTCATTATCATCACCACTTGTATTGGAATCATGGTCAATATAGAATGACAGACATGAATCAAATATATGTTCTTCATCTACCCAACCAAGTTATAACGCTCATCTTCAGTATCATTTTCATTGTCATCCTGATTTTCTCTTTCTTTTTCAATATCTCCCTGATGTCTTTCTTTTTTCAGATTCAACATCAACCTCGTCGTCCTTTTCAGTTTCAGATTCATCATCATACCCTTTACCTTAATTTCTCATATTCTCCATCATCCCCACTATTATTCTCACTCACTTTCACCCTTATTCTGTTTCTCAGATTCACTATCATTCTCTTTCTTAGATTCACTATCATCTCTATTGTCCTTTTTTACTTTCGCTATCAGTTCACTACAACTTCATTATCATTTTCAAGATGAATAAACACTTCTGCTAACCTACCTCGCATGCAAGTAATCTACCATAGCCACTACTTCGACACATATCATCCGAACAATTAGTAAACCAATTCAAAAATCCAATTTGCGCATCAAACATAACACTTCAGCATCTTGCTTCTGGTATTCTCAATAGGATTCGCCAAAGCTCAGTTGTATCATAATCATAACATATCATGCACATACACAAATCACTGGAGCACTGTCATTGATAAAAAAATACTTAAGCCACGTCACAGAAACATATTTCAAAACGTATTTAAAACAAAGATATTTATCAATATCCAACACAAGCATCTGATCAAGATTTCAAAACAAGAGTGTTTAGGAGTACGAGGAACGTTAAGAAATAACCACGTATGATATGCAATTATCCTTACCTAAATTATGAAGAATCCACTTATACAATTACTCCAAATCAGGCCCTATGATTCTTCTTTCATAATCACGAATAATTTTCTTCTCACTTTTTTTAGTTACTTTTTGGTGACTAGTGAAAGTTTTTTGGACTTTCCAAACCTGGTGGACACGTGATGGAGAGGGTGGATGAGTCTTACTTCCTGTTTACACGTTGATTCGTAGTCTAAGGTCCAACATGGATTACTAACATCAAATCTTCACCACCGCCTCTGAGAGAGGCAGTGAAAACATCTCTTCCTCTGCCAAACCTCTCCTACTCTCAAAATTCCGATACTGTCACCATTACCGGTTGTCCCGGCGAGTGGTGACGTGGTAACTAGATAAGATCTGTTCTGATTTAGGGTTTTTTCGTTTGGGTCTCGATGGGTTCGGTACGCTGGACAGCCGTCGATGTCACGCCGATTGTAATCAATCTAATGTGGTTTTGCAGTTTTCGGCTACGACACCCTCAACCCAGGTGACATCACCGGGTTGAGTTATCGATCATAATCACATTCAAAACCCTATGCTGAATACAGAGCACTACATCCTCATACTCCTACATCATTAATAGACGCTCCAAAATGCGTCCTTACAATAAAATTTCTTACAAACATACATCATATTACAGCGAAAGACTTTCAGGTTTTTAAACAACATGAATGTTTACAACCTAATATACAACTGTAGTCGTAGGACTCTTAACAACCTATCTCGCAACGTAATCTTCATCCCACCATTCCTAGCTGGTCTTACCTCACACAACTGATCCCCTTGCTCAACTTTTCTAGCTTGTTTCTTTTTCCTTTCTAGAAGGTTCTCCTTGACCAACCTTATAGCCTGCACAATACAACATAAGGAATGAGCGCAAATCGTCCAGTAAAGACAACACGAGGAGTATCATGTACAAATGATTCAAGAGACTCGGAGGAATAATAATCATCTCAACGATAGAAATGAATCAAGAGTTCCAATAAATTTTTGACATCAGCATAATTGTCAAACGATAATTTTTCTTTCGTTAGACTGAGTGGCTTCAAGGCCCAACAGAACATCATTACTCTCACCTCCTCATGGACTGGACTGACTGACCGACCGACTGTGCAAGTGGACCCGAAATCCAAGGTCGTAAAGGCAAACATCATTGAAATACAAATCATTAAAATCATCAACATCAAAAGAAAATCAAATGCAATGCACATGGACACGACGGACAGGACAGACAGGACTCAACCAGACACGATAGACTTTGCTCAAGCGACATTCATCCTCTTTGGCCAGTGATCATAATTCATAGGCCATCCTCCTCATATTGATGTCCCATTTTACGGGATGTTCATCTCAGTCTCAAGTAAATAAAAGAGACACTGTCAACAAGCAGGGAACTCATTTAGAGTGCTTTCCCTAACCACGTTACAGCCAAGCAGCAAGACTTCATCAACGGGGCAGACTAAGGGAAAATTTATTCCACCTTATGTCCTCAACAACACAGCTCAACAAGGAATACCGGATCAGAAGATCAACCGGTGTTCAGACTTAACAACAAGAGTTCAACGTAACATCATCAACATGACGGACTTGGGAAAAGACTACCGCAAGCCCTCAACAACGTTCTTACATAAGAGAAATGTCGACTACCAATAAGTGCCGACATTTCTCAACAACACGCAACGACCTCAACAACATCATCATCAACGATAGGGTGGACTCGGGAGAAGTTTGCCACAAGTCCTCAATAGTGTTCTCAAAGAGAAGAGATATCGACTATCAATAACTACCGGCATCTCACAACAACCACACGATAACCCCTTCACAACACCATCATCAACTTCAAGTATGCTAATCGAATCGAATCATAGCATACTGGGACACCCATCATCCTCACTAAATTCTATCAATAGGGCGGACTAAGGGAATTTATTCTACCCTACGTCCTCAACAGCACAATTCAAATATGTGTATACCGGTCACAATAACTACCGGTGACTAATCATAACAACAAGAATTCAACAACACGTCATCAACATGGCATGCTAATCGAAACAATGAATTAGCATATAAGAACCGCATTGTCCTTACCTCATTGGCTTATAGCCGAAGCAACTCGCAATCTCTGGTCGCAACGAGCTGCATCACGTAGTCAAATAATACTCGGCTCGTTAGAAATCATTCCACATATATGCACTCCCAATTCTACCCCTTCCCATTTAATCATTTATAGCGTCTTACGACAGTTTGTTAATCCCATCCAATAATTGGATCCTTAACCTACCTTACCAACGCATTAGCAATAGCCACTATCTCATTATTTCACGTATTAACATCATTCCTCACTTCCCACCATTTCGAACGCTGAATTACACGCGTTCTTTAAAATTTGACGTCAACATATCAAATTATCAAAATACCCCCTGATGGTTCACTACCACTCAAACACCTCAAATCTGCTTCAAAACAACCTTTCAGATGTTTTAAAACTCTTTCCGGACTAAAAAAGTCCTTTGAAAAACTTTATCGAGAAAATTACCAAAATACCCCTTTCCGGGTGGCAAATTACCAAATGCCCCATGAGGATTCCCGACATCAGAAAAATCTCAAAAGCACTTCAAAACGCTATTTTAAGCCTCCTGAATTCATTCTTGAGCTAAAAAGTATTTTACAAAATTTTCGCTTAAAAATCCTGAACTAGTGTCCGGACCGAGCGCTTAAAAGTCTTTTCGGCCAAAAATAGCTAATGACTTCAGAATGGCCCGAAGTCCTATAAAATGGAACTTCCCAACATTCTAGGGTTCTCATAAAATTTTCGCGCGAAATCGCGCTAGTTTGATATTTTAAATTACACTGCAAAGTTTCAAAGTTCTCGTATCAGTTAACCCTCTTCCAACCCTCGGAAAAATCTGAAATTTTTCCAAGATGTAGGTTTCTTAAAAATAATTAGGGTTTTACTTTTACACTTTGGCTAAATCTGACCCGAGATAGTTTTTAAAATTCGGATCAGAATCTGCTTGTTAAAGTTCCACTTTTAGCGACCATTACATCTACTATTCAGATCATCACACACACTAACACACTTTAAACACACACACACACAGCATTCTTCCTCCTTTAGCTGTGACACATCTGGGTATTTTCATCCCCAATCTCGCATGGTTCCACCATGTTTTTGTAACAACCTCACATCATGAGCCAGAAGAAGCACCGCCAGCTCAAGAAGAAGCTTCATCAGCTCCAGAAGCCAACCATGAAGTTCCAGCTCAGCAGGCAAACAATCGAGCTCATCTCAGGATTAAGATCAAGAAGAAGGCATTGGCGCCACTGAGTACGACGCCGCTTGGAGGAAATATTCGCGCCAAGGGAAACGACGCAGCTTCGATCACTTAATCCATAAGTGAGACGACAACGTTTGGCTGTTAACCCATTTAAATGAGACGGCACCGTTTGGCCATCATTTGAATTTGGGTTCCAAATATCTTTAGCGACTCTTTTCTGCATTTTGAACTTTACCGCTTGTTAGTTCTTCTGTTTTGAAATTCTGTTATGAACTCCATTTAAATCAGGGAAGGGAGGCACGAGACTGGCATGTATGATCAATACCAGAACATTGCTCTCTCGCTCTCTCTCTATTCTCTCTGTCTATCTTCTTCAAACCTAATAAAATTCTTCATTTTTTCTCCAATTTTCTTCTATGAAATTGTGTGAGCTTTGCGAATCCAAAAGTAATTGCCATGGCTTTGAGCGTCTCCTCGGGATACGTTACAACTGGTATCAGAGCCTCCTAATCGGGGCTTGTACTAGTCATAGCTGTAGTAAAATTCATTTCGGTGATCGTCTGTAGTTAGAAGGAATCAATTGGAGTAGCTGAGATGCCGAGATCAGTGAAGAATAATCAACTCACTGAGACAGAAAATCATGAATTCCAGGAGACAATGGGGAATAGATTTGCTGCTTACGATGTACGCATGGCTTCTGTGGAAGCTACGATGGGAGACTTGCAGAGAAGCAATTCAGCTTTGCATCAGAGTTTCTCTGATCTTAAGCTGGAACTCACTAACTTCATGGCTCAAATGAATACTCGAACAGAAAACAATCACAAGACGAATACTGAGCGTGGAGAGTCTAGTCACAGGCACAATTGATTGGAGTTCGGACTTTAAAAGAACACTCCACCACCTCAGGCAGGTAACCTACCACCTCCTCAGTTACCTAAACTCTCATTTCCAAGGTTTAATTGTGACGACCCCAGGGGTTGGGTGCGCAAGGCTGAGAAATACTTCGACATGTATCCTATACATGAGGACTACAAGGTTCCTTATGCATCGGTACACTTCGATGCTCAGGCAGAACATTGGTATGCTGCCTATATTAAACCAGTAGAGAATGTTGATTCGGAGTCCTTTGTGAAGGATCTGTATGCTAGGTTCTCAGTATTAACTGGAGTGAGTGTGTTGGGAGAGTTCAATAAACTCCAACAAATTGGGACAGTAGACGATTATTTTAAGAAATTTGAAACACTACGAGCTCAAGTAGTGCAGGAGTTTGACTATTTGGATGAATCTTATTTTTGCATGAGTTTTATTGGAGGCTTAAGGCCTGAGATCCATAGTAGAGTTGAAAAATTTGAGGTGGGGGGTCTTACTAAGGCTATATACATAGCCCGAAGAGAAGAAGTGGCAATTCAAAATTTGTTAAAAGGACACAAGTCTATGCACACTGTAGCCCCCACATCCAACTACACTCAAACTTCCTATAAGCCTACCTTTACCAGCCCTGGACCATCCTATAAAACTGCAACTCCTATGCCAACTGCCAAACCAGCCTTACCTTACACCAGCAGTTTCCAAAAGGGCCTATTACCAACTCCTCCTAGACCCCCTCCAAGATCTAATCAACTGTCCACAGAGGAACACCAAAGGAGGATAAATCAAGGGTTATGCTTCAGGTGTGGGGCTAAGTTCGAACCAGGTCACAAGAGTGTGTGCCCTATGAAATCTATAGCCATGATCATAGCTGAAGATGATGAGGTCACAAAAGCTACTGACAGCTCTATGACAGAAACTGAGGATCCTCTCAACTCTCTAAACCAAGAACTCAACCATGAACTAGAAATTAGTTTCCATGCCCTGGCTAGTAACAAGACACACCATACCATCAGGATACCTGGACAAGTTGAAGGCAAGGAGTTCAGCATCTTAATTGACACATGATCAACTGATAACTTCCTTGATCCTCAGTCAGCAAGGAAATTGAGATGCATTCTGGAAAGTACTACTCCATTGACAGTGGCTGTAGCTAATGGGGCAAGGTTGAAGTCTGATACAGTGTGCAATAATTTCACATGGGAAATGGGGTCACAGAAGTTCAACACTAAGATGAGAATTCTGCCATTGGGAGGGTGTGACTGTGTCCTTGGTATGCAGTGGCTGAGACAGTTTGGCAATGTTAACTTCAATTTTGATAACAACCAAATCTCATTTCAGTACCAAGGTAAGCTCATAATATTGGAGGGATGAGAATTCAAGGGGACTACTATCAAGATGATCACAGCAATAGCCATGAGCAAGTTGATCACAAGTAATGTAGGCACACTCTATGGTCAAATCTATGCTGTGACCATTCCCTCAGGAGATGGACAACAACCTGTTGAAATACAAGAACTATTAGCAGAGTACCAAGAGGTGTTTGATGAACCTAAAGGGTTACCACCCCACAGAAGTCATGACCATTCCATTCCACTTATTGAAGGAGCTAAGCCTGTCAACCTGAGACCATACATGGTCTCATATGTGCAGAAGAATGAAATTGAAAAGATCATAGCAGAGCTGCTACAAGCAGGTACTATCAGACCTAGCAACTCTCCCTTTGCATCACCCATACTTTTAGTCAAGAAAAAAGATGGAAGCTGGAGGATGTGTGTCGACTACAGGGAACTTAATAAGCTGACAATCAAGGACACGTACCCCATCCCTGTCATTGATGATTTGTTGGATGAGCTGCAAGGGTCCACCATTTTCACTAAATTGGACCTTAGGAGTGGCTACCACCAGATACGGGTGGTAGACACTGATACTCACAAGACTGCTTTCAGGACACACACAGGGCTTTATGAGTTTTTAGTCATGCCCTTTGGGCTAACTAATGCTCCAGCCACCTTTCAAAGCTTGATGAACACAATATTTCACCCATATTTGAGGCAGTTTGTACTAGTTTTCTTTGATGATATCTTAATATACAGTAAGAGTATGCAGGCTCACTTAGTGCACCTCAGGCAAGTGCTACAGCTAATGAGGCAACATTGCCTATATGCAAAGATGAGCAAGTGTACCTTTGCTCAGGGGCAAGTTGAGTATTTGGGGCATGTGGTGAACAAAAATGGTGTAGTAGCAGCTATGAGCAAGGTGGAAGCCATGCTCAACTGGCCAACACCAAGAAACCTTAAGGGGCTGAGAGGGTTTCTAGGCCTCACTGGATACTACAGAAAGTTTGTTAAGGGCTATGGAGTGATTAGTAGGCCTTTAACCAATTTATTGAAGAAAGATGCATATCACTGGGATACTTCCTCTGCTCAAGCCTTCAGTACACTGAAGCAAGCCATGGCCACAACTCCTGTCTTGGCATTGCCAAATTTCACACTTCCTTTTGAGGTGAAAACTGATGCATGTGATGTAGGCATTGGACCAGTTCTTATGCAACAAGGAAAACCATTGGCCTACATTAGCAAAGGATTGGGTGTTAAGTGCTTAGGGCTCTCCACTTATGAAAAAGAGCTTCTAGCCTTAGTGCATGCTGTTACTAAATGGAGTCCCTACCTCAGCCATAACCACTTCATAGTCAGGACTGACCACAGCCGCCTGAAGTATCTTCTAGGACAGAGGGTTACATTTATGCTGCAACAAAAATTACTGTCCAAGCTTCTGGGTTTTGATTTTGAAGTGCATTACAAAAAGGGAACAGACAATGTGGTAGCAGATGCCTTATCAAGACTACCACAGCAAGACCCTGAAGAATGCAATGCAGTGACTGTGGTGACTCCCATATGGCAACAAGAGCTACAAAATAGCCTTGAGAATGATGATCTAGCTCAAAAGGCAATCCAAGAACTGCTGCTTGATCCCATGGCAACTTCCTTTTATACCCTTCAGGGTGGCTTACTGAAGTTCAAAGGCAAGGTGTATGTTGGTAGCACATGATAGCTCAGAAATCAGATTTTACAAGAGCTTCATACTACTGGTCTGGGTGGCCATTCTGGGATTCAAAATACATACAGAAGAACCATTATGTTCTTCTATTGGCCTAACATGAAGCATCAAATTACCAAATTGGTGAGTGAATGCTCTTCTTGCCAGCAGAATAAGTCTGAGAATGTGCCCTACCCTGGGCTATTACAACCTTTGGAGATCCCAGGGCAGATGTGGACACATCTGACTATGGATTTTGTGGAAGGGTTACCTAAGTCCCAAGGGAAGGATGTCATTTTTGTGGTGGTAGATAGGTTGAGCAAATATGCTCACTTCATTAGCCTAACCCACCCATTCACAGCAGAACTAGTTGCTCAGAGTTTTCTTGACAATGTCTTTAAGCTCCATGGAATGCCCACTACCATCATCAGTGACAGAGATAAAGTCTTTCTATCCAGCTTCTGGACTAAGCTCTTCAAGCTAATGGGAACTCAACTGGCCTACAGTTCATCCTATCACCCAGAGACAGATGGACAAACTGAGAGAGTGAACAAGTGCTTAGAGAACTACCTCAGATGCATGTGTAGTACCAGGCCTCACAGCTGGGCCAGAAGGTTGACTTTGGCTGAATATTGGTATAATACTAGCTACCATGCTTTAATCCAGATGACTCCCTTTGAAGTTGTCTATGGCCACAAACCCAAGGTTCTCAGCCTAGCTACACCTGAATCTACCAATATCACAGAATTGGACAACTACTTGAAAGACATAAGCAGGATATTGAGCCTACTCAAGGATAACTTGACACAAGCTCAGGCCAGAATGCAACAGTACGCAAACCTCCATCGTACTGAGAGAGAGTTTGTGGAAGGAGATTGGGTTTACCTAAGGCTACAGCCCTACAGACAGACTTCCTTAGGCCTTAAAAGGAACATGAAGCTCTCACCTAAGTTCTTTGGACCATACCAAATAATTCAGAAGGTCAGCAAGGTTGCATATAAGCTTAAACTTCCGGAGGGGTCTAAAATACACCCAGTTTTTCATGTTTCTCTGTTGAAGAAGAAGTTGGGAAGTCAAATTGTCCCTACAACTCAATTGCCATACTTAGGTAGTGAAGGACATATTTTGATGGAACCAGTTGCTGTGCTAGATCGAAGACAGATTAAACGAAACAATCAAGCTGTCACCCAGGTTTTGATTAAATGGTCCAACGCCAATCACGGGGATGAGACCTGGGAAGATTGGGAAATGATCAAGAGCAGGTTCCCGCATTTTGACCCTTGGGGACAAGGGTCAATTGAAGGGGAAGGGGATGTAACAACCTCACATCATGAGCCAGAAGAAGCACCGCCAGCTCAAGAAGAAGCTTCATCAACTCAAGAAGCCAACCATGATGTTCCAGCTCAGCAGGCAAACAATCGAGCTCATCTCAGGATTAAGATCAAGAAGAAGGCATTGGCACCACTGAGTACGACGCCGCTTGGAGGAAATATTCGCGCCAAGGGAAACGACGCAGCTTTGATCACTTAATCCATAAGTGAGACGACAACGTTTGGCTGTTAACCCATTTAAATGAGACGGCACCGTTTGGCCATTATTTGAATTTGGGTTCCAAATATCTTTAGCGACTATGTTCTACATTTTGAACTTTACCGCTTGTTAGTTCTTCTGTTTTGAAATTCTGTTATGAACTCCCTTTAAATCAAGGAAGGGAGGCACGAGACTGGCATGTATGATCAATACCAGAACATTGCTCTCTCGCTCTTTCTCTATTCTCTCTGTCTATCTTCTTCAAACCTAATAAAATTCTTCATTTTTTCTCCAATTTTCTTCTCTGAAATTGTGTGAGCTTTGCGAATCCAAAAGTAATTGCCATTGCTTTGAGCGTCTCCTCGGGATACGCTACAGTTTTATACACCTAAACTAGAGATGTCGATGGGCCGGGCTTGGGCCGGCCCAGCCCAAGCCCAACGGGCCTCCAACGAAAACGGGCCGGGGCTGGGCCTGATGACTGAAAAACGGTCCGGGCCTAAAATCTGGATATATGGGCCCAGTCCAAGCCCTGTCCCTAGGCCCAATATTTAGGGCCGGGCTTGGGCCAGGCCCGGGCCCAATTTTTTTTTGTTGTTGTAATTTTCTTTCTTTAATTGGCTATAATTATCCCTCTTTAATCATAATGTTATTTTATTAGAGATACCACTTCCTCATGAATTTATCTTGAATTGGAAAAAAAGAATTGGTTACTACATGGGTATTTCCTTTTAAATATGTCTAGTAACTTTTATTTTGTAACGCTAAAACAATTCTTAAAAGAACGTATGCAAAACGATTGTAATGCTAAAACAATTGTTAAAAGAATGCATGCAAAATGACACTAATAACATTTAGCGACAATGATCGTTATATAGAGCAAACTGTTGTAGGCTACTTTTACTTTTAATAATGGGTTGACGCTCGAAAAACTTTATTGTTGATGCGCTCTTACATTTTACCATTATCATTCCTCAATGCTAAAAAAGAACTAGAGCAAAAGCGAGAAGCAAAAAAATGTTTTATTTTTGTGTGCCAATTCTTGTTGTTTTAGTAAGAGACGTGAATATGAGATTTGTCAAAATCGTGCAATCAAAGAAAATCTTGTAAGTATAATTCGAATAGTACACAAATCTCGATCTCAAAATATGTCCCAAGATTACGTTTCTTTGTCCGAAAGTCTACAAAAAAATGATTGCTAATTATCCAAAGTGCGGAGCAAAAATATTCTTATAGAGACGTTTCTCAATAATATCACCATGACTCTCAAAGTTTGGGGTGTTTTTATAAATACGTAAAGTTTAGGGACATTTGTGTAATTTTATAAAAACCATGTTTTATAGTCTTGCCACCTCCTCCTTGTTACAATGACTAAGCTAGTTAAATGTTAAAATATGGGATATGTGGATAATGGATGCATTGGGTGGAAGATAATGAAGGAAAAAAAAGGGGGGGAAACCTTTCCCTTTCGGGAAAGAAAGAAGAACCAACAGAAAACAAGAAACAGAGAAGAGAAATGAAACAGGGGGCCAGAAAAGGGGCCAATTTTGGGCCAAATTTAGGGCCAAAATCGGGCCCAATTTCGGGCCGGGCCGGGCCATTTTTCCTGAAACCTTGGCCTGGTCCAAGCCCAGGTCCAAGGCCCTAAATTTTTGGGCCTGCACTGTTCATATCAGGGTCGGGCCAGCCTGGGCTTTTTTCGGGCCGGGTCGGGCTGGGCCGCGGGCCGCCCGGCCCGTTTGACATCTCTACCTCCTTCGCTTATCTTCGGGCCCGCTTTCCCCCCCCCTTCTTTGTTCCTTTTCAGAAGCAGCTTTGGTTTCCCCCTTTTTTTATTGCACGCTCTTTTCCTACTGCTTTATTTTTGACATGAGCAATTTATCCAACTATTGGAGTCTGAATTTTTTCCGAAATTTGTAACATCGTACTCTTTTTTTCGTAGCAGCACTCACGGAAGGAGTTTAGAAAAATACGGAGATCGGCATCTTCGGCTCTAGTTTTCTTCAGATCTTGGTGTCCTTCATACGGTTACTCTCTACATACTTGACTGATTTCGGAATGAGATACTTCAAGGATTTCGAGCTTCTCGAACCTTCTCTCTCCATAATCAAAGAGAACGGAGACCAACAGATTAAGAGCACAACCTTGGCCCATCCTCCAGCTATAGGGAAATTGGCTCAGGATTGTCTTCTTCATTTTGACCCGCCTCATTTAACAGACTGGTGCGTTGAATCCACTACAGCCGTAGTCAATCACGTGAAAGGCCCCAGCTACAGCTCAAGTCTGGATGTTTTATTACTGCGGTCATCTTTCCACGATTCAGCGGAAGCAGCTTCTCATGCCATAGAGACGTCTTCGTCTGACTTTCGGCTACTTCGACACAATATTGAATCTGGCCAAGCTACTTGGGGAATCCCTTCTTCCAACTTTGGTGAACATGCTTATGTTGAAGGCTATTGGGAATAGCTCGAAGGCGCGCTTGCGAGAAACAAGACCTTACTTGATGAAGTGGCGATCTACAATGCACTGCACGCCTCATTATTCACTTATGATAGAGACAAGTACATCCTTCAAGCATTCTGCGAATCATGGTGCTTTTCTTCAAACACGCTTCATACTACGCTTGGAGAGATCTCTATTTCTTTTTGGGATTTACGAATGATCGGGGGACTTCCTGTTCACGGACTTTTCTACGACAAACCACCATTACGAGTTGATGAAGCAACTTCGAGAGCTAGACGAGCAGAAGGAAGTAGCAAAGACATTGCTCATGCAAGATGAAGAAGATCTATCGAAGCTGGACATGGAAATTTCCCAGATAAGAAACGAAATCACTTCGCTTGAAAACATCTCTCCCTTGAATGACGAAGACACAACCACTTTGGAGAAAATGAAGGTGCTACTTGAAGATAGTTGAAGGGAACTAGGAGAATTCAACCTCATTGTCTGATTTAGTGTCATGCTTAGAAGCCTCATCCTTCTGATTTTATGTAACCAGGCCTTGAGAACAAGTATTTTGCCTTAGTTTGAATGAGAATTAAAGTAGTATTATTTTCAAATACTAGCCTTAACACCAAAAGGACTTTTTTTTTTTGTGACTGAACTTGGAATTTAGGTCTAAGTTGCCTACGTACCCCAAAGGGATCAAGTCAGACGAAGTTCAAAGGGAAGGTTTTTTTTTTGGGTTTGTGACTGAACTTATAATTTAGGTCTAAGTTGCCTACGTACCCCGAAGGGATCAAGTCAAACGTAGTTCAAAGGGAAGGTTTTTTTTTTTTTTATTTTGTTTTGTCTGTTGTTGGAATCTTCTCCTTCCCGGACTTTTTGTACTTGCCCTTATTGGCATTGCTTGTTTCTCCTTCCGAGACTTCTTTGTTCTTACCCTTGTGGGCATTGCTTGTCTTTGCATCTTCCTTACCCTCCAACTTACTAAGGAGAGTGGCAATTTGAGCATCATGAGCTTGGATAGTTTTTGTGAGTAACTCAAATTCTTTTGCTAGGTTCGCAACTTGCTACTCAAGAGTATGAACATTCTTCATCATGACAGGCATGGCACCAGAGAAAGCATCATTGGAGCTAACGGACTGCGGCAAGGCGATCTTGAACTTTAGGGATTTGGCAGGAGAAGTTGGAATATATTCGCCACTTGAAGTGTCTTCCTCATCATCCTTGTGGATAGACGGAATCATAGGACTCGAGGCGGATTCTTCGGACATGGCTGGGTGTGAAAGAACAGTCTGAACAGCATTAAGAACATCGTCTTTTGCCCCCAACGGAGTTGAACGAGGAGTCTTTCTTGATGCGTTGGTGTCGGAGAACAAATTCTCCTTGAGCGAGGATCTCCTTTGCGAACTTGCTTGAGCTTTGGATTTTCCTTAGCTACGTGTCTCCACGCCCATGCTTGGAGCCTCGGAACTCACAGCAAATGGAACTTTCAAGTCGGCTACCTTAGAGCGAGTCAACATTGAGGCATCAATCTTTGGAGCCACTGGATCAGCAAATTTGAGATTGTGTTTGTTTTTGTTGATGAAGAGAAGAGACGAGAGGCAAAGAATGTCCCACTGGGCGTGCCAGAAATTTGTACACATAAATTTTGAGTCTAAAGATAAGACAGGAAAAATTAGCGACAAATGAAATTTATATTGATTTGAAAAGCGAGTACAATTCTCTGAATAAATCTTTATACAAAGAAGAGGTCCTATGATTCTCCTCTTGACTAACGCTTGACCGAAGGCTTGATAGCTTGTTTCCGGATCAAACGGCGAATTTGACCGAGTTGGTTCGAACACTTGATGAATTTTGTAACGAACGACTTTGAATGTCTGACGCGGCAGATGACTTGGATGTCTGATGCGGCAGACGACTTAGATGTTTGGCACGACGAACGATTTGGATGTTTGCTTGTCTGACGCGATAGACGGCTTGGATGTCTGACGCGGCGGACGGCTTGGATGTCTGGCACGACAGACGATTTGGATGTCTGGCGCAACGGACGACTTGGAAGACTTCTGTCTGGCTGACTTGGAAGACTTCTTGCTTCTGGACTTGGGAAGAATTCTGTCTGATTGACTTGGAAGACTTCTGGTTCCTTTCTTTTTTTGCACCCCTTGGGGTCATCCCATATATATAGAGGTGGACAGAAGTGTTCTTGTTAAACTGTACTTCTTTTGATAATTATCTCTTAATTTTGTAAAGAGATAAATATCATATTACACGTGGTAAATTTTTATTCGACCACGTAATGATACACGTGTCAGCTTCCTATTCGTCATTCACCATTTATTTTAATGACAAATAAATGGCACGTGTCAATTTATAATTGGCATAAAATTTATCCTTCTACAATGGGCAAGAGGGGTTTCGGTCAGTGGTTGAATAATGGCCCTCGGGGGTCTTCGGTAGGGTTGCTTCCGATGGTCGTTGGTTCTTCGGCAAAGGAGTATTGTTTGGCGATGATTTGAATGTGAGGGTTTCAACTGATGATTTACCAAAACATACGTCAGTTTGCTGCCGCTAAGGGGAAAAACGGCACGAACTAGCCAATATTGGACATAATCAAAACTTACTACGAGATGGACAGACAAGATCTGTTCTTTTAAATAAACTACCAAAATACCCCCGAAAAAATTTATTGAATTTAAGAAAAGCACATGCAAATTGGGAGGAGGGATTTAGGAGTGTAAACTTTCACCGTCCGCATAATGTATCTGACAGTAAAAGTTACATTAAGAGAGAGAAGGAAAAAAACATAAAAAACTAGCCTGTCTATCCACAATGGATTGCCGCCCCTACACACACACACACACACACAAACACATAGACATACCTGCCTATAATTGAAGTAAAAGGTTTGTTCAATTACCCAAAAACATCGGCAGTTTCTGAATGCAGACGAGAAAAATTTTTGATGGTCAAACTACGTTGAAATTGTACGCTTACAAAGAACAGGGCTAACGTATCGGTGAGTTGCTTCAGGCAGTCCCCTAAACTAGGTTAAATTAGTGCATTCATGTCAAGTAGTAGGGGTATAAGGTCGCAATAGCCTATTTCTCAATACTAAAATCTAGACAAAATAAGGGATTCCGCGGAAGGCACAAAAAATGGGTTGCATAAAGCTTCGCTTTCGTCCAGCCCTAGGAGTCCATGGCAACCGCTTCTGGCAGCGGGATCAGCTTAAAAGGTGATACGGGGGACTTTAGAGGGACGTGGGAAGGCCCAATCATCCTCCTCTCCTTGGGTATCCCTACACGCACAATTCCAAGCACCTTCCGCACTTCATTTGCCAACTCTATCACCATGTCATCTTCATGCCCTGTTATCCACATTCATAAAACTTGTTATATGAATGTAAACCAAGCTTTGGCATGAAATAAAGTCATATTGCAATGAGCATCTAAAACTTCATCTGTTACTGCTGGAAAATAAACTCTTACCCATATCAAACATGGCTTTCTCCAACAAGAAAATATAGTCTCTGTTGTTCCCACAGGGGCCAAAAGCAGTTGCAATTTGCCTAGAAAGGTTATCAGGTCAGTGAGGGCAATGCATTAGAGAGAACACTAGAAAAGCACAATAGAGCAAGAAATTTCTATTCCCTATTACCTGGCCATATCTTCCAAGGGGGCAGGCCCTAGATAGTATTTGTTTGATTCTTTGTCAGGAGTAGAAGTAAAACTGCAAAATGCAACCAATCAAACGGCTTCAATAAAGTTAAGCACGTACTCTCGGACAGTATACCAATATTATTGCAGGATTTCAAAAAAAGAGAACATAACCCTTGTCATAAATTTTTTCAAGAAGTTTGAGAAAAAGACGAGAGGTAGAAGGACAAGTAGAGAAAAACTTACACTATAATTCCAGTTATAGCAGGTTGTAGGGAATCTCCTTCCTGAAATAGAGTAGACACGTTTTATGTCACCCAGTGCATACTACAACTCAAAAGAACTATAAGACAAGTCATATATCAAGTCTTAAATCATTGCTCATTTAAGGCTTATGATTTTAAGTTGAAGCAAGAACTAAGTACCCAACTTGATAAGAACAGTGGATGCTCTGAACTTTAAAACTGCCAACGTATGGATTTCTCAAATATACATACATAAAAGTACACACAGATAAAGGTAGCGCTCAAATCAAGCAAGACAGGAATATTCCAATAGTGAAGGAAGATTTTATTTCATGACATGATTATTATTAAGAAAACAAATGACAGATAAGGTAGTTTATTAACATTCATAGGGTTCCAGTCGGCCACCGTATTCGGTTTGACTTTGGTGGTATCATACTTCTAAGGGAATATAGCAAATTGTCCTCCTCCTTTGCCTTCAGTTTCAGTTTTATCCTTTTGCTTTCTATTAAAAATGGTCCTCGTAGAAGGATTCCCCATTCCAAATATCCTTTCCATCAATTTCATCTGTTAGATCCAATTAGAAGGCCAAAAATGTAACTTCCTTCGGATAAGGTCAAGAGGAAAAACCTACCAAGCTCCTCCCTCTCTCTAAACCAAACAGTACCAGCCGCAGCCGCCAAAGGCTATGGTTTTGGCAGTTAGCATTGGTTGTAGAAGTGGCACGGTGGTGGGGTTCTCAATCAGGAAGTGGTTGATGGTGGCTGGTCTCTATGGTTGCTTGGTGGTTCTAATGATAACTGTAGTGGTGATGATAGTGGTGGGTAGTATAGTGGGGGAGGTACGGCGGTGTAGAGTTGGCGAGGTAGAGACGCGTTAGCGATGTTGGACAGAGGTGCAGGGTTGATGAGGAGGTCATGACCACGGCGAGGTGGGCAGCAGTGCGGTGGGGATGTGGTATCGTCGATTCCATGGTATGGAACGGTGGAGAGTGAGAGTGTGGTGGTTGCAGACCTGAATGCCACTTAAATGGGCTCGGGTGGTGGTGGTCTTCTTTGCGGTGGCTGGCTTGATGTTGGCCGGGTTTGAGGGAGACGTCGGAGACATCGTGGTGAGAGTTGTTAGGTTTTGCCAGATATGTCGCTTGACTCACAAAGAAACAAAGAAACTTGCTTTTTTTGCTATTTACAAATTGGATCTAAGAGATGAACTTGATGAAAAGGACCTATCATAACACGTTATCTTTCTACAAGAACCATGTAATGTAATGTATGTAAATATAAAAGGACAAAGACAAAATCAAAAGGTTAAGGAAGAGGAAGGTTTTTGCATTTTCCCTATTTCTAAAAGGGATTGGTCCCGTCTCAGCTTTAAGTGAGCTCTTCTGCCTCTTGGCGACTTCAAACAAATGCTTGTAGAGGCACTGAGGAGGAGGGGTGCGAAGATTACAAATGGGAAGAAAAAGTTCGTAATGAACGACAATTCAACACACCACTCGAATAAGAAAAAGAAGCATGGCTCACCTTGTAGAAGTCCACTTTGGTCTTCTGATCATACTCACACTCTCTATGCTCCAAATACTACAAACAAGAACGACTATATCAGTCTTCATGTATGTTGGACCTCCGACCCTATACAACATCCACAGAATGGGATATACCTCCATTGCTGCTCTTTCCTTTTCCAGGCCTCCTCGTACACAATAAGCAGCACCCCACTGATAAAAAAGTCTAGTTAGAAACATTTAAGAACAAACAAGGAAAAAGACTAGAGA
The DNA here is from genome assembly GCA_033065855.1 of Escallonia rubra. Taxonomy (NCBI): domain Eukaryota; kingdom Viridiplantae; phylum Streptophyta; class Magnoliopsida; order Escalloniales; family Escalloniaceae; genus Escallonia; species Escallonia rubra. The sequence continues at coordinate 26,843 of JAVXUO010001377.1, read as the reverse complement.
AGAGTGCTTTAACCCTGGAATTTTGATTAGTGACATTCATAGTCATGTTTCAAGTCTTCACTTACGCAAATGGATCCGTCTTTGCGTTCCAAAGTACAAGTTCTTGCAGGGTGTTCTGGTGTGCCTCGGTGATCAATGCATGCTGGTACATGTGGAAAGGACGTGCCAAAAACAGTTAGTAAGCGGCTCCGAGACAAAATGAACAACAAAAGACTATCTGATAAGCATTAACTACTAACTTCGTTTAAACTAATAAACAACCTACCAAGGTCGAAAACACGTCTGTAATCTCTGATGAAGCCTACCACTTTCTCATCGTATTGAAATCCAGGGTTCCAAACCAATGAGCCATACCCAAAAACCCAGAACACCATGATTGCGAAGAATCTGTAAATAGCCCAGATGGCATTAATTACTCATAATCCAAAGCAAATTAATCATTCATAATCCAAAGCAGGGGTAAAACTTCCGAGATTCAAAGGCGAGTGAATATCAGTGAGCTTGCAACCCCACCCCTACCCTCCAAATAAGTGACAAAATTACTCATAGAGGGGTCAATTGACAACGAAATGCGTGTCACAGAGTCGATCTAGATAGAAGGGGTAAATCCAATGCAGTTGAACGCGATGCAGAATCATCAATTCCAATTGTAGTTCTCGTCACATTTTTCTCACCGTCCACACAAAACAGCACGTGGAAAAATTCCCAACCCACAAATTCAAGACTTGGATAAATGCTAAAACAAGGAGATGAGATTCTTACGAGAAAGTAGTAGAGCAGACTCCTGCAGGCAATGCCGACCGATCAATCCAGAAAGCTACGAGGAGAGAATGAGTGATGCGACTAGGGTTTCGGAGCATTTATCGCTGGGGCGAAACCCAAACCTAGTAGACAGACACCCAACCCTCCCTAGGGCTTGAAAGGGGAAGAACTCTCTCGCGCTCTCTCTCTCTCTCTCTCTCTCTCTGCCTTTCGAGGGTGTGGTGTGGGAGATCTCGTGTGCCGAAGAGACGAGTCAATTTATTTGTTGAGGGGAACGGTCATTGTACAAAAGGTTCATTGAATGTGGACGGTTTCCCAGTGATGGCGTTGCGTTTTCCGCGTTCGGCCTCCGTTGTTGTGAATAGACTACTTTCGCCTTTGGACTTCACTTGGATGTCAAAGTGTGTGGCTTCAACATTAAATTAAATTAAATGATGGTAAGCAATATTCGCTGGATATGCCCTCTTAGATACGTTGAATCTGGACAATGCTACTACTCGGATTTAGACTTCTTCGTCTGTTGTAATATTAAAGTACGGCCAAAGAACATTTAAGTGATTACGGATTGTTATGATAAATTTTATGGATAGCGACAAAATATATTTAGTAACAATATTTTGTCACTTAAATTATTACCTAATAAACATTTTATAGCAGAAGATTTTGGTTCGTTATCTTGGATTTTTCTTTGTTCACTCAAACCATACAAGTTCTTTTTGGTTCCTAGTGATTTAACTCGGTTTGAACCCTAACTTATTTGATACTTCGCAAATCTTAACCTGTATTTCGAGGTTTACACTTTGCTATGAAATCTTATGGCTTTTTTGGCACACAATCTGTAACTTGGCATGAAATGAGATATAAGGGAGGAGAAGGGAGAATTTGAGGTGATATCATATCTCACATTTGGAACGTGATTTGGATTACAAGCACAAATAGGGGGAAAAAAAAGAAAAGAAAAGAGAAACAATTGGGTTAATTATGCTTGACGCTTCTGAGGTTTGTCAGAAATTACACGTGGCTTTGCCTATCTATTGAAATTACTCACTGCACCTTGTGGTTTATAGCATATAACAAACTTAAAGTAGCTTAATTCATGATTTTAAGCTTTTCTTACTTTACCAATGTCAAAATTCTTTTTATTTATAGGATGCTCACATACGTGAAACATTCCCTAAGGTGCTTATCGTCAAGTTTAACGCATTCTCTACAAGAGGGATGCATATATTTCATTGAAAACTTTAGGGTTTTAGAACCCAAATGGAGCTTTAGACCTGTTTCGCACTTCATTTTCATCAACTTTACCGTTGCAACAACTGCCCATCCAATACTTGGTGAAGACAAAAGCTTCAAACTCAAACAATTAAACGTGTCTTTTCTAACAAACCCACGGCACGACACGCAACACACCTTCACAGCTACCCTCAGATATACAAACCAAAGATTCACAACTTTTCACATGTTCATCTCCAATCTGTGAACCATTCTTGTCTATTTATCAATCCAGATATCTTTCATCTTTATTTTGCTTCCTACTGGGATAAAGAGAGCTTCAAGGCGAGACTAGGGATATTTATTTTCAACAGTGATTGTTTACATATTCAGAGCTGGAGTTCTAGTTTTTCAACCGCCACACGACACTTAGCCTTGGTTATATCTCTCTTACAAACGTGCCCCTGGGCTCGTTTTCACAACTTAAAGCATATCATAATTCATACTGACTCTTTATACCTGCTCTCGCAGATGGCGGATGCTGATACGCTGGACTGCATGGTGAAGCCTATAGTATATGATATATGCCATCTATGCTCCTCTTTTGATATGTGCAGTTTAACCACCGGTGATCCCGACATAATTCAAGAAGTCAAACTGTTTGCCAAGACGGCAAGAATGGCAAACTCTTCCACAAACCAGGAGTGACTTTTTATCTTATGAAGCGAATGGGAGGAATCACTTTGTGGTCTTGCTAATCTGTGCTTTACTAGTTTTTCTTTTAGGAGTATTTTGTCGAGCTTCACTATGTTTTGTTCCCTCTTGTAATTTACTGTTTTAAGGTACTCTAGGTAAGACTGTTATCTGTACTTTTTCTTTGGTATTAATGCAAGTCTGAAAATTTTCAACAAAATAAAAAAAAAGTTTGAGTTTGTTCAGTTAAGTGATGTTTTTTTTCTGCTACTAAGTTGATATATTCTTGTCAGGTACTTTTTGTCGAGTAGTTAATAAATATTTGCATGCATATGATATTGCAATCATCTTATCTTTCTTTTTTTTCTTTCATATACAGATGTGATCGGTGTGCTATGTAAGAAAAGCACCGTCCACGAGATATGCATTCAAGAGAAAATGGTTACCAAGAGAGATATTCAGTTGATTGACAAGAGGTTTTCTATTAATGTTTGATGCTATTATGGTGATATGTTTTTATGAATGCGCGTACAAATCACTAAAATATGACTAATTTATGACGTATGGTTTGTGACTTTTACAGTGGACAGACGTTGATAGTGACTTTGTGGTCTGGAGCAGCATATTAGATTGATGATGACATTTGTATTACTAGCAATGACCCGCGTGTGTTAGTTGTTACATCGACAACAGTGAAGGAATTTAAAGGTCAAAATAAGAAACTGGGTTGTTTAGATGTGAATTTTATGTGCTCAACTAAAACTCTTTTTACGAATGGCTAAATTAGGGAGGTATGGTTTATCTTTAACAGGTGCCACTAAAATTTATACCTACTTGACGATACCTGAAGTTTCAGAGTATGTGATTGGGTATATTTTGTACTCGTGATTAAATAATTCATTCATTTTGCATACTTAAAAATTGTAAGTTTGTCACTTTTTTATCTGCAGTCCATGTCTAATTTCTGGTCAAATTGGTAAATTAGTTACACCTCCCAATGTTCTACTGAAGCCTGAAGAAATTATATTTGTGAATAGAACAATTTTGTCAAAGATTTTTTAGATCATGTGTTCTACCGACTTTGAGTTATCATGGGATTTTGACATTTATGGATGGTTTAATAATTTTTCTTTTATGTTGTAAAACTTTTACATAGTGATTATCATTTTTTTTCCAGGAAACTTACTTACACATGCAAAGTCGCTGTCCTGAGGATTGCTAGTGCTTATGGATGGTACTAAATGTCATGCCCATGTCAAAATAAAGTCGTTGAAAAGGATTGCAAGTTATGGTGTGAAACATGCAATGCGGAAGTTTTATATCTAGTTTCAAGGTAATTTTGTGCGACGCCCTCAACCTTAGTGATACCACCCGAGTTGAGTTGTCTATCATAATCACAGCGTAACCATATGCGAAATACAGAGCAACTCTAATTACATAACGTCAAAAAGGCATCCTTACAAAAAAATTCTTAACAACATTCAGCATGAATACAGCGGAAGTCTTAGCACACAACATCTATAACCAAAAGCACGGTGGTCACCGTTTTACATCTTCCTTTGCAACTTAGAGAAACTTCTTCTTTCATTTCCTAGAGGTTTCACCTTGTTCAATCTTACAAACTAAAACAACACAAATAAGGAATGAGTGCAAATCTTCCAGTAAAGACAATAGAATTCAATAATCATCATCTCACCGATAACAATGAATCAAGAATTGAATAATAAATATAGCATCAACGTAAATTGTCAAGCAATTTTTTTCTTTCGTTAGACTGAGAAGCTTCAAGGCCTAACTCAACAACATTATTGTCACTTCCTCATAGACAAGACTAACTGACTGACTATGCGAATGGACACAATATCAATAATCACAAAAGTAAATATCAATGAAATAAAAGTAATTAAAATCATTAACAGCTAAATAAAATCAAATGTAATGCAGACTCAAACACGATAAGCTATATTCAACCAGACAGACTCGACTTGAGCACCATACCTTCTTTCTGCGAGTGATCAAATTTTACAGGCCATGCTCATATTAATTTCATGTTATACGGAATGTTCATCTCAGTCACAAGTGAGCAATGGAAACACTGCATCAAGAGGGGAACCCACGTTACAGCTAAACAACATGGCTTCATTAACGAGGCGGATTAAAGGAAATTATTCCTCCTTATGTCCTCAATAACATAACTCAAGCAAGAAATGTTGGGTCATAAGATTAATCGGTGTTCAAACATAACAACATGAGTTTAACATACACATCATCGACAGAGTAGACTCGGGAGAAACTTAACCACAAGTCCTCAACAGCGTTCTTAATTAAGAGAAACATCGGTTATTAATAATTGGCGACATCTCAAAACAACAACCCAACAGTCTTTACACAACATCATCATCAACAACAACTATGCTAATTGAATCAATCATAGCATACAAAGAATCGCAATATCCTTACTAAACTTCATCAACATGGCATGCTAATCGAAACAATGAATTAACATATCAGAACCGCATTGTCCTTACCTGATTGGCTATTAGCCGACGCAACACGCAACTTCTGATCACAACAAGCGGAATCACCTAATCAAATAAAACCTTACTCGTCAGGCACCATTCAAAGCTATACACACACACACACACACACTTTATTCTACGCTTTCCTATTTTAACCGTTCATAGCGTCTTACGACGGCTAGTTATTCCAATCTGACAACTGAATCATTAACCTAGCCTTATAAACGCATTAGCGACGGTAAATTCCCTCATTTGAGGTCTACTAACATCATCCCTTGATTCTCATCACTCTGGACGCTTAATTACGCGCATTCTCAAAAAATTCAGCTTCGGCATGACAAATTATCAAAGTACCCCCTGATTGCCACTACACCACCAACACCCCAAAATCGCTTTAAAATAAATTTTTATATGTACTACACCAATTTCCGGACCAAAACTCATTCGAAGAATTTTTACAAAAAAAAATTACCAAAGTACCCCCCTGTGACCATCGCCTCAACAAAAATCTCAAAACATATTTAAAATATCTTTTTAAGCAAACTACACTGGTTTTTCGGACTAAAAAGCCCTCCGAGGTTTTTTCTCTAAAAAACTCCTAACTGACATTTAATAGAGCGCTCAGTAGCCGATTCCGTTAAAAATAACTATCGGCTTCAAAATGCCCCCAAGTTTTAGACATTGAAGCATTTGACTACTTTAAGGTCCTCATAAAAATTCTGAGCAAACTGCATTGGTTTGTTATTTTTAAATCCACTGTGAAGTCTTTCACCGACAACATTATTTAACAACCTTCGTGACCTCGAGAAAATATCAAATTTTCTCACACAATATATTTTCCAAAAATAATTAGGGTTTCTTCTTTATACTTTCATAATATACTCAGAACTAATTTTAAGAATTCGAAAAGTGGACTGCGTGAAAATTAGCTCCCTTTAACGACGTTTACAATTAATGTTCATTCTTAATCACATTAAATTCAGACACCATTTCACCCTAAAACACACACGCACCCTCATTTTCCTCTCTTTACTGCCAAGCAACCACACACAAAATCTCCAAGTTACACACACACACAACTATATACCTCCACAAATTAAAACCTAACCCCCCCTACACACACACACACCTCCACACATACTGTAACCACCACACACACACTCCACCACACACGGTGGCAACCCCTGCTTTTGCTTCCTCCTCCCCCTACTATTCACGCACGCATACAACACCACACAGTCCACACACGCACTGCACATGCCATACACCTTGCGCCAACACACACAACACCCTACAACACACACACACACCCAACCCAGCAACCACCATGGCTGTTTCCCCCCTTTCCTTACCCTCACGCACACACCTGTGCACATACATCACACAAAACACGCGCGCGCGCACGTAGTTGACCCTAAAAATCACAACAAAAAGAGAGAGGGATTACCCCTTGGGTCGTTCCCCAAATCTTTTCTTCCTTCTCTTATTTTCTTCTTCTTTTCTTCATCCTCTATTTTTCTTCTCTGTCGAATTTTTCCTCTGTTTTCTTTCTTTTCTTTTCCTCTTTAATTCCACAATTTTTATTTTTTTACCGTTTAAACTTGTATTAGTCACCCCCATTTAAGTAGGAGGTGTCCAACCCGTCTAAATTTCCCCTCACAACATGACACCTTTCGCCATTAATCACCACTTTTCAAATTTTACAAATTAGCCCCTCAACTTTCCCATAACTATACTGACCCCAAAAATTCATAAAATTGCACTTTGGCCCCAAAGCCAAATTAGCCCCTCATTTTATTCTAGTTACTTGATTATTGATCAAATAACGCTTTTAATTAATCTATCTCTCAATTAGATTAAATTAGGGTATTACAATTTGAACATGAAATTTGCTACTACATGTAGTTTAATATGCGTAAATTTATGATCGTATGAATGCTTTTGGTCTTTGTAATTTTAGGTATAGACTAATGCTTGAAATAGACGACAAAAGAGACATTGTTATTTGTACATTGTTCAATATAGAAGTGGAAAAGTGATTGGGATACTCTGTCACTCATGGATATGTATAAGAACGCTAATTGTACATTATACATATTTTTGTGGCCTCTTTAATTCTTTTTGTTTAACAGAAAATTGACTACCATCTACTATTGATTTATAAAATTCAGGCACAAGAAAGGAATCCAAACTTGTTGCACGATCTGTTGGAAGAAAGGTTCTTGGGTAAAAATTTTATCTTCCAAATTAAGTTTAATGACTACAATCTGCAACAAGGAAGCAAAAGGCTAACTATTAGCAAGACCTTTGACTTCAAATATAAGCTTGAGGCAAGAAAGATGTTAAAGGACATACATGTGTTTTTCTTTATACCTACTCTTTATAATATTACGTGGCACGTTAATTTATATACAAAATTTCATAGATTAAGATAATGTTTATGATGGAGATTAGGCTAAGTATAAAGGGAGAAATTTTTGACAATGAATCCCTATCTAAAAAGGTGTACATAAAAGGGTAAGTACGTGTACTTTTATGAGCCGTATTGTGTAAAGATTACAAAGTTTATAAAATAGTTTAGTGTGTTATATAGTTGATTTGTTTTATTATAAACTGATAGAAACTCTAAAGAAAATTCCTTTGAACCTACTAGCAATGATAACCATGAGAAAGTGTAATGTGAATGTTGTGGATGAAATTCAGGACAATCTTTGATTGGCTAGTGAATGTCTGCACTACACAAACAACACCGGTAACTCGCCGAAAATGTTTTCACATCGGAGGATCTTCGATGTTAGTCAAAAAGTGTTTGAGGAGAATCTGGAAGTCTTCTTAGGGTGTGTTTGATAACGCAATTAAGCACTTAAAACTTAAAGTTTTTAATGATTTTCAATTAAGTGCGTTTGATAACGTTAAATCTTGTATCACTTAAAAAAATTAATTCCTACAAAAAATAGACTAAAATTTTAAGTCAGGTGGACTTACTTAATGCTGATCACTTAATTCTAAGTTAGATGGTGAAAAATTATTTAACATATTTTTACATAAAAAAAATAATTACCACCACGATTCCGCCTCAATTAAACACCGCCTCCACCATAACATTATTTCCTTTTGCTACCACCACCACAATTACCACGATCTAGCCATTATCACCACCGCCACCGACACCACCATAAGGACATTGCCACCTCCACCATACCGTTGTTGTTGTCACCACGTCCATTTCCGCCAAAATTATCTAAAGATCTACCACACTTCAACTACTGCCATGACCGCCATATTGCCGCCTATCGCTAGACCTGGCAAACGGGTAACCCGGCCGGGTACGGGTAAAATCCGATCGGGTACGGATAAAATCGGTTCGGGTAATTTTTACCCGATTTTTCCCGGGTAGGGATTTTTTGGAATCCGTACCCTACCCTGACGGGGCGGGTATTACCCGCGGGTAAATTATTAATTTTTTATTTTTTATTAATAAACATTTGGCCTGTTTTTTCCTTCTATTATATTATTATTACAATTTACAACTATCACTTTCTGTCTGATTTCATTTCTACAATTATCACTTCAAATCCAATTCTCAAATCCAACCGGACCAACCCCATCATCTCAAGTCTCCAAACACAAATAATCAAATATGGAACAAGCTGATCTAGAAATAAATTATCTCACAACACAAATTAAAAAGACAAGCAGATCTGAAAGAAAACAACACTACAAAATACTTAAATGCATACAAAGATTTTTAACACTAATAAAACAAGCAGATCTGACGATGGCGACGGAGACGGTGGGCACGGAGCGGTGGTGGATCTGATCGAAGACATTGAAGGCGGAGCTATGGCAGGTCTGGCGGCGGAGCTATGGCAGGTCTGGCGGCGGAGCTGTGGCAGATTGGCAGGTCTGGCGGCGGAGCGAGAGAAGACGATGGACGCCGTCGCTTGATGAGCAGTAGATGGCCGTCGAGTTGATGTGGTATCATGTCGCTGCCGTCGATGGATCTGCAGGCGAGAGAGAGCAATGGTTCGAGGTAGATCGGTCTGGGGAGGGAGAGGGAGAGAGAGAGGAGCAGCAGCGCCGCAGATCGGCTGGAGCTAGATCGGTCTGGGGAGGGAGAGAGGGAGAGGGAGAGAGGGAGAGAGAGAGAGAGAGGAGCAGCAGCGCCGCAGATCGGCTGGAAAAGGAGAGAAAAATGACCGAGTGAAGGATGGAGAAAACCCTAGACCTTATATACTAAAAGTTCGGGTAGCCCGGGTAACCCGTACCCGACCCGGACAGACCCGAAAACTACGGATCGGTTCGGGTACGGGTCAAATTTGCACGGGTAGTCTATATAGGTACCCGTACCCGGGGTTTTTGAACGGGTACGGTTCGACCCGCGGGTACGGGTAGAAAATTGCCAGGTCTACCTATCGCTATCATCACAATTACCAACACCACATCTTCACGCACTATTACCGCCATCATTGACACTTTTTTTCTGCCGCTGCCACCGCCACGTCTGCAAAAGTAATTCTGAGTGAGCCACAAGGAAAATAATGTGTACGCAGAGATGAGTCGCTAGCCATGCAATAGCAAGTAACACTGCATCTATCAAAGCACTAAATTTCAGTAGGTGAGAAAATAACATCACAATAAGCCCCACACAGTGCCCAGTCGGAGCAAAACACCACCATCCCAATACCCAATTGAGAGCTGGGAGAAGATGTGGATGCAAAAATTGAGATGGCAGAGAATATAGTTTTATGCAGAAATGGACAATCACAATGAATTGGATATCTAATTGGAATTAACGGATAGTAGAAGTGATCGAATAACACTGTTTGTCGTTTGCAGTTCAAAGGCGTCTTAGCTTGTAACTTCCAAAAAAAGTGTTGGAACCGAGAAGTAGCTCTAATACTGCTCACCAACTTCGTACTTTGTATCGCAATGCTCTCCGCAAAAAATTTCACCACTCTAAGAACCACTTCATTTCAGCCACACCATATAGTCCAAAGTAACATAATTATGGCTAAGAGGCAGTCCAAGTATGCAATATTTTGTAAGACAGGTTTGGCCAAACAAAGGAAAAAACAATCTCTGGTTGAAGTGCCGACATGCACTCCACCAGAATGATGATTCCATACATTTTGTATGCAGTGGCACTCCAGGAAGAGGTGATTTTGAGTTTCTGGCAGTAACTCACAAAGTGGGTACATTCTACAAATCGGGGACTGCTTCTGAACTAAGGACGTTGCCACTGCAAGTCTTTGATGTATAAATTGCCACAGAAAGATTTTAAGCTTCTCCGGTATTGGCAGTTTCAGAGCTTGCGCTAGACACCAGAGGGAAGTGAACTATTCAACGACGCATGTCTTGCAACCTTTAGTGCTGGATGGCATTTAGTGGTGGAGAAGGCCTCACTTTTTACATAAGGCCCGTAAGAAACATCCTCCGAACAAGATGACAAAATTGTTAAAAACAGGATTAAGGATATGATCCCAGAAGGGAAGTTGTTGAGCAACAACTGTGTATTCCAACGATTATTATTTGGGATGAAGAAATTGGAGATATGCCAATGATCATTTTGCACAATGTGAAAAAAATTACAAGTTTTCTGGCTACATAAAAGGCAACCACCAATCCATCCAGACAGAAATAGAGTGTCCATTTGCAATTTTCCACTATATTCCATGTTTTAAAAGTTCGTAGACCAATCAAGAGACTTCTCCATATCCAAGAACCTAGCCTTGGGGTCCTAACATTGGGGAAAGAATGTAGGGAAAAGTATTTCCTTTTGGGATAATATCATTTTACTCCCCTGAAATATCCACGTTTTGTTATTTTGGTCCCTAAACTTTAAAAGTCATTAAATCAGTCCCTGTACTTTGTGCCGTTATCAATTTAGTCCCTCCGTTGAGATTTTCCGTAAAAAAAGACCACGTGACAAGCACGGGTCATTTTTTTAGGGGTATTTCCAGTAATTATTCCCCCTTCTCTCTCTCTGCTTGTTTCTCTCCCTCTCCCTTTGAGTAACCCGAATCGCGAAGGTAAAGCCGCGCGCCCCGAACGGGTTCGACTCGGGCTTGCCTCCGTTCTCCTCGAAGGCGACGCGGAGGCGGCCGATGAGGGTGTCGAGGCTACCCCAGACCTGGCGGAGGGGGCAAGGGCTGGGGAAGGGTGGCCGAAGAAAGGGCAGGGTTGGGCATGGACCACCATCTCGTGGATCAAGTCGTGCGCCCTCGAACGGTTGACGTAGAAGTGCCGACAGTTGGGGGTGTGGGTTGGTTGGTAGGGGTGATTGAGGAGGCTGACAGGCTGATGACAAGGTGTTGGTCGACATGGATGCGGCGCCACGAGCCCGCTCCGGGTGGTGGCCGAGAAGGTGGTGGGGATTGATCTAGGGACCACCAACTCCGCCGTGGGGGCCATAGAGGGCGGCAAGCCGGTGATTATCACCAACCTTAAGCTACGCTAAGAAACGGGATGGAGCCAGCCGAGGTCCTCGTCGTCGTCGTCGACAGAGTGATGTTGGTTGGTGTCGTCGTCGTCTCCGGTCAGTCGCCCACCTCGCCATCGCCGGTCTTCTGTCCGATCTGGAACAAGAAGGCCGGTCTTCTCTCTAATCTCTTGGTTGTCTTGATTCGAGGGGGAGAGAGAGCCCGTCGGCTAGAGAGAGATGCGAGAGTGGGTGGGTGTCTGGGTGAGAGAGTCAGGCAAAGAGAGGGGCGATGGAGATGTGGAGATGGCAGAGAGAGAGAGGCGATGGAGTGATGGAGATTGGAGGGGGAGAGAGAGCCCGTCGGCCGAAAATACCCCTCAAAAAATGACCCGTGCCTGTCACGTGGTCTTTTTTTGACGAGAAATCCCAACGGAGGGGCTAAATTGATAACGGCACAAAGTACAGGGACTGATTTAACGACTTTTAAAGTTCAGGGACCAAAATAACAAAACGTGGATAGTTCAGGGGAGTAAAATGATATTATCCCTTTCCCTTTCAGCACATGTGCTAACAGGCTGTCTAGGTTGGACGAGATCTTCCAAGCTTGTTTAACTAAGGGAGATTGATTAAACAGTTTAAAGTCCCAAAAACCTAAACCATCTATCTTTTTTGGAAGACATAAGGTCGACCAGAAAATCCAATGAATAGACTTCTGAGACGTATTGCCCGACCACCAAAAACATGCCAGGATTTGATCTAACTAATTATAAACTGACATATGGAACTTAAACACGGACATATAGTGCACAAGTATGTAGGAAAGGATGGAATGTATCAATGTAGCACAACCGGATTTATTGAGCAGGAGTCCTAACCAATGGGAACACTTATCCTCCACTATCCGCACTATACTGCGGAAGATTTTTCTTTTTTTCTTAACAGAGAATATCTAAATTAACACCAAAATATTTCCCAAATTCCTCGTTCTCTTGAAAGTTAAACTCTGATTTGAATTGTGATTCTAGTCTCCAGAGAAGCATTAGGGCTAATGATAAGGCTGGATTTATCCCGGTTAATGAGTTGGCCAGATATCAAACAGTAATTGTTCAACAATTGACAGACTTCTGCCAAGTCCTGTAACCAGTTTCAATGTAGACAGAGGAACAAGTAGATATCATCAGCATACATTAAGTGAGTGACAGTGGGAGATTATTTTCCTGCTCGAATGCCCTGAAATCTCCCTTGATTTGCTGCAGCTACTAATCCCATTGACAAGATCTCAGAGCATACGATGAATAAGAAAGGTGACAAAGGATCTCCCTATCGAATGCCACATTTTTGTGTAACGAACAATGTAGGAGCCCCATTCACCAAGATTGAGTAGGAAACCGAGCTCACACATTGAAGAATTAGGTTAATCCAAAGCAGAAGGAACTTAAAGCATGGAAGCGCTTGCTAAAGGAAGTCCCAGTTGACCATGTCAAACGCCTTACTCATGTCTAATTTAAGGGCAATCAGGACGACATTCTCTTTCTTACATTGTCTGACACAATCACTAAGTTCTTGGGCCAGGTAAAAATTATCTAATAGGGTACACCCAGAGACAAAGACGTTTTGGAAATGAGAGATTACATCGCTCATAATCGGAGTCATTCTTACATTGAAAATGATTTTTTAGATGACATAGCATAAGCTAATTGGCCGGAAATCACAAGCTGACTCCGGTGGAAATTCCTTAGGAATTAGAGTGATGAAGGTGCGTTTTGCCTCTCTAAGTATTCGGCCGGAATTAAGGAAAGATTAAACCACTGTTGTGACCACGTGCCTCGTGATAGAAAAACAACGCTGATAGACCAAGGCAGGAATTCCATCGAGGATTTCGATTCCCCCAACTGAAAGACAACCTTTTTAATTTCCTCTCGGAGTGAAGGCTTGCAAAAGAGAAGCATTTTGAGATGTATTAATATTAATGACCTCGAAAGACAAGAAACTTAGAGAGGTTAGAATGGCATTCTCACGCGGGATGGAAGTAATAGCAGGGGAGAACAAGGTACTAAAATAGCTAACTACGAGCCCTCTGATGTCCTCATTCGAAGTGACTAGGCCACTATTATCTTTAAGAGAAATGATTTGAATAGCTCACCTACGAATGACAGTAGAAGTGTGAAAAAGCTTCGCGTTCCTGTCCCCTTGATCCAACCAATTGATCTTAGCTCGTTAAGCCCAAAAAATGTCTTCACATTTTAGCAGAAAATCGAGTTTGCAACAAAGATAATAATTCTCTGGAAAACTATTATCTAGCGAAAGTTGAGGCACTTTCTGAAAGAATAACAGCTTCTGCTAAACTTCTTTGATTTGTTGTTCTAATTTTTCGAAACAATCTTTGCTCCAACGGTGCAGAACGTGTAACAACCGCCTAAACTTACCCAAGATTTGAAAAGGGGAGAGCCAGAAGCTGGCAAGACCCAAGCATCTTGAATGACAGAAACGATCTGAGGGGGCGCGAACCATTTAGCCTCGAAACGATGAGGTAAAGGATACTTGCAAGTGAGAAGGTTAGTATCACAGAGAATAGGAGCATGATCCGAGCGCCGAATTGCCGAATTGCTTGCAAACGCGTGAGAGTAGTGGACTATCCAAGACGAAGAGCCCATTACATGATCTTCTTTTTCATATAAAAACTCATTATTGGGTGAGCCTCAAACCCTAGTAAACAAAGGGCCCTCCCATCAGACATCAGACAACCCAAACTTTTCTAAACAAATCCTGAAGCGATTGAGCACCAAGGCTAACCAGCAGATTTACGACCTGATTTCTCACCAAGTGACAGAACCAAATTAAAGTCACCACAGATTCAAAAAAGACTAGGAAGTAAAGACAAAATGGAGGTAAGGTGAGTCCATCCCGGGTCTGCTTTGAACATGAGGGTAACCGTAAAGAAAGTCGTGGTAACTCAAAAATCCATCAAGACCATGCTAAGTCGTTAAGACAAAGTTAGTGTGCCACAAGCCCCACAGACAAAGGATTGGAAGCTAGCCATCTCAACCAGAGACTGCCACTTAAACCTACCGGGTCTACCCCAACAAAGTGAACAAAACCTAAATACCAAAAAAAACTAGCAACTTTGGAATATAATATTTTTGTTTCCATTAAAAAGACCACCTCCGGGTTATGCCTACAGATCAACATGGTCGCTGTACGAATTGTGGTGGCTTGAGCCATGCCACCACAATTCCAGCAGAGTAGTTTCACAGTACCACCCGTGATTGGTGAGGCCCAATCACCAAAGCCAACGAAGAAGGGTTCTCCAAATCTTTGGACACCCAAGTTTTCCCCAGAACACTCACAGGCTCCATAACAAAGGAAAAACTAGGCAGGCAAGCAGGCTCCAATTAAGCCACACGACCAGGAATATCAACCAATAGCAACAAATCAAAAGGATTTAGGTTATGATCTGAACAAGACATACCTGGCAGTTCGCTGAAAGATAAAAGAGCCCTAGTGCAGGGGCTCTTGAGATTGACACTGTCATCCTCGAACCCTGGTGGCACCCGCCGTAGTTGCAGGAATTCGACTCTCATGATCGCCAGCAGCAGGTAGTCGGCATGCAGTAATGCTCATTACAGTGGCACAATTCCCCGACCTCACACAATGCTCCTAAGAATTGGGCAAGCCTTCCATGAGCAAGCCCTGTTGACACGCTGCTAAGCCACCAACTTGAGAAGTGTAATTCATTACACTAACACCCGTACAATGATCAGGGACATTAGTAGAAAATTGCATTTTTTTTCTCAATCGACGCCACCTGTTGGGAGCCAGACCCTTGCATTTATGAGATGAGGCTGTCGACCCAGAACAGGTAGACAACGAGATGTGCAAATGCTCAACATGTTTCTGTGTCCATGCAATCCTTAATACGTCTTCTGGTTGTTCCACACAACGAAGCATAGTAGTCAGCTCTTCTACCCCCTGACACTGGTCGCCGTCACTCGAAGTATCAGATAAGTACTCCGGCACCCGGAGTTGGAAAGATGGCAAGAGAGTGGGCGACCCAGAAATCTGATCAGAGGACTTGGCCAAATCATGGAAGTGTTGCCCGGCCCTGTCATGTTCTCGCAGTGAGGAAGGCCCAAAAGATTACTACCATATTGATCAAGGCTAAAAAATGGGCCTTAATGCGAAGGCCCCTCATCACGAATAAATTGGGCTTAGTCTACCCCGTTTGGACTTACCAACAGACTTAGCCCAATATCATCTATTAATTTATCTGCCTGGCCCACCCCAAGAAGCCCATGTAAAACCTCACTACGGTCCACCAAGGAAGCAGCCAACCCTTCATTTAACTTCAAGCCCCCAGATGATAAGTTAAACATATTAATGCTGCCTAGCTGACCGCCAGCTGTTTGAGAATGCAAAGATGTCTCCGCTGACTCATGTTCAGCAGCATGCATGGCTGAGCCATATGGTATCCTTTCATGCGACGAACCAAAGCCTGCCACATCACCTCCAAACCGTTCATCGTCTCCGGCCATCTCTGTATCACAACTGGCCACCAATTCTGACCGAGACTCGCCGAAAAAAAAGAAGCCACTGCTCATTCGAAGGTGAGGGACTTTCCTGTGAGTTCGCTAAATTCGTCCAAATGTCGTCCCTCTCAATAACAAGATTGAGTTCAGAATCAACACTTGATCCGCGATCTGTCCGGTACACCAACTCCGGTCCACTATCTGCATCAATAAGTGTTAAACGGCTTGTGCGATTCTAGCTTGTGTTTGCGGAAGCTTGCATCTCCGCCGTGAAACATGGTTCGTCCTAAAAAGCCAACTTCGCAATTCGGTCGTTCGAGGTGTATCGCAAGCTAGCAATGCCCAATCGATCACGGACTACACGCAACGGAATCTGGCATGAACCGCAACTATGACCAAGGACACCACAACGATAACATATTCAGAAAACTTTCTCAACCTCGCTTGAATCCAATGCGAGTCGGAGTGAGTAGTACGCACAAACACACTCGGAATTAGAGGATCATCCAATTTCACCCGAACCAAGACACGGAAGTAGTCCCTTCTTTGCTGCCTCCGAACAGACCAGTCTATGTCCAATAATTTTGGCCAAAACGGCTTGCCAAGGATCGCAGAAATATCGTGGTAAAACAGCTCCGCTGGTACCCAATGCAATTGCAGCCACAGATCAAAGGGTAAAAACTCTACTTGCTCAAGAGCCAAAAAAGGCTGCAGCTCTGTAACACCAGGAGAGTGCCTCGAACATTCCATGGATTATCTTTTAACCCCACCTCCATGTCAGAATGAACAGAAAAATGGAACGCAAACAACTCCCCAATGGCTTCGACCACAACGCTACCATGAAGATGCCAGAATTGATTCACAATTCTCTGCAGTACATGTTCCGAGACATTACGGGTATAAAAGATGCGTCCTATCAAGGTATTTCTCCAAAGTGCTCTGCGTCAATCCACAGCTTCTTCATACAAGCATAAAATCCTTCCATAGCATGCAGGAGTGTTGGAAGATTCCAAAAAAATTGACTCAAAACTTCAGAAGTCATGGCTGACCAAGTGGCCAATAGTCCCTCAATACTCGACACGAACTGAAACACACTCTATGATTCAGGAGACGATGAAGCACCTAAATCAGGAACACCAGAGACTCGGAAACGAAAAGTCTCACACCGAAACAGAGGACTAGGATCCCACAGCTTCAGTGGAGACTACAAAGGGAAGGTTTAGACGAGACTGGCTGCTCTCAAAGAAGAGCCGACTCGCATGAATTTGCTCCTAATAAATGGGGATAATTACGTTAAATCCTCAAATAGGAGCCAGAAGGTGAGAGATATTGTCCCCCCTGCTGTGGGGCCTACTAACAGGAGGCTAAATTTGGTAAGGGGCAAGCGACTGAACTGGCGAAGGTCCAAATTTCAAGGACCAAAAGAATACTAGAGGGACTAATTCGGCTAGAAGCTACAGAGACTATTTGGGGGAGTTTCTACACCACCTTAAAATCAACGAGAAATCACTGTTTCAATTTAATCTTACATAATGCCTGAATCGTGTTAAAATAGAAACAGAGGGTTAAAAAAAATTACACATTTTAATCTTGGCACTACAACATAAGGTCACTCCTACATCCATCACATAAAAGTTATTTTGTATACTGATAATACATAACGCACTTAAGCACGGATGTAGATTGCATCACCTACCCCTGCCGCGGCCTTTTCTGTGGTATCCGCTTGGCTTCTTTTGAGGTTGCTTTTCAATCATGCTACCTGCATTGTTGCCTACTAAGCTGCATGTCGTGTCTACTTGACTCGTGTCCTGCGACAACTCTTCACGCATGCTAGAACTAGTCTGGGAGCCACTGAATTTGCTATTAGTTTCATAAACAACTGGGACCTCAATGGAAGCCTCGCTTAAAAGTGCACAGGTCTCTTGCACGGGAACGTTACTTTTCAAAATATCATGATCTGCACTGGCTGCATTTGAGACATCCTCACCAGACTGCCTATGGGATTCTATCATTATACCTGCAGACAAACTAAATGCGGACCACAATTATTAGCACGAGATATCATAATGTAACTTAAAGGAAACTGTGGCCACCCATTTCACCTAAATTCTGAAGATGGTAAGCTATTAGCATTTGGAGCAGTTCTGCAGTCAGTCAAGTCCTTTTCTGTAGATAGATTTCCATCACTTGATCTTGGATTTGTATCTGCACTTGGTGCATAACAAGGCCATACACAAGCAAGGCACTTAACAAATAATATATAAACACCTAAATGGATTGACAGGCATATAAAAGGGAAGGCCAAATACCTAAATGCTGCATTGATGAAAGTTCTTGCACGGTAGAATTATGAGATTCAGAAGCACCACCTTCAGCCTCGACAATCTGTCCGAGTTTTGAATCCTTTCAAAACAGGATTATCACTGAAGTTTAGATAATATACACAACTTCCCTAAGCTTGTCAATGACCATTAAGATAAAAAAACATCATCTTTATAGAACATCATTCAACCCTCATTTAAAGTAGAAGGCATTTGAAGAAAAATTTCAACGATGTCATGTTTACCATTACAAGGAAGATACGACCATCCTCCACAGTGAGAAGTAACTTATCTTTCTTTCTATTTTCTCCTTCAAATTTCTGCTAAGTAAATACAAAGAATGCTCTTAATCAGATACCTGATTTGGATCTGAGACAAACAAAGCTGGAAGTAATGACGAAGGTTCATCTCGTGAACCATTATATGCCATATCATAAGCTGAAGGTCCTGGTACGAGATTACATCTCTTAGATCCCCAACAGTATTAAGGTGTATAACAGTAATGATCTGGCAATCCGACAAGCTATATTTGCCATAGATGAAAAACAACTGCAGAAACAGAACCTAAATTTCTGTTTGTCAACAAATTTTACCTGGCAAGGAATGAGAAGTACTCACTCCAGCAGCCAAGTTCTCAGATGCATCATCTGGTTCTGTTGCTGCTAAAAGATTTGATTCCTGAATATCTCCATTACCCCTTACTGTATCAGCCATCGACGATTTTTGGGAAGCTTTAGTTTCTCGAGCAAATGATGACAGATCAAGCTTAACAGAAGGGGGAGTACGTAGCATATCTTCTGTCGCCTTGGAACGCACTCTTCTTATTTCCTCCTGGATGTTCCATGTACCAGCAGAAAGAGAACCCCGTTTCTGAAAAAATTCAGGTAATAGAATGCAAACCATTATAGATCCAAGTCATAGAAATCTGAATCCTCAGTTAAATCATCCTAACACAGACGTATGACAAGCCCACAAAATAAAGGGCGGCCCGGCTCAAAACAGCACATGCAGGGCTGGAGACGGGTGAAGCACACAACATTACTCCTTTGGAGGCTGTCTGTATTTCGAACCCGACTATAAGTAATAATGGAGCAACCTTACTGTTTTCCCAAGCCTCATCCTCTTGAAAATGCAAAAATTCGTCGAAGGCAACTCAAGGTTACAACAGTTTATGATGTTCACATATACCGAGGTACTAGACGAGAAAAGCAACTGCGTATGGAAATAAGAATTTCTGTTGACCGTCCCTATCCAAAAAGAAAAGCACTGAAAGCTAGAACTTGCAAGACTTGCATCTCCAAATCACAGAAGCTGAACATAAAAGAGGTACCGAAACCGCTTGACGTACTTACATAGCATACTACAGCGACATACTAAGTTACAAAAGAAACGAGATGATGTTGACTGAATAGGTAAACTCATGTAGGTACCTGACCACAAACATGCAAGTAGCATTTACAACATAATGAAACAGAAGCACGGGAATGAAATTTAAACTGTGGACATCTTAGTTTGCATAGACATCATCAACAAAAGTATAATTACGTTTATTCTTCCTATAAACACACTCAAAATGGAGAAAGAAGGGGTTGAAAGTTTCTCCAGCGAACTATAACTTATAAACAGCCCTAAACAAAATCAGTGATAAAGCAACCCAAGCATGTAGATGATAATAAGACAACACATAGTTAACTCATCAGATTAACCACTTAAGTTCTGCAAATGTCAAAAAAGACAACTTTCTGAGCGCAAAATTGATTATTGCTCCCAGGAACAAAGACCACTCTGGTTTTATTGACGTTGTCACTAGGATCTCCACCATGCTCACCAACAGGATCCATTACTTTGACGTTTATCATAGGTCCCATTATTAATGTAAAACACAAGAAAGGGGCCCTTCTCTGACCAAATAGTGCGTAATGCCCCAACAGCAAAACGAACATGATATTTGGAGCAACCATCAAAATTATTATGCCTTACTAACTATCCTATAAACGACGAAAACAAAACAATGAATGCACAAATGAGAAAGAGAAGGTACTGTAGATTATAAAGTGAAGAGAGGTTTGGAGAATGACTAAAAGGGCCACATACGTTGATTGATGGTAATGAGACTGGCATCCAAAAGAGGTTCCCTGGGTTGCTCGTGTAGGGAGGGGAGAGTGAAGAGGTAGAGAAAACTGTGTATGATTGAGGAGGCTGCTGCGTCCCGTTATT
Organism: Escallonia rubra; assembly: GCA_033065855.1. NCBI lineage: Eukaryota > Viridiplantae > Streptophyta > Magnoliopsida > Escalloniales > Escalloniaceae > Escallonia > Escallonia rubra. Next base: position 6,166 of record JAVXUO010001377.1, on the reverse strand, counting down.
CGAGGGGGTTGTGGGTGTGGTTGGGGGTGTGGGACGAAAGTTAAAGTTGCAGAATGGCATGTTTTTTTCCCAAAAAGTTTCAAATACAAAGTTAAATCAAGGTCCTAGTTTTACTATGATTCCACTAGCCTAATCCAGATGGTTAACCGCAAAATTTCTCCAGAACAAGAGGGCAAGAAGTGAATGAAATCCTTATATACAGAAGAGCCAATCCATATCTAGAGAAGGCAAAACACAACTCTGGGGGTCTACGTGAACACTGGGGACAACCCAGTGCAGAGTTTCTAGCATGGAGAGGCCCAAACAACCAAACAATTTTAGCATCTAGGATAATACTTTACAATCACTAGTCACTCGGACACAATTGTAGTAGAAAGATTCACACACATGGACACCTCAGAAAAGCAGTCAGATAAGCACTCACTGTTTGTGCCTTACACACAAAATGACCAAGATGCAAGTATCTCCATTGATCTACACCTCACAAATCCACTCTGTCCGTTGAGGACTATCTAGTAGAGGTACTCAAAATGGATCATGAATCGCAAACAAAGGCAGGCTACGCATTCCTTTTATACTTGTGCAAAGTCGTTGAAAGTTCTTTGGATTCCTTGAATCTGAGGGTGGCAAATTATAGGTCAGAGAAACTTCTAGGTCAGTCCCTCGTGCAATCAATCTATAAAGATATGAATATGCAGTTGGAAGAGGTAGACTGAGAGAGTAAGCTAGAAATGATATAAAAATTGTGTGAGAGGAAAAGCATGGAGAGTCAATGTTGATATCCAACACTCCTCTACATTTACTTTTTTTGAACTCAACGTGTGGGTTCCTTCCATGCTGAGCTTCTATCATCCGCTCTCCCAAGATGCTTTCATATTTGCTTATGTTGAGCACCTTTGACGTTTTATGATGCATCTGTCTTCCATGGGCTATCGGACTTCTAGGAATCTTGATGAATCCTGGATATGCTGTCTTCTCACACTCGCATAGATGATTCATGACGTGACGTGCTGGTCACTTCTCTAGCCTCAATAATTGAGCTAGGCAAATAATCATCAGCTCCCGAATTCAATGCACATAACACCTTTTATTAGTTCAGCTATGATGGATCTTGCGACGATTTCACTTGTTGCTTGATCTTCAAATAAGACTTCCTTATCTAATGCCAATCCACCTTGGTCACCAACACATCCTTTAGCGATAGCAAACACCTTTAACTGGTCTTCGATACATGCGTCCAAAACTGAATTTTCTTGATACGTCCTTCCTTTATCAAGTCTATTACTTCCTCTGCGAAAGAATCATCTTTAAGCCTGGTCTTCACGAACCACGCCTGCGCATCCCATTCTTATTCATTTTCAACTTCTTCTCGAGCTTTGCAAGGAATTTCGTCAACTTTTGTCGCGGGGAAGAACACTCCTCTACGTTATCGTATGTATGTTGCCACTTCACGTACTTATGCGCCAAATTTAATATTATATCGCTAATGACGGGAAATGCCCTTTATACCTACAATTGTACCATTTAACATTCTACCACGTATCAATTTTCTTATGCTTTTCAGTTTTCTCTCTTTGAGCGCTCCCTTCATAAGCGAACACTTTCCTTATCTTCATCATCCTCGTACCATCATATATCTTTCATCTTCCCGCAGCATAACATCTGGATTTTCCTTGCTCTCTGTTCCTGAAAAGCGTGCCTTCCTAACTACTAGATGGGTGGTTAGAAGTTTAATTACTCGGCATTTCATGTGATGTAGCACAGAAAATGGACGCATAGAACAAGAGGATTGCCACACCCTCCGACAGGGTATCTGCGTGCGCCAACACTCAGACCACTTTGTGTCACTTTCGCAAGGGGTCTATCGACCTGCTAACGGTTTGCTTCTTCCTAGCAACGGATTGGTGAGCCTGCAGGCTAAAGAAGATAAAGGATGCACCTCGATTGATAATAGAGTAACAAAGAAAATCTCAAATTAACCCTTACGAAAGTAAACAAATCCCATAAAGGTCAAATTGAATTTCCAATCCCCTTAGTTCTGTTAATACGCTCCTCGTCATTCTCCCCATCATTGAATAATTCTATCATCTACTCCAATTCAACAATCTCATAGTTCTTGGTCTGTGAAGATACGTTGTTAGGTGCTCCATTTTATTTTCCCATTAAGGCCGAACATAAACCTGTGCTTGAGAGATAGCTGTCCTTGCAATGATAAGAGATGTATGGATTCTAGAGAAGAGAGGAGCCATGGTGGTCCCCCCGGACCCCCCAGATCCATTGAGTGAATCGAAAGCTGGATCTAAATTGGATCCCAACCTGAGAGCAGACAGCTAATGCGTTTCGTAAAACAATGTTCTAAGGAAGACTAGAGTTTTATGATGCAGGAGAATAAACATCCACAGAAGGGCAGCAAAGTGATCCTAGTCTTGATCATCAGAAGTTGCTTCTTAGTGAAATTCATCTTTGAGAATAGCAAAGAACGAAGTAGAGATCTCAGGTAGTGTGATGACTCGAATGTGCGCTCCGCGTCAACTTCAACTTCATGTTGCGTGTGTCTGCCATGAGCTACAGGAACGTGAAAATCTCAGTCATTGAATCAATTTAACTTTCTGGTTCTGCAAGTTCACGTTATCTAGGATTAAGAACAATGTCAAAAATTCTCAAGTTCAATTCGTCTATCCACATTAACTTCCAATTGGGCATCAAATTGGCCTCTGCTATTTCCTTTGGAGTTCCAAGTCCATAGCGAACAGGTCCCGCAGTTGCAGACTCGATGTCTACCATGGTCTCCACAAATTCGGCTATAGAATCGGTTAGAACTTCAGCAGTGTGCTCAACCCTTTCCTCCACCCTAGTACCATCTTGCTCATTTTCAGGCTTACTTGTATCGAACATCTGTTTCAATGGGTTTAAATAGTGAAGATAGCAATTCTTGTCGAGCTTTCTTGCGCAAAAGCCGATGTTTACATTCAGCATGGTCATATGCATACTGTTGGTGCAAATATGCAATTCAATCACGAGCATCGGTAGATTCCCGACTAGGAAGCACGGACATCTCTTCTGGGTTGCAGCGTTGACTATGTTACATGGACTCGGTGTCGGTGTCCGGCTCGGGTACGCGTCTGAGTGTCGGCCTCGCCTATTTTCGAAATTCTAGGATACGTGGCCACCGTCCAAAAGTTGGCCACGGGCACGCGGACACGGCTAAACATTTTAAGATACATAAAATATTTTAAATGAGATCGAGCGATAAATATTTTTTTTCCGGGTATATATAAATTTTACATCAATTATATATAATTACTGTCCAAAATAAATAGATTCTTTCATTTTTGGTTGGATAATATACATTTTACTTCGGTTTAGATATTTTTGTTCCTTTTTTATAAGTCAATGCCAAAAAGTTGGGGAATACAATAGAAAAGGAAAAAAAAGCAAAAGAAAGGCTGTAAAAGAGGCTGTCAAAAAGCAGACAGCAGACCCCAAAAGAAGACAGACCCACGTGACCAACAGAAGCAGAAGGTACTCTCTCTCTCTCTTTCTTCTTCTTCCTCTTCTTCTTCTTTTCTTCCTCTTCTCTTCTTTCTCGGAGGTCGATGGCCATATCTTTCTTCTCTTTTCTCTTTTTCTCTCTTCAAAGCATCAGAGATCTTCTTCTTCTCTCTTAAAAACCTTCACAGCATCTTCTTTCTTCGATCCTTACCGTCGCTCTCTTGCCAGAATGTCAACGTGGCGTATCCGCTGGCAGATGACGGATCCGACACGGCTCCCGTACCTGTGTCGGCGTCGTGTCGTGTCGACACTGCCCCTTCACCCCAAAGTGAAGGGTCCATGTAACATAGAGTGTCGACACCTAATGACACCCAAACCCCTCGGACACTCCCGCACACATGTCAGACACCTCTAGGCGGTGAACGGATATTTTTTATACTCTGAATAATCGGACACGTTATGCAAAAGTGTCCCACAAAAGTTTTTAGCGCAAGGGAAGAATATCACGACACTCCTACTCAACAACAAAGCAACACAAATCATCTCGCTCTTCATAAACCGCATTTAAATCATATTTTGGTTGGTCAATCAGGGCTTTGGTAGTGCTAGACATTGCGGTACTAAGTAAAAACAACAAAGACTCGCCAAATATGTTGTGCTACACATTTGCCAAAATTTCTTTCTCTTTTCTTTTTCGGCCCCGCTTGTCACGATTTAGTTAAAGGAGAAAGTGAACAGTGGCGAACGGGTAAGGTAAATGCTAACGAGTTCCTGCTAACTAAAAGGATGATTGGGCTGAAAATAAAGTTGAATAAGGAGAAAGTGAGCAGTGGCGAACGGGTAAGGTAAATGCTAACGAGTTCCTGCTAACTAAAAGGATAATTGGGCTGAAAATAAATTTGAATAAGAACTGGCATGGACTGTCTTAAACAAAAGTGAGCTGAATTAAAGTAAAAGGGAATGGGCTGACTTAAAATAAACAGATAAGATGGCTAATTTGAATAAAAGGGAGTCAGGCTGTTTTCAAAATAAAAGAAAAGGCCAGGATTAAGTTGACTTAAATCTGATTCGAAAGATGTAGGCCCAACTCCACAAGCCAATTCAAACCCTACACGTCTTCTTCAAATAGTGTTTCGCCAAACCTTTGTAGAGCAGCAACGGCAGCTCAGGGAAATGACGGCACAGGAGGAGGCAGGCAATCAGCGGTAAGGCAAGGCAAGGCGAGTGTTGGACTGATTCTGGCGTTGATGTACGCAAAGTCGATCAAGCCAAACCTTGTGACACCCAAATCTGGGTAATTGGTGATAACGAAGTAAGGCTGTGCAACATAAAGGGTGGTGGGTGTGACAATCCATAGCAAAACCAGAACAGTACTATACAACCCGAGATGATGCAAATGCAACACTGCTTTTCCAGCAATATGTACATATATATGTGATGCACACAAACATATATATTTTAAAATATGTATATATACATGTACATATATATATATATATATGGGGGCTGATCCATTGCTAGCGCGATTTGGCCGTCCGTACATAATGTAGCGGACGGTGAAAAAAATGACCGTCGTGGCTCCCGATCTAGCCGTCCATTCTCGCGCGTGGACGATCAAATCGCACTAGCAACTTGAGTTAAGTTCCTAGCGCTAGCACTGGATCAGCCCACTATATATATATATATATATATATATATATATATATATATATATATATCCGGGTATGTATATGTACATGTACATACATATACATAATATATGTATGCATACATCCACCTCTTCTCAAACTCAGTAAAACAATTTGGACAAAGACGAACCTACATACATGTATGTATATGTGTAGATATATATACATATATTTATTTACACAATACTATATACACACGTATATACATGTGGGAGCTAATAAAATGACAGCGGTGGCAACTTAATAAGTTGTCAGTGCGATTTGACCATCCACGTTGTCGATGTGGGCGTCCCAAATCCACTGTTCTTTTTAAGTCGTCATTCGCAATGGTGACTTACCATCTGTTACATAATTTTGCGGACGATTACTCACCATCCGCTAAATAATGTGCGGACGATGACTTACCATCCGAGCGGACGACGGGAGCACTAAGAGCGTGGACGGCCAAATCGTGCTAACAACTTGTCTTAAGTTGTCAGCAGTGACAAGAAATCAGCTCCCACATATACATGTATAATATATATACTTATATGTATGCACACATACGCACACCTATACATGTACAGAGTTAACCTAATACCCTACTAGATGATGTACACAAATCTTGCATGAGATGTGTCCCATGGAGAGGAGTCCCAGTGCCAGATCACGTATGCGCGGTAACCTGAGCGGAGATAGTGTCGGAGGAGAGAGCCTACCGATGATGGTGATGGGTCCTTGTGTCAGAGCACTACGAGCGGAGCCCCTTAGGAAGTTGCATATCTGGATGAGTGGGCCGAAGCATCTTTCATGACTAAGGCGGGGGCACATGGTGTAGTGATGAAGAAGACAGGCACATGAGGCAAGGTACTAGGATGCGGTGCGGGGGACATGTCACATGGAGACGATGGAGCGCAAGGGTGCAACAAAAGTATGTAGTGCTAGTGGTACGTAACATAGGCAAGACACAAGGGTGCGACGTGAGAATGTAGTGCCACGAATAGGGA